>OX123184.2:49736819-50087865 GCA_944739405.2 Euclidia mi
AAGTAGCAGAATTGCTATGTGTGTTTTCAAACTATCCCGCTACTCAGCAATTTGATATGTTGCGAATTGCGTGAATATGTATTTTTATCACGAGTCTCTTTTATTTCATCTCTTTGTTAATAACTTAACTAAATTTCATCTCTTTGTTAATAACTTAACTAAATTTCATCTCTTTGTTAATAACTAAAATAAAATAACAAGAGCTCGATATTTATTTTCTACGTAATCAAACATATGTTTGATTGAAAGAGATGAAATTTAGTTTATATAAAATTTTAGTCACTCACTTATTTTCCTGATAAGTTACTCTAGTAATATATTTTTTTTTTTTTTTTTTTTTTGTTTTACGAGGTGGAAAATCCCTTCGGATCTCCGACTCTTGGGGGAAATAAGAGCCGGAGTATGTGGTGTTTCCACTAAAAACCACCTCGACTTCCGCCATGTACCCGTGTGTCGGAGGGTGGGGCATCACCAAAGCACTCGTCGCCACCCTCCGACGGGTATTGGCCCGCCAGATGGTCAGGCGCGCCCCGAACAAAACCCCCTTGGCGACGGATTACGGTGTTGGACTCCGCCGCCAAAACGCCCAGCGGCCGCAGAGGATAGGGAGGACGGCAACGCAACACCGCATCTCCTCTTCCTCTGCGGCCCCACCGCGACGCATCGAATGGTGCGCCCCCATTTGGTCGCGGGAGATAGGGCGCGCGGCAACGCAACACCGACACGCCTCTCCTTCCGCGACCGCACCCGACTGCGAGGGACAGACAGAACTGTCCCCCGCACCCGCACCGTTGGACGCATCCTGCGCAGGCACCTCCAAGCCCACGCGGAGCGTCCCCTCCTGGATCCCTCTTAGCTTCACCGCGGGTGACAAATCCACGGTTACTGAGCCCCCCCACCACGACAAGGTGGAGATCCCACGGGGGGGTCTAGTAATATATCAACAAAATTGTAGAATTATATTTTAATATTTACTAACTGGATAAACTTATTTAGTAACCCTGGATCGTTTCTACTTTTATATTTATTGTTCAAAGTATAAAAAACGTTGAATTTAATTTGACAGCGTTTCCAAATCCCTGTCGGCCTTCAGACCTGTTGTAAAGCTTAAATTGTGGGCGGGTTTCAATTATTTTTGTAATTAGTTATAAATATACACAAGCAGCTCGGGTGCGGGCAGGGAAAACAGGGAACGACGGAGTAATCTCTGGGCCTTCGCCAATTAGGTCGGGTACAAAGTAGAATTCACGGCTTATTGGTTTTTATACGACGATGCTGCGCTTTTGTGACCTTTTATAGTCAACATTGTACCTACTGTAACTTAAATACACTTCACTTAGACGGTTCTTTTAACGGTTCTGTGGTGTGTGGATACCATCTCGTGACATTACCAGTGCTCTCAATGACACTCGAAAAACAAAATATAAATATGAATAATAACAGCTATCCAAATTATTTCGTAATTTACTTGCTAATTTTATTACAGGGCCTGTATGCTCATTTAAAACTATTTAAAGGGCTTTTTTAACTTGAAAGTAAATTAAAAAGAGACAATAATGATAGTTTGAAACTATAAAAACAATTACTTCTCTACGATTATAAATTAATCTCATTTTGCTAATTTTACTAGGTATTTAAGGTGAGACTAAATTACTACGCAATATTGTATCAACGTCAATCCTACTTCTATCGTGTAACAGATACTTCAGTCAATGAATACAGATTTACACTTCAGTAATCAAAGTAAATTGTAATAGCAAATCACAAATTATCACAGTATATGTATTTATTAGTTTATATTCGATTGATTTCACACTTGATGAATAAGTCTACCTAAAGGTATTTGTGAGAATGTCACTGTGGGGTATTATGGTGTAGGTGTGAAACATAAAGGCACTATCACAAAACAAGTGTAAATGGAATGTTATCTTGTATTAGTTTTGTATATTTTTAGAGTATGGTGGATGAGCGATGCGTGGTTCACAGACGGAGGCTGTAGAGCACCTCTCAGCGTCTTTTGTGAAACACTTCTCACTACTTTGATGCAATCTTATACAGACACTCATTGATAAACATAGCCTCAGATTTTGTGGAATGACTTAGAATGTACCTCACATACTGTTATATGGCAATACGACACAAACGCCTCTATAACTCACCTTAGAAGATCTAGATCACAATCCCGCTGATTTATCTATTTGACTCAAAGTTAATTGGATTAGTAAGTTCTTGGCGAGGCGCTTATGGCTTACTTATGTGACTGCATAGCGCAGAGTCTGTCTGATATTCGGTAATTGAGTTCCTCATTGCGACTAACTTTCATAGTTTCATGAGATATGTTAGACTTTGTCCTCCGCTTACGTGTGTATTTATATTAAGGATCAACGTCAAGAACTAGTTTTGTTAGAGAGGTAAGGTAAATGGAAGAGATTTGTATCTATTCACCCTAGAAATTACTGTGGACAATGGGTTTTAACAGATCTTTAAGTTTTCCTTATAATCCACTAATGTTATCGGCAAATGTACCTAGATGCGGGTCAGCAAACAAAAAATATTTGAGATAGACCCTTCAAAGACAACGAATTGTTTTCACAAAGAAATTACTTTCCATAAAAATGTAGGTATGACAAAGTTTTGTAAATATTAGGTAATTAAATTGGACGTCTGCGTCGGGCGGAATTGTTCAGACAACTTGTGTGTTAAATTAATGTGAGGGCAGAGGCGTTCCAAAATTAATTAGGACATTCTATGGCCGTAAGTGTGAGAGAGCACCATACATCGCTGCTCTACGGTTTATTTATTAGAGCAGTTTAAGTAGGAGGGTTATGTGAGGAGAGGAGAGGTTCTTACTTGTTGTAGAGTACGATGTCGGGCCGCCAGATGTGGTCGGAGGGCACGTGCAGCATGTGCACACCGCCGTACTCGCGCGGCTCCCACCGCAGCTTGTAGTCGTACCACGACTGCTCCACCCACAAGTTCGTTGTCATTATCTGGTTCTTCAGGTTCTGTTCAAAAAAACACACTTTATTTTGACTACACGGATGGTGGAGTGGTATGCGATCGATGAGTGTTATGGAGTCGCATGGCCGCAGCTACCACCGTATCAGCTCGAAGAGCCGTATTAGTGATATGGAACAAAAAGTTGTGAAAATCTTTACCCTTTGTTTGGGGCCCTTTAAATAAATTTGAAGGCAGGGCCCGTCTATAGTACGCCAGACCACTGGTTTGATTTGATCCGCACACGTAACAACACTTTGTGTGATCCACACATTGTTGTTTCTAGTCTGTGTTTACATTGTGTCCGTAGACTGAAATGTACCTACATATGTGTTAGAATGAATAGTGCGGGTGTTGCCGTTTTGTAAAATAAGTTAAAGTAATATCCATTTTAAAATAGTAAAATCATCAAAGCACTATTAATAAATTTCATAAAAGTCATTCTAAAATTCTCTCATCATTCTTTAAAAATATTACAGAAAGTCTCGTTAATGGCGCGCCGTTGTCGTCGAAATAGTGCCGTATTCCGACAAACAATAATATCCGTTTGAGCGTTTACTTCCCTTTACAATGTCATGTATACGTATGTATACGTTGTACAACGTATCAACTATAATATTTTTGCCGGCACTACTGACACTGTCATAGTATATTTAACTTGAATGTTTATATTTAATTAAATTATGCCCGCAATTCAGTTATGACAAGATTGCTCCGTACCTATAATAATAGATTTAAAAACCTAGACATATTCTTCTTGTCCAAAGCCTGTTTTAAAACTAAAATTTTAATTGTTTAGCAGCTGAACCGGCTCAGTCATAATTAAATACACAAATTACTGTTATACTTAATGTCAACATTCATTTTTGTTATTGTTGTAATTTTTAACGCAATTTTTATACTTATAATTTTAAATGTTATTTCAAATGTAATTCTAATTTAATTTTGAATTTTATTGAGTTTTACTGAATTTTATTGTAAATATAATTTTAATTGTAATTTTTGTTGTAATTTTGGGATATAATCTGACTACATATTTATCCATTTGTAATATTTTAGCCTTTTAAATTTGTGAAAGTTTATACTTTATTATATATCTTAATAATATGTACCTATGAGCCTCTTAGAATACGCCTGCCGTGAAACTCTATAATTGGCTTAGTGTTATATAAATGTCTTTCCTTTTTAACAATGTATCTGTATAAAATAGCTGTATGAGTTTCCATGAATAAATAAATAAATAAATAAAATAAATTTCTTTTTAGATATTATTAGGTGTACATAAAAGTGTGGGCATTTTTGAGGATTTTGTAGTTTAAGGAGAATTATGAATTAATGTAAATTCCAATTTATTTCCTTATTCTATATATAATATTTTGAGAAATAGAACAATCGATTTATTTAATCTTTACATAAATACTGCCGTTCATGTTGATGTCTGGCCAGATTTTTAAGAAAATAGTGCATAACCTAACAACATGCGACACAGAACTGTGTTAGGATTGGTGTCATCTCAAACACTATGAAAGGCTTTTGTTCATATATATATTCACGCAACATTACACGAGCACCAATTCACGATCCCAAGTCACGATAATTAAAGCGACACAAAAGTATTGTCCTTGTTTTATTGACTAAAGTAAAGAACTTACTAGCGGCTACATTATCTATTCTATTCCCTAATTAAGTAATGAGAACAAAGGGCCACCTTGTATCGCCGCCTGTGAACACACATTACTAAAGGATCAGTTACAATGACTAGTTCATACTTACGATTACATTCAAATTTAAGTAGTCGAAGTAGGTACTAGTTTAGGTATATAATTAACAATAATGTGTGTTACTGAGGACAGTGGTATCGTAAGATGTTCTGTATGGTCAAATGATAAAGAGCAAAGATTTGTTTCTTATCTCTAAAATTATACCAACATTTTGATCATTATTTTACCACTAGATGGCATATGCAAAACTAAAGTGCCATACACTTTATATTAATCCAAGAATTCTACACAGATGAGGCAGAGTGCACAGCTAGTATTTTATAATGTTGGAATAGTTGGTTAGGCCATATTATGTTTCGAGAGAAAAAGAAAGGGAGGCATAAAAAACTTTCGCGTTCAATAATAATATAATAATAATAATATTCTACCACATTCACACAACACCATCTAGTCCCAAACTAAGCAGAAGCTTGTACTATGGGTACTAGATAATGGATAAACATACATTTATATACTTTTTTTTTGTAAATACATACATATTATACATAGAAACACCCAGACCAAGACAAACATCCATGTTCATGCACACAAATGTTTGACTTGAGCGGGAATCGAACCCGCGACCTTCGGCGTAGCAGTCGCTTACATTCCCGCGGCGCCAACCGGTCAATGTGTAGGGGAACGCCAAATATTTCCAACTTCCCTTCCGTTCGCGGCGACCTTTTGTGACTTAAATTAGATTTTATTCACATGTATGTTTCTTTGTGTCGTTTGAAGTTTTGTGAAGTCGTCGTACTACGCTTCGATGACCTTTTTACTTCGCTATTTGTAAAATTGCAACTTTTGCGCAGTTCGCAAACAAAGCTAACTTGCAAGAACTAACTTAAATCTTTTTAAATTCCTTAGTCCCAAATGCGGATAAAAACATAAGAATATTTTCAGCATATTTTTGGCTTGAAGCTTTTTTCGTTACTTACATCAAAGCTGAAACAAAAAAGTTTTTTTTACTATACCTTACCAAAAGCGTTGTTAAGTTAAAGCTGAGTCAAAAGTTATAGTGCCATAAAAGACACCGAATCGGTTTAAGATTTAACTAAGTCGTTTCGTGCACACGTGAAAAGGTTTTTTATTAACAGTCTTGATTTAAGCCTCCTTTTTAAAAGCACTGGTATCATAAATGTAACTATGCAGGTATTTAGACTTTAAACTAATAAAGTAAGTGGTACTAAAATATTCTACATTTTGTTCGAACTCTTCTTACAGTACAATTATAAACCGCTAAGGTTATAAAATATGAACAGTTTTAGCTGTGCTAATATATTTTTGCCTGTATATTTTTTGTTTTTGTGAGAAATTATAGGCCATTTTTATTAAAAAAATATATCATAAAATCTATTTGAATAACAATCTGTATAATCCATATACAAGTAAACTATGAGACACTGTGCAAAGCGGACTGTATTCTGTATTGACTGTAAATCGCGTAAATGTGGTATGGTTCGTTACAAAACTGTAAATTCCGACAAGCCTGCGCGCGCCCTTCAAAAAGTGTCTCTTGCTGTTTCTGTCAACTGTGTCAGTGCAGTGAGGGCATATCCGGTTAAATGCTCTTCTGATAGTGCCTGTGCTGATCTTGATGTCGGCCTCTCTTGTGTGACTCCGTCGGGCCCCGGATGGAGCTGTGTTACTCGCCCGAGTACCCAGCGGGCTGGTGGGAGAGCGTCATCTTTCACGACGACCAGGGTGCCTTCTGTCAGCTGTCCAGACGACTTCTTCCATTTTGTTCTGATTTGAAGTTGTGAAATCTACTCCTTGTAGAATCGAGTCCAAAAGTGTTGACGCAGGAGCTCCACGCGTTCGTATCTGCGTATATGCAGCGGATTACAGTCAGCCAGTGGTGGCTGAGGCAGTACAGATAATGATCGACCGATTAAGAAGTGAAATGGAGTGAGAGCAGTGAGATCAGACGGGTCAGACGATAGAGGCGTTAAGGGCCTTGAATTTAAAATGCCTTCAATTTGACATAAGACTGTGTACATTTCTTCATACGTGAGATGTGCCAAGCCTAAGACTCGCCTAAGGTGGTGTTTTGTTGACTTTACTGTGCCTTCCCATAAACCACTAAAGTGTGGGGAGTATGGAGGAATGAAATGAAAAGTGATGCCTTGTTCTGCCACATCGTTGCTTATCAAATTCTGATTCTTCGCCAAAAACCCCATGATAACATTTGACGCCCGTACAAAGTTAGTGCCATTGTCTGAATATATGTGAGCAGGTTTTCCTCGGTGGCTGATGAATCTATTTAGTGACGCTAAGTAAGATTCCTTTGTCAAATCGGTAACCAATTCTAGGTGTATAGCTTTAACTGCAAGGCATACGAATATGCATATGTATGACTTTATCAACTGACTATCACGTCCCTTAAGATTACTAATCATGATTGGCCCGGCGTAATCTACACCGACGTTATTAAATGCGAAATCAGAATCCATGCGTGGCTCAGGTAAATTACCCATGATTGGTGTAATTGTTTTTCTTGAAAGCGTCTACATGTGATGCATGTTTGTACTGTCTTTCTGGCTAGATTGCGACCACTGATAGGCCAATATGTTTCACGTATGTGGGCGAGTAACAGCTGTGGACCAGCATGGAGAAGTTTTTATGTTGAGTGGAAAAAATTAGTTTGCAAATGTGATGATTAACGTGTAAAAGCATTGGAAACTTTTTATCATATTGAAATCGCGAATTAGCGAGCCTGCCGCCCACGCGAATAACTACGTCGGCCTGATCAAACTTTTGGGTTGTGGACGGCAGACCTTAGTCACTCTGTGGAAAAGCTAATATTGATTAAAAACTGGTTAAACTAGTAAGCGGTACCCGGAATGTAACTGGGATAACGCTAGGAGAGATCGCGGCCAATAGAAGCAGCGCCTTACTTTCTCGGTAGACGCGCACGGCTTGCGTTTAGCCGCGAATACCACGATGCATAAGAAATGCACCTTAAGTTTTAATGAATGACTATGTGTGTTATACCTAAATACGTGAGCCACCACATTGTTTCAGATCAATTGAAAAAAAAGTAGGCACTGAAAGTTCTATGTAATGAACGTAACAAAAAAAGACCACCAGTAAATACATGCTTCGACACAGCACTGCACGGCACGCCAATACTTCATTCGAGTTCTTTGATCAAGACTGGTGTCGGAGTTTATAGAAGGTCTGAAGTGCCAACTTAGCTACATGGTGTTACGATTCTTATCCTGTAACAAGAACCTAGAGCGGGGCTTATGTAGAGCACAGTGCTCCAAAGAGCGGTAGTGCTCTGTTGTAAATGCCACTCAACCGGTCACCTATACGAGTTCTGACCTCTCTCGTGATAGTTGCTATGCGCGACTTCATTATGCGCTTAAGCGCGACTTCATTCACTAAAACCTATAAAAAAGCGGTTTCGTGTTTTATTTATAGCGAGTCATGAGTTTCACCTTATTTTTCTTGATCTGATATACAAGCGCGTTAAGATTTTCCGTTTTATTTATTGGCAATACATTGTGTATCTACTTTTATACTTGATCTTGACTTTGTCATTTGATCTGAGCGTATTGCGGCGTACCGGCGTAAAGTAGCAGCAAATAAGCGGGGGTGCTAAAGGTCCTTCACTAGTACGGTTCAGTAACTACAAATATGGACGACGATCACAAACCATGAAAATATAATATTTGCTTAGGCTTTAAACACACGCAAACGAAATCGGAAGTGACGCCTACTGAAAATGTTATTATTTCACTAGGCGATGTATTTGTTTTTATTTTACATTAGGAGTGGTCTGTTATTTATACATCAGACATTATATGCAGCCTGTAACTGGAGTGGTGGAGTAGAGATACCAACAGACTGCTATGCAAAGGGTATCGGTTTCAAAACCCATGACGCACACCAATGACTTTTCAGAGCCATGTGTGTACCTATTAAATTATTATTTATCGTTTGCCTTGTGTTTCGGAGTCACAGACTACCTATAAATAGGAAAGCATATCTGTAACAGTCCTTATGGGCAGCCGAAATATACCTACTAACTCATGGAAAAGCTAGCATTCTGTTGTATCGGGTTAGACTAGTACGCGGACCCTGGAATCCGAGACAAAAGTTTTGGATAAATAGGAGCGCCTGTGAGGCAGCATATAAATTGTAGATAACAGATATCTTTGTGTACTTGTAGCGTATATTGTGAATATTCTTCTCAGGATGCGGTAATAATACAAGATTTCTCATCAAAGCGAACAATAAACAATAGAATTACTTACTTGCGGTGAACATAGAATGCCCATCATGGATAAAACTCTACGCTTTCTGGAAAATCTTATTTGATGTGGTTTTGCTCTATGATTCACATTAAGAGCAAGACATTTGAAAATCGATATATTTTATATTGATAGTCTGGTGGATTAGAGACCTTTCAAATTAGCTAACACTCTACATGCAATTCAAAGTTAAAGTAACCTGTGCTGTCGAACTTGTGAGCGAGACTTGGCGGGATGTTAGCTATTTCATCTCGTAACCACAGAGCATTATTAATATGTACTCAAACTTAATTATGAAGTGTCTATAGAACTGAATCACGTTTAGTTGTAATAATATCGGCAGGTTATGTCAGGGTTCGTATGTTTTAGTTAATAAATTATATTATGCCAAGCTGAAAGATAAATACTCTATTTTAATAGATCTTATATAAACTCTTAATATAATATTTCTGATTGTATTACAAAATATCAAATCCTAAGTAACTCCACAGTCAATTTCATTCAATAAAACATAAAGCGGCAACAAGCAATATTCCATTTGAAACAAAACACGCTTAATCTGGGAAGGTAAACGTTCCGTAGATTTACCCTCAGCATTACAAAAGTTGTGTACAACAAACATGTTACTTTGAGAAAATTGTCAAATTGTCACATTGGATTAACGTCGGCGACTCGCAACAGACACTGGAGAGCCGGCATCCATCATAACATTTGCGATGGAGGTCGATTTAGCGGAGCCTGCCTGCTTATCCTACCCGATGTGCCTGATATTCGTTTCGTTGTCAGCGACACACAAAACTTTGACAATAAACATTGTATGTTTTCTTTGTTCTTTTGTGGGATCCTCATCATTCATTTGATAAAGGAATATGAAAAGAGGACTTATCTCTGTTATATGAGAATAATTTTGCAAATTAACAGATTACATTTAAATACAAACTCCAAACCTTTTAATTTGTTAATCTTATTTAGCAAACTCGTTATTCACAATGTACCTATATTGTATGGAAATACAAGCTTTAAGCAAGTTAGAACAATAATATAATTTAAAAGCGCAAGTTTACCCGGATCTACAGATTAATTAATATACTTCACGGACAACTGATACATCTCATTCCAACATAAATTTGGCACTTTGTAAATTTTCCTTTATATTTATTCGTGATTCCAGTAAGCAATTCCATATATTATTTATCCTCGATTATGTCATAACATAATATATTCCACACATAATATATCAGCGGACAGCGTTGTTGAAGCAATTCCTTTTTATCGCTTCAAATGTATTCAAGTAAAGTTTCATCAGTATATTATTTTATTAGATACTTATGTATCTTTTGGACATATTTTAGCCGTCTTTTATCTGAGGGGAATCTCTGTAGCTGAATATTTTATTTTCGACCACGCCGCGATATCACAGACTGTGTTTTCCCAAAGGATATTACATTTTTTCATACTACAACCGAGACGTCTTAAGTCGAGTCAATAGGTGTAGACCATTGACATGTAGACAAGTTTGTTTGCTTTTTTTGTTTACAAATGGCCACCGACCACCAAATAAAATATTGCACGAGAAGATAAATCACGTGCTCTCCAATTAAGCCAAGGGAAAATGCTTTTAGGTGTGCAATACGACCGTGCTATTCTTCTAAGCAATTTATTGTAGAAATGATAACACCGCTGCGTTCGCACAAAACAAATTATAAATATAAAACCCTACTGTCTCGATTGTAATTTATGTTGGACAAGGACAACAACAAAGTTGGAAAATTGTAATGTCATGCTAAACGCGCGAAGTTTTATTTCAAACGAGTTGCAAAAGTCAATAGAGGGTATGTTATGTGTCACAATAAAGCTCGAAAGCGGAAATTAAAACTACCCGCGGTATCAAACTGTACAATACGAATGCTTTTAACTACAAAAACTGCCATTCGAACGTATGGCTGGCGCACTCGGCTTCGTTCGAACCACCACTGATACAACTCAAAACATAGCACGTTTCAATTAAACACGTCCCTATCCACTTAGCTTAGTTTCAGTCGACTTTTAGGGAGTAACTTTGATCAATCTACATAACGTTTGGCGAAATGTTATCCCAAGTTTATAAGATAATATTTCACGCATAATTCACCGTGACATCACGATAAGTACGCGCCCACCTGAAAAATAATAAAGAAAAGCTTAAGCGAAGCTGAGAAAAATCAGGAAGTTGTCGTGAAGGAAATTTGTTTGTGTTAACGATGTAAGTAGACAACATATACACCACTATTTTTAAATTAGTACAAAAAATTTAACAGGGCACTAAGTATCTTTAACTGATCATATTTATGTAGTTGAAAAATAAAAACACTAAGTCCCAAAACTGTCTCAAAACTGTTCACAAAAATACGTGATAATTGGTAAATGCAATACTAATACTATGACCGACCTGTGTACTATCATAGTAAAATTAACCATTGATAAATGACCCCCCCCCCCCCCGCCCCTCTGCGCCTGCGCCACGCCCCGACGATGCGACAAACAGTACTAAATTGTTAGCTAAAGTGAGCGTATCTAATTTCGTTGCAAAAGTTAATTGTTTGTCTACGTTTGCCCGACGCGATGGCCTATCATATCAGTTCATATCACGGGAGTGTGTAGCTATGCTTCGTGCGTACTTTTTGAGTGGAAAAATCGCGAATGCAGCTGTGTACCCATGGACATCGTATTGTGAGTGTACAAAAGTGACCGGGTCAGTGTCAAACAATTAAAACAGTGCATATTATCCAATCCACCGTTTTGACAACGGTGGCGGACATTTCGAAGGACAATGGAAATACTTGTAAGTTAAGTAAATAATACGTACTTAAGTAAATAATAATTTGATGCGGGCGGCTCAAAATCGGTCTGTGTTCTCCACACAGCTTGAGGAAGGCCTATGTCCAACAGTGGTCGTCTCTAGGCTGACATGATGATGATAAAATAATTTGTAAATAGCAGATGATTCTAACTTCATAAATACGCCAAAATTACTCTTTTCTTTTAGTCCAGAACACCATCTTTTATTTTGATATTTGTTTGCTTTCTAATTACATACCTCCGTATTTAATTACTTGTTAAACGATAAATTTTACCGGTCCCACGGTAATATAATCTAACAGTATTGTAACTCGGCCGTCTTCGTGAGTTATATACCTACAGACGCGCCGTACGCAAACCAGCGGTAGGGCTGCCCGCCTCCAGTATTTTAATTAAATCTACCCACTTGACGTTTTTTTCTGGTTTTGTGATGTTCATATTAAGAACCTACTAATATTTATATTCAAACAAATGAAAATCGAATGAATGAAATAGTAAACTGCAGTCGCCGAAGGTTACAGAACTTAAATTTTTACTTCAACACCTACCTTCTGAGCCAAAATGCAAGTATCTACGTCCTTAATAACTGACGAGTATAATTATAACTTTTTCATTTCGTAAATTAACGTCCCTATTACTATCAGCACAGAGCAACTTGAAATAACAGTTATTTGGTTACCCATCTGATGTCCAACCGCTTTGAACGTTACTCAACGTCAACCATCTAATTGCGTATGCGCTACTTACAGTAATATCTATTCATCGCCAACTTGTTTGATAACACTACATACCATCTACCTTATCATTATAATTTCATAACGATATTACGTTTAATTCCAAATTAACTCAGGCTGCTTTAAAATTAAGCGAAAAAATATGTACTTAGTTAAGTAAGTACCCTAAGAAATTACCTATTGGTTATGTAATAAGCAGATTCCCATTGGCTTCCATTTTGAAAACTACCCTGTAGGTAGGTAGTACTAATCATAGACAACAATGAAATACCTACTTAATACATTGTCCATAACGCAGGTAAAAGTATCCTGCTAGTATACATTATAACCGCAATATGTTTTATAAATAATAAACAATAATAATAGATTAAGCTTATCAAATTACGACTTTATCACGCTAAAGTTAATTACCGAGTCAGAAGGTAGGTGTGAAAAGCGTAGTCATCATTTAAAATAAGGTAGGTAATACTATAACTAGCAGGAACCTTCGTAATTTGTAACAAAAAAACATTGTATACATAGTCTTATGTTACGGAGTTTACAGGTAATTATAAAAAATATATAGTTGGGTGAGTTATCGAAGAATTTAAACAACCAAAAACTGCACAATATAAGCTATACATCTTCGCCATAATAATTATTTGAATAACAAAACACTGGTACAAAAATCGTCACCGTCTGTTCGTCACTGCGAGCTGCGGCGGCACGATCGCAGCTGTGCGTACTTTAGGCATAGTCTCACAGTCAGACTGGGTACCCATTGGGTACCGGCGAGGAGGCGCGTAGGTATAACTCGAGATTCATGCGTTTGTATGGAGTTACAATACTGTTAGATATTATTACCGTGCCGGTCCTAAGCCCGAATGAAGTATGAAGGAGAGGGTAGAATTAACAAAATTAAAAAATAACTACCCACATTTATTATTTTCCTTCATTTTATTTTCTATGGCTACCTACATCATAAGTGCGACAGAGAGAATGCGAATGAGCAGGATGGAATATTATCAATGAATTAGTGAATGGATTGTAAAATATGACTATGATTTAAGTGAGATTTTCTACAATAAACAAATGATAATAACTTTGCTCTTTATTGATATTATGAAATTCTCACGTCACATATATTATAATAATATCTTCGCTAATCTGTCCTTAAAGTTTTTGTACTAATAAAAAAATAGTGGTGTATATGGCTGTGTACGGCTGCAGTAAATTGGCTGAGAGTAGAACAAAATACTTGTTTGTACAGCAACAACATTTTCCTTAATTGTGAGGAACAGTATTATATTGTCTAGATAAAATAAGGTTTTATGACGTACGAGGATATAAAACTGGTATTTACGGCTTAAAGATGTTGTTACTGTCTAGAACATCTCTCAACAGATAAAACTCAGCAAACGATCTTAATTAACTAATTGCTTTAATACATTTGCATTAGGCACTTAGTTTTATTCCAGTATTTACGTGATTGAAAGTGAACAAATAAAAGACATGCTATTTTTACTTAGTTGAAACTGGTAAGATTATCAGTAATTAGGTCACTGAAACTAATGTCTATTGCAAAAGAATCTTACTGGTAAGAACGAACTTAAAATTCATTCAGACATTACCTGACTCAACTGTACTTCGTACCTATCAATAAAGTGATGTTTTACTCTCTCTAGTCTTGACTGCCTCTGTGGTCCTGCGGTAGTGTTAGGGACTGCGGATCATGAGGTCTTGGGTTCGATTCCCTGGTCGAACAAAAAGTGATGTTAGGTTTTTTCTGTTAGGAATTACCCAATAGAAGTTCGGAGTCAGGGAGTTGGCGGTGTTACACCCCCGTGCCTCGGAAAGCTCGTTAAAACGTTGGTCCTGGGCCCAATCTCTCTCCGATTGTGTCGCATGTGGCGTCCCATCGGACTATGACAGTGAGGGAATAGAGAGTGCACTTGTGTAAGCGTACACACTTGTGCACTATAATATGTCTCGCGCTGTTGTCAAGTCTCATATATAGATAAGCCGCCGTGGCTGAAATCGGTCGGGAGGACATCATCACTCTATCTAATAATATATCATCCATAAATAAATGATCGAAAGCGATCTGGTGCAACGGAACTGTGAATAATAAATAATATGATATGGAATTAAGAAGTAATTATACTAAAGATTAGCTTACTAAAGGAAGGAAGAACTATGTACCTAGGTACCACAGTACCTACCTACTCTAAATGTTTCGATCGAAGGTCGATTAAGTATTCATTGAATATTTAATTTATAGATAGATAGGTTTATAAGTCACCCAAGCAGTGCAAATAATATGAAACAATAAATTACTCAAAGATGTTTTCAACCCACTGCAAAGTCTTTACTAGATAGAAGCTTAAAGAAACAAACAAATTATTCCGTTGTTTTATATTTAGAAATATGGCTAAAATATTCATTTTCTATAATATAGACACAATTCAGACTTTCGGCATATCGCCATCTATCGATCGACGTGGTAAAATTTAACATGTAATCAATTAACAATTTACTCATTTGGCGCAACGCCATCTGGCGCGCCGCATAAATAAGTCAACCACATTTGTCTTAAATCTATAATACAGCTATATATTTTGAACATTACGTCATGTCGCATTATGTACTTACTTTATAATACACTAGGTTTTATAAATCTTTATCAACATTATCTTAGCTTAAAGACGTCCACTGCTGAATATAGGCCTTCCCAAGGCTCTCAACATGGACCAATCTTGAGCCGCTAGCATGCAACCGCTTCCCACGATACCATCGAGATCGTTGGTCCTTCTTGCAGGAATTTGCCCTTGCTGCGTCGGTGAGCTATGTAGGAGACTTTGATTCTCTTGCAGATCTTCCATTTTCTGATTGGATCTCGCAGAAGATCTCAGAGCATAGCTCACTCCATCGCCCTCTGAATAATTTTGAGCCTTCTATTATAAACATGTTAACTTTAATATGAAAAAATATAATAATATTATCTTTTTAAGGCTGCAGAGGTACAGATTTGTTCAATTTGAACTTAATTAATTAATTTAGTTAATTGATTAACTTAATTAATTATTAATTAATTAATTTGTACATGAGCAGAATCTATAGTGGAGAAGCGGAGTTTGCTTTGTACGTCGATATTACGCGTCTGGCTTCTGTTCAGTAAAGTAGTTTGTCCAAGGTACTGTATAAGGATTTCTTTTTGCTGGAATACACATTAAAAACCTGGAATACCAACTGTGAGTACAAAAGTTACAAGCTAACTTGCTTTTAAGATGATTTTAATATATGTATCTGTTTAACTATAGGATAGAAAACAGATCCGTAATAATTATGATATAAAAATGTAATAATTATGGTATAAAAATGTGTCGTTACATTTGGTGGAACAGTACGTAACAGGAAAAGTCATGTTACGGAAAGATTTGGAAAAACAGCGACATCACAGACATATCATACGCCTTGGATCACTATCACTCTAAAAAGGCAATTCTTTGCGTGTTCGATGAGCCTTATATCACATATAATGAAAAATATCTAGTACTTTTGCTGTTGTTATAAATCCGTAACAAAATTATAGCACAAGTAGGTATATTACATTCTGTGTGAGTTAAATTACTTGACTTTCTTTACAAATGTTTGCGTTGGTAAATGTGAAAAGGCAGATAAACAAACCTTTATTTTCATATATAATATTATTGTTGCGAGAAATTTGTATTTTAGGAGTTTCATTGGTTATTAGTGAGTAAATGGAACGTAAAATACCGGGAATTCGACAGTTATTTCATTGTTGATTAAAAGTTTATAGACAACCTTCGAATCCGATAAAGAAACAAACACAAAACTCACATTAAAAAGTTGTCTGAGTGAATTGTTGAGAGCTTTAATCTAGAGTCCACTGATAGCTCGCCACTCTTCGGGTCTTTATTATCTTTTGACGAAATCTTAATCAACTTTTATAATAATCAATTAAAGAACCTTAAGGTCGCAATTTTTGCAACATTCTTTGAAATGGTTATATATCAACAATAACTGCCAAGATGCTCAAGAATATTAAAGTTTATAAACTAAATAAGCTTCTCATCTAACGAACGCAATGTTTTAAAGACCTACTTTCATAAGGGAAATCTATTTCAAGCCTGATAGCAGGAAATGAAAGTAAATATAAGCTGTATTATTCTCAGGTTTTCTTGCCACGGTTGCTGTGAAAGTCAACTGAGGAAATGGGTTACTTTAATGCTTACCAGTATAGATTCTAACTTTGCAGCTCCATTTGAGTGAAAAAACATTAACACTGTTTGTATCACATGTGCTACGCAATGCTACGACGCGCTACGACATATCTTAGGGTGGTTTCAGATTAGCGTTTTATACGCGCGTATAAGCTCGTTTTTGGAAGTGCATGTAGGTGCGTACAGGCGCGCCTTTTAGCCCACGCGCAACTCGTACGAGCGTTGACGCGCTTCTAAGCTCGTAGAAGCGAATGCCGTCAGAATTCATGTTGACACTGACAAGATGTCACTACCGTTTCAAGCGAACACGCCTGAATATGCCCGTTTACGCGAGTCCGGTTTTTTGAAGCGCGTAATGTAGCGCGCGTGTAAGCGTGTATGCTGAAACGACCGTATACGCGCAGATAAATAGGCTAATCTGAAACCGCCCTTAGGGTGCTTGTACACGGCGCATGTAGCTTGAGCATGTTGAGGCACTAGCGCGGGTTATATTCACCGTAAACATATCGTTTAAAAAAATGTGCGGGTCCAGCGACTCGAGCATGTACCAATGCGACCACCCGCGCAAGTAATTCGCGTGCTCTGCGGCGCGCGCGGGTCACTCGCGCATGTTACTTGTTAAAATTACATTTTTAACGTATGATTTTAAAATAATTTTTGTTCGTCGAGATATTTTGACGCGATTCAAGTCATAAAGCTACCGCGCGAATAGCATGCACATGTACCTAGCTCTTAACCACGAACAAATAATTGTACACACAGCTTGCGCAAGTAGCCCGCGTCTTTACTTGCTCCAGTTATTTGCACCACGTACAAGTACAATCGAGTAACTTGAACAAGTAGCTTGCGCATATTACTCACGCGTATAACCCGCACCTTTACTTGATCCAGCTACATGCACCGTGTACAAGCACCCTTAAGAATTCATGTATGTCGATTTGAGTGTAATCGTTTATAGTAATAAAACATGTGTATTTTAGTCTTTATTTTAATTAACTATCACGTATACATATATTTCGTATTAGTAAATACATAACTCATAAATGAGGCTTCAAAGCCGATAATCGTAGTATTTGCCTGCTGCTTTCATGGCAAAATTAAATATTGTACTTATCGATATTTGCCATAAACTGTTTCAATATAGATTCAACGATATAGACCAGGGCAGATAATTTTTGAAACGATAAAAAATTACAGTAGGATGAAACCCATTGGAAAAGAAAGAGAATATAGCAAAAATTTAAGGAAAAATAAATTACGGGCGAACTGAGGTCGGGAAGTGGATGGGGTTGCGATTTTACGGGTAAAAAAGGGTTTATCTCGATTGCCAGCAAAACTACAAGTCTTACGGGAAAAACGTCAATGGCAAAGTTGTAGGTAATAAAAAGATCTACAACTTTTGCATTTACACTTTATTCACACAACGTTATAATTTATGTGAAAAATTTAAATAACCAAGTTTTTGGTTTTTAATTTTTAACTTTTATAATAGTTCTTTCTTTTACACGAAATTTGGTGAAAACTTGCCTTTTTATGTTCCAAACACACTGTTAGTGTTTTTAATTAAAAATATTCATTTTTACGCCTTATTTTGACTTAATATCAAAATAAAACCCTAACTTTCAATTGAAAATTCTCACGTCAATATATCAGCTTTTTTTTATTGTTCGGCGTTTTGTTCGTTGAAATCTCTACTTTCTGATGGTGCGAATAAAATATTCATTACTAAGGTAAACGTTCTCAGAAAATGCAAAGGAATGAAACAACTTCGAGACCGATTATTTCTAATCATAATGTAAAATTTTGAGATATTTATTAAAATTAACACTTTAATTAGTCGAATAACGTAAGATTCCATGCTACATTGATAAATAAGAACTTCAAAATCTATATAAATACAACTAAAATTAACAACCAAATAAGTTAATATTTAATAAGACATCTTCAATATTTTGAGAAAGATATAGAATCTTCTTTAAATTATAGCCTAGACTCCTATTTATTGCTATTTTAAGATAATGTATACACCCAAGTGACCCACAGAAATTTTAGCCCATCATTAGTTATTTTATAGAGAAAAGGGGAAGGGCTAAGTGGATCTGGACATACTGCCTGTTATTTCGTATCAGCTGTAAAAACAATTAGTCAGTATTCGAAATACAGGTAGTAGAGCCTTGCTAATTTCAGCATGAATGGGCCGGCTCGACCGGGGAAGTACTACCCTCTCACAGAAAATCGACGTAAAGTAGCAGTACTTAAACTGTTGGGTTTCGTTCGGTGAGTGAGAGTGCTGGAGGCCCTATCCCCTTTCCTTCTCCCACATCCTATCCCTTTTCCGAACCCCAAGGGGCGGCAACGCACTTGAGACTCCTGTGGTGTTGCTTGTGTCCATGGGCGGCGGTAATTGCTTACCATCAGGCGATCCGTCTGCTCGTTTGCCGCCTATTACTATAAAAAAAAATACAGAACAGTGAACAACATCATCTTAATTGTATAAAATCCTTGCGTTACAGACTGACTGACAGACACGCTACAGCCAAAACTATTGGGCGCAGGAAGCTGAAATTTGGCACGTATCTTCCTTGGGGACCGTAGGGGTGCACTAAGAAGGGATTTCCCGAAATACCCACGGGACCGGTCAAAACAGATAAATTAAATAAAACGCAGGCGTAGCTGCTGGCGTCCTCTAGTAATATATAAAATCCTTGCGTTACTGACTGACTGACAGACAAGTTACAGTCAAAACTATTGGGCGCAGGAAGCTGAAATTTGGCATGTATGTTCCTTGGGGACCGTGGGCGTGCACTAAGAAGGGATTTCCCAAAATACCCACGGGATCGGTCAAAACTCATAAATTGGCATCCTCTAGTTATTCATAAAAATACATGGCTGGGATCCACCTAGACCTTCCCCACTTCTCTATAAAATAACTATTGATGGGCTCAAATTGTCTGTGGGTCACTCAGGTATATACATTAACTTAAAATAGCAATAAATAGGAGTCTACGCTATAATTTAAAGAAGATTCTATAACTTTCTTAAATTATTGAAGATGTCTTATTAAATATTAACTTATTTGTTAATTTTTGTTGCAATTATCGATTTTTAAGTTCTTATTTATCAATGTAGCATGGAATCTTACGTTATTCGAGTAATTAAAGTGTTAATTTTAATAAATATCTCAAAATTGTACATTATGATTAAAAATAATCGGTCTTGAGGTTGTTTCATTTCTTTGCATTTTCTGAGAACGTTTACCTTAGTAATGAATATTTTATTCGCACCATCAGAAAGAACAAAACGCCGAACAATAAAAAAAAAGCTGATATATTGACGTGAGAATTTTCAATTGAAAATAAGGGTTTTATTTTGATATTAAGCCAAAATAAGGCGTAAAAATAAATATTTTTAATTAACAACATTAACAGTGTGTTTGGAATATAAAAAGGCAAGTTTTCACCAAATTTCGTGTAAAAGAAAGAACTATTGTAAAAGTTAAAAATAAAAAACCAAAAACTTGGTTATTTCAAATTTTCACATAAATTATGACGTTGTGTGAATAAAGTGTTAATACAAAAGTTGTAGATCTTTTTATTATCTATGTAGCGGCTGCTGACGCTACAAATTATATTCAAGGCACGCTATTGTGTAAGTGCGGCGCAGCAGTCGTCTCCACGTTCCCCTACAGTTAGGTCGTTAGTATGTAGTCCAAATAAAGTGGTACCACAGTAAAGTATATATATTTCGTCTTTCGTATCTTTCTTTTATCTCCACACAAACAACATTATCATATACCCCTACATTGGTGACCCCGACGTGATATGAACACGCAACCTTCAGCTCGGCTTCGGCAACGCGGCATCGACGCACTTGCACATGGTCAGCGGAATCAAACAAGCGCATGTGCAGCGTGGCAACAGCGAACAGCCAAGCAGCCTAGACACGGAGACATCCTGGACTCATGGGAGACGATTCGCCCTTTTCACTACGACCGAAAGGGCTTAAGACCTAACTGCGGAGAACACCAGAGTCAGGACACGTGGAACTTTTGAATTATGGAACAGGACGATCTGCCGACTACAGCGACTACGGCAATATGGGCAGCAGGACAATACTGGAGCGGCATACGACGGCGGCGGCACTCTGCAGGACAGTGCGTACGTCGAGGCACAAGGCGTAAGGCGTATTGACCTTGGTGGCGAGGCAGCATTCCGCACCGAGACGAAAAATACGCAGCATACTCCGAGGTAGCTTAACGACACGGGACAGGCGGTGGCACTCTACGGGACAGTGCACGCGTCGATGCGGCTGATCACACTTGGAAGCGAGGATGGATACCGCTCAGTGTTGGATAGCGCACCGTGTCATCCCTCATGACGGCCCAGGCAGTATATAGTGGAGATCGCTGGCAGAACTGACAACTTTTTTTGCTTCTTCGTACGACCAGCTCTCTGTACAAGCGGCTTACGAAGAGCAAAGGCAATATAATAGTAACGGCAACGGTCTTTTATTGTGTTGTTATTGTGTTTTTGGCATATTTTTAGTGTAACTTAATAGTTTTATCATTCTAAAATAAAGACACTTAGTTTAACGGTATAAAGTTCCATATAGTTACAGTGTTTCTGTTAAGTTAGCATTCTCCGAACTAGCGCTCCGGTAACTTGACGCGTAGGTACATTGTTTATGATAACGTAAACCGAGCGTTAGCATGTACTTATTGTTATTCTATGTTGAAACCATTCTCTGTTGATTTGTATTAATCAGTGATGTCATATTTAAATTGCTAAATTTTTATTTTCGTTCTTTTTCTTTTTTATAAAGGGGGGAATATTGTAGCGGCTGCTGACGCTACAAATTATATTCAAGGCACGCTATTGTGTAAGTGCGGCGCAGCAGTCGTCTCCACGTTCCCCTACAGTTAGGTCGTTAGTATGTAGTCCAAATGTATTTATAAAGTGGTACCACAGTAAAGTATATATATTTCGTCTTTCGTATCTTTCTTTTATCTCCACACAAACAACATTATCATATACCCCTACACGTACAACTTTGCCATTGACGTTTTTCTCGAGGGACTTGTAGTTTTGCTGGCAATCGAGATAAACCCGTAATTTATTTTTACTTAAATTTTTGCTTTATTCTCTTTCTTTTCCAATGGGTTTCATCCTACTGTATTTTTTTTACTTTTCACCGTTTTCTAACTTATCTGCACTGGTCTAATAGCAAACAATTCAGTTATAATTACAAACGCAAATATTACCGCTGAATTAATATACAGTTATACAGGCTTATCGTATATATTGAAAACGTATCGCATACTATTTCAATCGTATCTATTGAATCAGTCGACAGGTGTGCCCATAACTGTATATCGTCGGAAAGCAAACATTTTAGTCCAAAATTATATAAGGCTAACAGAAATCAGCTAGGTTGGTGAAGGGTTTAATAGATTTTACTTAACGTGAAGGAGGACGGTATTTTTTTGACGAAAGTAATTTTATGCGTCTAGACAACGTATTTATTTAAACCCGTGATAATTTGTGGTACAAACTAAAAAAATATCACATTGAAAAAAGAATATCACATTGAAAATGTCACATTCAATTTAATTTACATACATATAGGGACAACATCGTTACTGAAGCGATGCTAATGCAAATGTACGCTCTGACGTATTTTGTTATTGAACGGCAAATTATTTCACGCTTGCCAGACGAAAAATACGTGAAATCTCATAAAAATAGCGGGCACTGCACCGAGAGATTGAACCCATGAAAATAATGCTGTCTGCAAACAACCCCAACTTTAAGTTATTAACATTTCAATGTAATTATTTGAGACAGAAATTTTAAGCATTTCATAAAATTTATAACTTAAAATAAATTGTAGAAGCTAGTACATACATATGTATATACCCAGCTAGTAATCATGTACAGTCATACAGACAATACAAGGATCGCTACAGTACTAATACACGTTAGCAATTCCAGACATATCTGACATGAACGTAACACGAATTTTACAAATTGTCTTGTCGCCTGTCGCGGGTACATTCAATATAGCCGAGGATGTCTGATCTTCAACACACGTACACATGACAAATATCATAAGCATAGCGATATGTTTACGGATCTATGCCATTCAGATACAAAAGTACTTTTATCTTGTTTATTCTAATACAGTGTATGGGACAGTCCAAATTTCTTGTTTACGTAGATGCATACGATTTTAAAACTCTTTAGAATAATAATAAAAGTGTACAGAGAACATTTAAACAAACTATCAACAAGATTACATCCCGCTATCCTTTTTGTATGGAACAAATATTTTTGTAAATCTTTAGTGAAACGTAGCGAGATGTTCAAAGAAATGAAAGCTTCAGAACTAAAGTAAATAACCAGTGGCGCAGGACGAAACGCTTACGAAAGAAAAACTTTTCTATTAGTCGAGACGTTTAAAGATATAATAAAAGAACAAATGAGGACGCCATATCATTGAACGTACTAAAGAATGGAATATAAGTGGACATTAGGCATAACAAGTATGAGAATGCTCATTTGATGCTATTATACTGAACTATTTTGACGAACGATGGCCGAAAATTACAAAACGGGATGCTGTTGACAGCGTATATTCATTATTCAAAAGGAATTACACTTTTTCATGGCAGAAAGAAGCTTAGATTGTTTTCCTTATTTACGAGTATATACTCAAAAAATAGCCGCCCCAGCGGTGTTGTCAAACAAAGACATCGTATTTCATGTCGCCACATAAGTTCTACGAATCCTTTGAGGACATCTTATCTCGTCTAGGTCCGACTACTTAATAGTCCCGCATTAATTTTGAAACTTAACACATTCAGTCATTCGAGTGTTTACTTATTCAAGGAACATGTGAAATATTGCTAGTTAGTTACTCAAGGCTACTTCGACGTAACCCTTACATACACAAAACTTTCCTCTTAAGTAATAATTGAGTACATACGATGAAACGATTTCAAAGAAATTTGTTGTGAAGCGCCAAATGTAAAAGAGATGTTACAAACCGATATAAATATACGATGCGTCACTAGAAACGTTTCCCGACTCCGCTGAATTTTTAATTACTTATGGAGCACTTAAAAATAGAAGAGTTTGAAGAATATTTTTTATTTAATCATCATCCCAGTCGGACAGAACGACTTTGGACATTAAGTTAATACTTATGTTACCACGGAGCAAAGGATAATGACTGTCCCACAGGTCTTATAGTATAAGTTTCAACGGTTTATGTTGTGGGTTAATGGGTAGGTAAAGTGTTACTGGATTTTTTGAACAATGTCCAGTAATGAAAGGACATCACTTCCCTTCTTATTCTTCATTATAAGTCACAGTAGCTTTTAAATACCTAAGATTTCCAAAGGCAGTGTTTTGAGTTCGAGTTTAAAAGTTGGCAATATTATTGTCTCCCATTGCGCTATTATAATGTAGCCTTACAGATCCATAAACCAGTGCAAAGATAAGTATAAAACATAATAGCTATAATACAGTTGCGTAATTCTAGCAGCCTAAAATAACACAGTATATATTTGGAAGCAAACTAAAGCTATCAACAAAAAGCAAGTTTATGATGAATTCTATTAGAGTCTAAATATAACAGTAGTTTCGTTGGCCCACATTTGGCCGTTAAAGTTGGCAAGAGGTATAATTTTATCTGTATGGAAGAATTCATGAATAAGCCATTATCCGCGGACGTGAGGTGACGTCGTGCCGAAGTCACGTGTGGCCTGGTAACTTCTGGGATTAGTTACATAAAGCACGCTGACCGTTGCGTGCTCGCTACGTGGCGCTCTGACTTGTGACAGGTGTCAACAACACATGCATTGTTTAGAGATTGTTCGATGTGAAGCTGTCGCTGCACCCAAGCGATGCCAGTAAAGCGTCTGCCGTGCAGTGTGGCATTAGCGGCTAAACCTTTGCTCTTTCCAAACAATCGTCTATTAGAGGTTTGCTTAGTTATAGTAGACTATGCTCATGATAAGCAAAAATAATATGTAGTTCGCCAAAAGTATAAACCAAACATAATTGATTCATTTAACGCTTTGGCCTTATAAAGGGAGATAATTTTTTTTTTAATCAGAGGTTTAGCTCTGTTTATCTAACGAAATTAACGAAATTAAATTTCTTAATATTAAAAGCACTTTAAATAAACTAGATTTCTTGAAGCAAATTTTAGATGTTATCGGGTAGATGTAGACAGAGACACATAAAATTACAATCTAGGGTCTGTAGAAAATTGTTTTTCTTTTTACGTTTATCAGATTTTCTTATTTCTGCTTTTTATAGTTAAATTTGTTTCATTTATTTTGTATCAAGCAAGAAGCACGCACATTTTATTAAGTTGGAGAGTATATTTATAATAACTTTTATTAAGGTGTAAATTACATATCTACCTGAATCAATATTATATTATTCAGTAGTTTATCATTTAAACTCATTGTTTAAGCGCCTACTCAATCAGCCATAGCAATGCGTTGCAAACCGCCCACACAAACGCAATACTCATTAGATATAAGTACCTGTCTCTTTTTTATAAAATTTGCATATCATTCACCCATTAAATATTCGCTACTTAACACCGCACCACGTCCAGTTGAGTTTTTTTTTTATCCCAATAATATTCCCCCACATGATGGTCCTTAATCGTTCCGGATATTAAATTTGAAGAATATATGCTATTTTTATCGTGGAATATATAAAATCCGAAGAATTACCAACTCGCCGACAACCTTGAAGAAGGTCATTTTGACGGTGGTGTGGACGTGGAAAAACTTTGGAATTTAGTGGTGTATAAGTAATATTCCATAATAATATCGTTACCCAACACTCATAAAGGTAGTATATAAGTTATTTAAGGATTTATAAGGTTAGTAAATAATTATATTACCTATTTATTGTGTTCAGTAATTGGTACCGACTGTATGTGGATATCTAGTTATTTTTTCTATTGTAATAGTTAGCCACAATTAAGTAAAATTATATTGTTTGTTCAGTATAGTAAGCCGTAATAAGCGCTTCATTATTTTATTTTAATTGATATTACAATAATAGTTATTCACTTTGTAATTCTTACGACGGTACTTTTACATAAGACACATATGAGTGTTAGATATTATTTTATAAGATCTAACTGCAAATTATTAATATAAATTAGTGATCGTATTGCGGTTAAGTTAATTGTTTTATATTATATTCATTTACCTATGATCTTTGTGAGTCATTATCTACCTGAATGTGTTTTTTCTAGAACATCTGTCTATAAAAGTTTGATCTTATACTTTTGTATTCAACTTATAAATTGCTCAACTAGTAGTACTGTTATAGTTAGGTATAAAGTGTATTGCTTTAGTGGTAAATAAGTCAATTTAGTTATTACAATTTTAATTTGTATAAATTCCAGGTTGACGACACTCCTCTCCCAGAATGTCTGAAGAAAAAGATTTAATAAAGAAACGAGGTAGTTTTAAAGGCCGTTTAACAACATTTGTTAATTATCTCGATCAGCTGAATGATAAAACAACTAGCAGTTGTGATGTCACCGAACTGCAGCTGCGTATTGGGAAACTGGAGTCATTATACGAGCACTACGATGAGGCACAGTTGCGGTTGGAATGCATCGCCGACGATGTTAAGATACAGTTTGCCGAACGTTCTGAGTTCGAATCTTTGTATTAAGCTGCGCGTCCACAGCATCGGAATCGGAGCGTACGGAGCGGAAGGATTTGTTGCTTTGTATTAATTTCTATGGAGCTGCGTGCACTGCATCGGCATTTCTGCGCCTGAGACCGGTATTTTTGCTGATGACGTCATCCGCAGTGAACGCATCATTCGGATTCCGAGCGTTTCAAGTTCTGACGTGTTTGCGGCATTAAACTGTAGGCAAAAATACTTATTCACGATGAACGACGATGTTTTAATTACTTTAGTAGAGTCATATGAATATACCCAAAAATCTATGATATTCATTATTTATGATATTCATCAAATGTATAATATTCTCCGAAAATTAATCTACAACAATATCCTCGTCACTATCCTCCTGCTTTAAAAATACCTAAATTGCCGATGCTGAATCCGAATGCAGTGGACGCACCCCATCGGTATTTTAAAAATGACGACGCTCCGTCCGCTCCGTACGCTCCGATTCCGATGCGGTGGACGCGCAGCTTTATAAAGCGCTGTCTCGGGCACAGACATTATTGACTAGTTTTAACAAAGATTGTAAATCAGTTAGTAGTGATAAAACTCCACGTAGTAATACACATAAGCCAGTTAAATTGCCTACTATACAATTGCCTAAGTTTAGTGGTTCTTACTGCAATTGGATAGAATTTCATGACATTTTTACTAGCCTCATTCATTCTAACGATGATATTGACGACGTGAATAAGTTTCACTATTTGCGGGCGTCTTTGGAGGGGTCTGCTGCTGTGGTAATTAAATCGATTAATTTTTCAGCCAGTAACTACACTGTCGCATGGATTTTTTTTTTTTATTTTTTTTTATTTGCTAAGACACGTGTATATAATTAAAACATTAATAAGATGCTTATTATAGATGTCACATAATAATTTGTTTCAACATGTCTGACCATTGCTGGCTTACAAATATCGAATATTAATAATGAATGACATACATTTTAATAATTAATAAACTTGTTTAATAACAAAATGTCAATGTAATATTATATTTAAAAAAAAAATATAAATATGTCAGGAAATAGTCCAAAAGTCAAAAATTTAACATGTCTGACCATTGTTGGCTTACAAATATCAAAGATGAATAAATTTTAATAATTAATAAACTTGTTTTCAATAACAAAATGTCAATCAAATATTATATATAAACAAACAAATCAGAAATATGTCAGGAAACAGTAAAAAATACAGAGTAAATTTTTTTTTTGTAACATATTATATCAACTACTTCGACTTCTAAAATTGAACTTATATAAATGTATCTTTGAGAAAGTCTTCATAATTGTAATAACATTTTTCAACTAATAGTTTTTTTAATGCTCTCTTAAATTGGTCTGTATTCAATTTGGTATACAGTACATAGTTACATAGTACAGGCATAGTTTTATCACTACTAACTGATTTACAATCTTTGTTAAAACTAGTCAATAATGTCTGTGCCCGAGACAGCGCTTTATAATACAAAGATTCGAACTCAGAACGTTCGGCAAACTGTAGGTATCTTAACATCGTCGGCGATGCATTCCAACCGCAACTGTACCTCATCGTAGTGCTCGTATAACGACTCCAGTTTCCCAATACGCAGCTGCAGTTCGGTGACATCACAACTGCTAGTTGTTTTATCATTCAGCTGATCGAGATAATTAACAAATGTTGTTAAACGGCCTTTAAAACTACCTCGTTTCTTTATTAAATCTTTTTCTTCAGACATTCTGGGAGAGGAGTGTCGTCAACCTGGAATTTATACAAATTAAAATTGTAATAACTAAATTGACTTATTTACCACTAAAGCAATACACTTTATACCTAACTATAACAGTACTACTAGTTGAGCAATTTATAAGTTGAATACAAAAGTATAAGATCAAACTTTTATAGACAGATGTTCTAGAAAAAACACATTCAGGTAGATAATGACTCACAAAGATCATAGGTAAATGAATATAATATAAAACAATTAACTTAACCGCAATACGATCACTAATTTATATTAATAATTTGCAGTTAGATCTTATAAAATAATATCTAACACTCATATGTGTCTTATGTAAAAGTACCGTCGTAAGAATTACAAAGTGAATAACTATTATTGTAATATCAATTAAAATAAAATAATGAAGCGCTTATTACGGCTTACTATACTGAACAAACAATATAATTTTACTTAATTGTGGCTAACTATTACAATAGAAAAAATAACTAGATATCCACATACAGTCGGTACCAATTACTGAACACAATAAATAGGTAATATAATTATTTACTAACCTTATAAATCCTTAAATAACTTATATACTACCTTTATGAGTGTTGGGTAACGATATTATTATGGAAGTTGATTACGCGGGCCCCGTCATGTGTGCTAGTCGCCAAGGACGCGGATGCAGGCTAGTAAAGGTTTATATAGCTATATTTATTTGCTTCACCACCAAGGCAGTTCACTTGGAGTTAGTAGGTGATTTAACTAGCAATAATTATTTACTGGCTTTGTATAGGTTTATTTCGCGGCGAGGAAAGCCTGTCAATATTTATTCCGACAATGGTACCTCATTTGTGGGCGCGTATAACGATCTCAGACATTTTTTAAAATCTCATTCTAATTCTTTAAGCGAAAATTTGGCCAATGATAGAATTAACTTTCATTTTATACCTGCATACGAGGGTCAAACTGAAAGTTCTTAGAACTGGCCACTTATAAACAATATAATAAAAAAAATATTCTAAAATTTGAAAATAGAACTCTTTGCCAATATTACTGAGTATATATTTCATTCATTTGTCATTTGTTTTACGATTTGGCGGCAAATTGAAAATTGTCTGTGTCACGTCAACATGAATTTAACACGAGAAAATTTTCGTGCAATGATTTTTTATGACTTTCGATGTCATTTAAGTCAACAAGAAAGTTATGATAGACTACGATTGGCCTTTCACGATGAAGCCCCATCTTGTGCGACTGTTTACAACTGGATTAATGAGTTTAAACGTGGTCGCACTAATCTCACTGATGATGTACGTGAGGGACGGCCTTCTACGGCGACGACTGAAAATAACATCTGTGTTGTGCGGCGTATGATAGAGACTGACAAAAGAGTGACCTATCAGCAGATTCGGACAAGCTTAGGCATCGGTATGAGTCAAGTGCACAAAATCCTCCACGAACATTTAGCGGTCAGGAAGCTTTGCGCCCGGTGGATACCTCATAATTTGACTAAGGCTCAAAAACTCCATCGTGTGGATTGGTGCCGTAAAATGATTGAAAGATTTAACGGAGGTGACTCAAATGCTGTGTTCGACATACTTACAGGTGACGAAAGCTGGATTTACTGTTATGATCCTGAAACCAAAAGACAATCTGCTCAGTGGGTGTTTCCTTTCGAGGAGTTGCCAACTAAAGTGAAGAGAGATCGAAGTGCGGGAAAAAAAATGGTGGCCTCGTTCTTTGGAAGGATAGGTCATTTCGCAACAATTGTGTTAGAGGATCAAAAAACAGTTTCTGCAGAATGGTACACTACCAATTGTTTGCCACTTGTCTTGGAAAAAGTTCGAGAGAAACGACCTCGCAGTAGGATCCTCCTTCACCACGACAACGCCTCGTCGCACACCGCCAAGCGAACGATCGACTATTTGGCGACATCAAACGTTGAATTACTGGGTCACCCGCCGTATAGCCCCGACCTCGCGCCTTGTGATTTATATTTATTTCCAAAAATTAAAGAAAAACTTAAAGGAAAGCGGTTTATGAATGCTGAAGAAGCGGTGGCTGCGTATCGCGATGCCATTGAAGAGACCCCTAAGGACGAGTGGGCAAAGTGCTTTTCCCAGTGGTTCCATCGCATGCAGCGGTGTATTGACGTCAATGGACAATATTTTGAAAAGATATAATAAAACTAATAACTGGCTAATGTAATCAGTTTTTGATTTTCTAAGAACTTTCACCCTTTGTTTGACCCTCGTATAGTCCTCACTTTGGCGGACTCTGGGAGGCGGGTGTAAAGTCAACCAAATATCATCTGCGGAGAGTGTTGGGAAATTGTAATCTGACCTTCGAGGAACTTTACACCACATTAACGCAGATCGAAGCAATTCTAAATTCCCGTCCACTGACACCCTTATCTTCAGATCCTGCAGATGATAGACCGCTAACGCCAGGACATTTTCTCATTGGTCGACCATTGACTTCATTACCACAACCAAACCTCCAGGATCATTCTGTTGGCCAGCTGTCTCGCTACCATCGAATCGAACAACTCCGACAGCATTTCTGGGTTCGATGGAGTAAAGAGTATGTTGCTGAACTTCAGCAGAGGACCAAATGGCGCTCCTGTCAAGATAGTTTAGAGTTGGATTCCTTGGTTGTGGTGAAAGAGGATAATCTTCCTCCTTTGAAGTGGAGACTAGGCAGAGTAGTTGCAGTTCACCCTGGATCAGATGGGATAGTACGTGTGGCTGACATCCGAACATCAACTGGAGTCATCAGAAGAGCCTTTAACAGGATCTGCCCGTTGCCTGCATCAGCTGATTGAGGTTTTTGTTGAAAGCGGAGCCTTCAACGCCCGGGGGCATGTTTAAGCGCCTACTCAATCAGCCATAGCAATGCGTTGCAAACCGCCCACACAAACGCAATACTCATTAGATATAGATAAGTACCTGTCTCTTTTTTATAAAATTTGCATATCATTCACCCATTAAATATTCGCTACTTAACACCGCACCACGTCCAGTTGAGTTTTTTTTTTATCCCAATAATATTCCCCCACACTCATTTATTCACAAAGGTAAGATGACCAGGCGCTTTATAGCTCAAAAGCAGCACGGGATTCTTCAAGATGGCATAAAACAGGTTATTGCATGTTGTCAATTTGTGAGAGCTGCCTTTGCTTTTAGTCGCGTTTATATGCTGAGCTGGACAGTAATACACGATTCTCCAGGTTCTTGTGGGCACTGAGATTAGGTAAGTTTACTGAACCGAAGCAATCGACTTGGTAGTGTTGCATGGCAGTGTTTTTTTTGTTTAGTATGGATGGTGTAGTTGTTTAAGCTGTCGCCTTGCCGTTTAGCACTGCGCTCAGAGTAGTATGTTCTATTTGACGGCCGGTTGGCGTAGCGGGAGTGTAAGCGACTGCTACGTCGAAGGTCGCTATTTCGGGTTCGATTCCCGCTCAAGTCAAACATTTGTGTGCATGAACATGGATGTTTGTCTTGGTCTGGGTGTTTCTGTGTATAATATGTATGTATTTACAAAAAGAAAGTATATATGTATGTTTATCCATTTTCTAGTACCTACCCATAGTACAAGCTCTGCTTAGTTTGGGACGAGATGGTGATGAATATTATTATTATTATATTATTATTACTTATTACCACAAGGAGTGACACTTTGTATGATCCTCAAATTGTTGTATTGAGTCTGGGTGTGCTCTGTGTACTTTATTGGATGATGGTAAAAACCATACATGGCGTGTCTCTTAATACAGGAGATGTCTTAAAAATCTTAAAATACGTTCTGCACCGGTATCATAATTCACCGTCATTCTACATTTTCCAAAAGTCTCATCGTGCTGCACCAGGTCACGGCTAGACCACTCCAATTTTATACGAGTAGTAGACTTGAACCTTAGGAAAGGATACAATAAAAAATAAATTTATTCACTCCACTCCTCGAAAGCTCAACAGAATGACAAATATACCTACTAGCCGCGCGGTACAAAATAAAGGACACTACATAACTTCTAAAATGATTTAATATCGAGTACCTATGTGAATATAAAGCTGTACCACATAGGTAACTACATATACATATGTGTTATTGTTATGTGACATTAACGCGAGGGCTCGCTCACTGCGCGCACAGATATTGAATTATGCGGTTGTTTGTAACCACACGTCTAAAGCCAATAATGTGATGAAGTAGTCTTTTCGGTATTCATTAAATGAACCTCCTCGTACTCTAACCTACGTGCTAAATTAAGTGATGTTCTGTCAACCATTGCTACACACCCGTACAGGATATTAACCAGATCCTAATATTTTTTTTCTTTTTAAAATGACAACTCCCGCATTAGGACTAAATCCTGTGTCGCGAGGGACTTTACAAACATACAACTAACGGACACAATGAACACCCAGACTCGAAGCAACAATTTGTGAATTACACAAAGTTTTGCCTCGTGTGGGAATCGAACCCACAACACTTGGCGCAGTGTCAAGCGGCGAGGCGGCTGCTTAAACCACTATATCAACCGTGCAGATGCTAACCGTGCACATGCCTAACGTGAGATATGCTAAACGATTATAATATTGACCACTATCATCCTCTTAGCGTTATCCCAGTTTAAATATGGGGCCCGCTTACTAGTCTAACCGGATTTGGCTGAATATTTGCTTTTCCACAGAGTGCCTGCCTGTCTGACCTCCGCAAGCCTAAGGGATAGCGATATTCCCTGGTTTAGACCAGTGCAAGTTGATTAAGAAGGTACTGACGCCATGTAACGACTGTTAAAGATCTTCATGACAACCGGGACCGACGGCTTAAGCTGCGCGTCCACCGGATCGGAATCGGAGCGTACGGAGCGGACGGAGCGTCGTCATTTACAAAATGCCGATGGGGTGCGTCCACTGCATTCGGATTCAGCATCGGCAATTTAGGTATTTTTAAAGCAGGAGGATAGTGACGAGGATATTGTTGTAGATTAATTTTCGGAGAATATTATACATTTGATGAATATCATAAATAATGAATATCATAGATTTTTGGGTACATTCATATGACTCTGCTAAAGTAATTAAAACATCGTCGTTCATCGTGAATAAGTATTTTTGCCTACAGTTTAATGCCGCAAACACGTTAGAACTTGAAACGCTCGGAATCCGAATGATGCGTTCACTGCGGATGACGTCATCAGCACAAATACCGGTCTCTGGCGCAGAAATGCCGATCCAGTGCACGCAGTTTCATAGAAATTAATACAAAGCAACAAATCCTTCCGCTCCGTACGCTCCGATTCCGATCCGGTGGACGCACAGCTTTAACGTGCTCTCCGAGGCACGGGACAAGCGATAATTAATAACTCAATACGCACATAACTCCGAAAAGTCATTGGTGCGCGCCGTGGAATCGAACCCGATACCCTCTGCATGGCAGTCTATTGGTACCTCCACTCGGCTATCGCTGCCTTCATTTCATCTTCATAATATTGACCACTATTTGTAAATAAATGTTTCATTTCATTAACCACTTATTCGCTCTATTCCTAGTATTCATAAAAAAAGAAGATTATAGCTAACTTCAACTGCAATAACATAATATCGACTTGGCTAAGTAGCCTACTCAAAATAATCACGTAAATTGTGTATCAACTCAGTTGCGTATAAATCTTTTATTACATTTTAAAACAATACAAGAGTGCAATCGAAAAATATATTTGTATTGTCAGTCAAGATGTATCTTATCAAGAATTATCTGACAGTAAATATTTACTTAGATTTTCTATAAATTAGATAGGATAAATATTTCTAATATATGTATTAATTGTAAAGAAGCTTGTAAGATTTAGTAGTTTCTATAGTATCTTTCAAAGTTTCATGTATCTCATCTAATGTATTTGGCTTTAGGTTCGATGTTGTGATAAGAATCTCTTCATCCTCAACGGTTGTTCTTACTATTGGTTGTAGATTTTAAAAGCTCCTGCAAAGGTGGACAAATCTCTTCTACTGCACCTGTCTTTGAATTCGATGTTGTGGTAAACATCTCTTCATCTTCAAAGGTTGTACTAACCATTGGGATTGGCGTAGTAGTTTTTATACTCTCCTTCAAAGTTGGACGTATCTCATCTACTGTACTTGACTTGGCATTCGATGTTGTAAAAATGTGGTCATTCTCAGCGGTTGTTCTTACCATGGGGATTGGCGTAGTAGTTTCTATAGTCTCCTTCGAAGTTGTACGTTCCTCATCTAGTTGTTCTGTAGTTGGCTTGGCATTCGATGTTGGTAAAATGCGGTCATTCTTAGCGGTTGTTCTTACCACGGGGATTGGCGTATTTGTTTCTATAGTCTCCTTCGGAGTTGTACGTGTCTCATCTACTGTACTTGACTTGGCATTCGATGTTGTAAAAATGCGGTCATCCTCAGCGGTTGTTCTTACCATAGGGATTGGCGTAGTAGTTTCTATAGTCTCCTTCGAAGTTGTACGTATCTCATCTACTGTACTTGACTTGGCATTCGATGCTGTAAAAATGTGGTCATTCTCAGCGGTTGTTCTTACCATGGGGAATGGCGTAGTAGTTTCTATAGTCTCCTTCAAAGTTGTACGTATTTCATCTACTGTACTTGACTTGGCATTCGTATTGTAAAAATGTGGTCATTAACAGCGGTTGTACTAACCATTGGGATTGGCGTAGTGGTCTCCTTCGAAGTTGTACGAATCTCATCTACTGTACTTGACTTTGTATTCGATGTTGTGGTAAGAATCTGTTCATCCTCAACGTTTGTACTAACCACTGGGATTGGCTTAGTAGTTTTTATGGTTTCCTTCAAAGTTTGGCATGCCTCATCTACTGTACTTGACATTGGATTCGATGTTGTGGTAACAATTTGTTCATCTTCAAGTATTGTCGTAACCATTGGGATTGGCGTAGTAGTTTTTATGGTTTACTTCAAAGTTTGGCATGCCTCATCTACTGTACTTGACTTTGTATTCGATGTTGTGGTAAGAATTTGTTCATCCTCAACGTTTGTACTAACCACTGGGATTGGCATAGTAGTTTTTATGGTTTCCTTCAAAGTTTGACATGCCTCATCTACTGTAATTGACATTGGATTCTATGTTGTGGTAACAATCTGTTCATCCTCAAGTGTTGTCGTAACCATTGGGATTGGCGTAGTAATTTTTATGGTTTCCTTCAAAGTTTGACATGTCTCATCTACTGTACTTGACATTGGATTCGATGTTGTGGTAACAATCTGTTCATCCTTAAGTGTTGTCGTAACCGTTGGGATTGACGTAGTAGTTTTTATGGTTTCCTTCAAAGTTTGACATGTCTCATCTACTGTACTTGACATTGGATTCGATGTTGTGGTAACAATCTGTTCATCCTCAAGTGTTGTCGTAACCATTGGGATTGACGTAGTAGTTTTTATGGTTTCCTTCAAAATCTGACATGTCTCATCTACTGTACTTGACATTGGATTCGATGTTGTGGTAACAATCTGTTCATCCTCAAGTGTTGTCGTAACCATTGGGATTGACGTAGTAGTTTTTATGGTTTCCTTCAAAGTTTGGCATGCCTCATCTACTGTACTTGACATTGGATTCGATGTTGTGGTAACAATCTGTTCATCCTCAAGTGTTGTCGTAACCGTTGGGATTGACGTAGTAGTTTTTATGGTTTCCTTCAAAGTTTGACATGTCTCATCTACTGTACTTGACATTGGATTCGATGTTGTGGTAACAATCTGTTCATCCTCAAGTGTTGTCGTAACCATTGGGATTGGCGTAGTAGTTTTTGTGGTTTCCTTCAAAGTTGAACGTACCTCATCTACTGGACTAGGCTTTGGGTTTGATGTTGTGCTAAAAAATGTTGTTAATATTGATTTATCTGTAGTTACCGGAATTTCTGTTGTTACCAAGTAACAATTCTCATTTACATATGAACTTGTAGTTATTGCCACAGGTGTGGGCGAATAAGAGGCGTCACTGTTTGTTTGCACTGGTTTTCTGTTGAGCTTTGCCGTACTTCTTATTTCATTTGATGAAAAAGTTATTTGTTTCGCTATTTCCCTTCTAATTTGAGTTAAAATCATAGCATACTCTTCTGCAACTGTTTTTATTTTTATGAAATTGTTCTTGTTTATCTTGCTTGGTTTATCAATATCACACACTATCGTCTAATATATTTTAAGTGATAGGTTATTTCAATAATGATAAATGTAATTCCTTAAAATAAATCGTTTCTTTAATGAAATGCTTAAAAAAAAAGGATTCTGTCACTGGATATGACGATTGTTCAGCACGCAGCGATTCTTTATTTTCTGTTGTCGATACTATTGGTTGTTTATCAATAGGCGATTCTGTATTTAATAATATTGGTAATTGGGTGCTGGACAATTCTGTTGTCAATGGTAATGATTGTTTAGCGCTAGGCGAGCCTTTAGTTAATATCGGCATTTGTTTAGTACTCGATGATTCTATTGTCGAAACTAGTTGTTGGTTAACACTAGGTGATACTGTATTTGATAATATTGATAGTCTAGTGCTAGATAATTCTGTTGTTGTTGTTGATTGTTTAACACTAGGCGACATTATTGTTGATGATAATGGCAAGTTCATCACAGTAGACGATTCTGTCGATTGTGCTAGTGATTGTTGAGTACTAGACGATTCTGTCATTGGCATTGATGTTGAAAATGTTTTAGAAGTAGAAGCTTTTGTCACTGGTGCTAGCGATTGTTTAGCACTCGGCGATACTGTATTTGATAATGATATCGATGGTTTAGTGCTAGATAATTCTGTCGTTGTCATTAGTAGTGATTGTTTAGCATTGGGCAACATTGTTGTTGGCGGTAGCAGCTGTTGAGTATTAGGCGATTTTCTCGTCGATGCGAGTGATAGATTTGTACTAGCCGTTTCTGTCGTTACCACTGATGTTACAGATGTTTTAGAAGAACAGGATTCCGTCACAGGTGGTGGCGACTGTTTAATTTTAGACAAATCTGTCATCGATGCTTGTGATTGGTTAGTACTAGCCAAATCTGTCGCTGCCACTGATGCGGGTGATGGATTAGAACCTGGTAATATAGTGGTTGATGAATTTGACAGAATAGCGCTAGGCAACCCTAGCGTTGTTGCTGTGGATTGTTTAGAAATGGGAGTTTCTGTTGTTGATGGAAACAATTTGCCAGTACTAGGTGTTTCTGATGTCGGTTCTTTAGTACTAGGCGATTTCGTTGTCGATATTGGCATGTCTTTAGCACCAGGCCATTCAGTCAACACTGATGCACGGAATGAGGTTGAAATTATTAACGACTTATTATCGATAGGATATTCTGTACTTTTAACAACTGTGGCCATAGCTGTTGAAAAAGCACTTTGATTTGCTGAAAGTTTAATTGAACCGGCAGTTTGGTTAGAAGATACTGAAACGTTTGTTAAATTAGCAGTGGACATGGTATTTGCCGTATCGGATGTTATTATATATTTATTTACATTATATCCCGTGTCATCTTTATGCAGCGTTGCAAGTTGTTCTGTATGTAATATTTCAAAAATTTTGGTTATGGATTGATTACACTGGTGACAATGATGTGGCTATTACAACAACATCTACTCCAGCTATGATAACAAAAGTTGCACAGGATGAAGAAATAAAAGAAAATAAAGATACTAATTTGGCTACGTCTACGACCACAGAATCAGTGCATGCAGCAACTCAATCTATGGTTCCTTTATCAAGTCTGGATGATTACCTTAATGATGTTGATAGTGTCGTTAGTTCGAGCACGCCGTTTACAATTTCAACAGCTATAATTGGAACTACTCAGGAGCCGCCAACAACCGTGCCATCTGTACACCCTTATAGTAGTCCTTTACCTTATCTCGACAAAAATGGTTCCATACTTGCAATGGATACAGGATTACCTGCGCATTCTGAACCGATACCACGTCAGAGTGTACTTGCTCCGCCTATAACTATTCCTGTATTAACAACCCCAAGGCTCATACCGAAAGCATTGAGTGAACTTCATAACGATACTAGAAATCCTATAGTTCCTATGAATACAGAATTACCTCCTCAGCCAGGACTTACCCCACCTCAAAGAGATAATAACGAGAGTGCGTCGTCTGTTCAACTTTAAAAAAATGTAACAAGTCCAGCCCCTAACACATCGCCTTTGAATGACTATGATAAACCGCTACCTACACCGAATTCAGACAATAATACCACCACTACTACAGCACCCGTGGATGCACATGAGCGTGCGTTGAGAGAGCGGCGACTCATCGCAGAAAGCAAGCGAGCTCATCATATAATGGATAGTATATTCAAAAATAATAACGGAAGCGCATTCAGTGTGCTTAATTTATTAACTTTGGGTAAATGAAAGTTGACCAGTTTTATTATACCTTCTGAACTAGAGTTTTGTCTGTCGTTGGTTACGTAAGCTATCGACACTACTTATAAGTTATACGGTGAGCCCATGACCATCTAGGCCGATTATAATACAAATTGGGAAAAAATATGTTGAAGTGTTAACTATGCATATGAAAAGTGTATTTCTTGATCTCATGGTTCGGACAGCTGCAGACGTTCGGTTTGCATCTATTTTTGTGACCCGTCCTTCTTGGGATTGTTTACCGGATATTGTGTTGAGATTTTTAAGACTTGTAGCTTGCAATTCGCGTCTGTTAAGCCATGCATATTTAAGTGTAGGTATATGTATAAATACTTACGATACTACATACTTTTGCCAATGCTTGCTTGGAAAGGGGAAAAGAAAGGATAGACTCTATATATAACGGTTTTATTAACAATATAAATAGGTACTTTCAAACTTATTATTCTACAATTCAGCTGCGCTAATCTACTGCGAGCAGTCCAATGTGCTTAGTTCTTAATAGTCTATCATTTTATTTATTAGATTACTCATGTTTTATAGGGTACTAAACTATGCACCAGTACGTCCTTCTAATCGTCGATTCCAGGTGTACTTATAGCCGAATATTCAATGATTGTATTTTGTAGTGTAATGCGCTTTTTGAAGGCCTATTGGCAGTTTAATATTGTCATAATAAAGGGTATGTGCCGCTTACAGTAATATTTTTATTGAAATTACTGGGTAACAGTCACAATAAAAATGTATAAATAGTGACATGTTGATCCGCCGACTGCAAGCACCGACAATTTTATAGGAATATTTGTTTTAGTTGTCCAGATGCATACTTATTTATTGTGTAGATATATCACGCTACTGTAGACAAGTCTTTAATCTGTTGGTTACTTCATCAATATTTGACTATATGTACCCTTGTATTTCGTAAGTGACAATCACTATTTTACTTAATAAATGTTGTTTCGTCTCATGAAGACAAGCTTTATGCCTTAGTGATTTATATTCGTTATTTATTTTTGTACAAACATTTTTTATATTTGATATTTTATTGTGAACTTGTTCATATTAAATTAATACATAATAAGTTTCAATTCCTGTCTAAAAATTTAGCACGGCGATTGCTCGAAGGCGTGCCTCAAATATATTATACATCAATAATTTTATTTACAATGAGTTCTTCACAAACACATACAAATAAAGGAAATGTTTTAACAGAATTTACATGTCACACATTTTAATTGAAATTATGTAATAAACGATGTTTTATTTGCTTCAAAAGGGTTGGCATGAATAACATAATATAACAGTTTAATGTAATAAGGTAATAATTAAATTACTGGTTCGTTCAAATTCCCAGCCAGTTCATAATTAATACGGAGTATTAAAATTGAGCAATTATCGTCTTAAAGTAAATCGTTATGTTGTACTTATTATCATAAGTATACCTATTAGTTTGTTCACATTGGGTATGTGAATTTTTGTTACAATATTTATTGAGTCTATTGTGTCCGTATACGCAGCAGGACCCTACGTTTAATTCGATTGAAAGTTAACTTTTTACGTGCGTGGTATTTAGTACTTTTCGAATTGTGTAAGTAAAAAAATAGTACCTTCATTGCTACAGCGAAATCTTGAATTATTACCCAGCAGGACCCTCTGCTGTTTGAAGGTTTTCAGACCAATACTATAAGTCACCGTTTAGCGATGTATTAGTACCTTTAAAATACTTTGGTTTCATTTTAATATAATTATTAGTTTATGAGGAAAGCGCCTGCAAGACTTTTATCATGCCAGCAGGACCCTTTTTTGTTTTGACGCTTCCGGCCCCGACAGTCATATATTTCTTATTAGCATTTTATAGTCATTTCAAATAACCTTACGTTTAAATCAAATACTTTGTAATTTAACAGGCAATTTGATTTAAAACTTTTTTCACGATGACCTTAAGATTATACCATTTCAATGATGCTATTATTTTTATGGCTCTTAAATATTATTAAAATTGAGGGTAGGTGCAAAAATGTTCTCAGTGTAGTTCACGGCGTCCCGGTGAGAGACGTTGCATAGTACGCGCATTCGAGTTGCAGTGTGTTTATTTGTAATAAAATGGTTACAAGCAAAAAGATAGGAAAAAAATATATTTATAAAATAGGTACCAACTTTATTATTTTTTTTATATTATTGTCATTGAAAGAATTATATTTTGTATGTTTTTCATAGATCATTTACTTATTTTATACATAGGTACATACATACATAGACTCACGCCTGTTTCCTGGAGGGGTAGGCAGAGACTAGGGCACGCCATTTGCAACGATCCTGACATATCTCTCTTGCTTCATTCACTCCCATCAGATTTCTCATGCATGCTCTTCTGTTCAGGGTACTTCTAACCTATCCGGTTTTTAGGATGTCTCCAATCTGGTCAGAGAACGTCCACCTAGGTCTTCCCCTTCGTCCTGTCCCTTCCACACTTGCCTTATATATCTGCTTGGTCAGTCTTTCGTCATCCATCCTCTCCACGTGCCCAAACCATCTTAGCATACCTTTTTCGATGCTTGTCACTACGTCTTCTTTTACCCCACAACACTCTCTTAACACACAATTCTTTACTCTGTCAGTCAGAGAGACACCACACATACTTCTCAGTGCTCTCATTTCTACAACATTTATTCGACTTTCATGACTCTTCTGCCATACCCAACTATCATTACCATACATAAGAGTAGGTACTAACACCCCTCTATATAAGTGAAAATATAAAAAATTGCCTATCACATGACTAGTTGTTCCTAAAGGTAAATAGATTTCCGTTCTTTGGGGTTGATCGCAACTGCATGCGCGGCAAATGTTATGATTGTTATATTCATATATTTTTTATAGCCATCTGTAGCTGTAATTGACCGAATAAAATGGAAATCAACCTTGTTTTATTATTTTTTCTAATTGTATACCGATAAAAAATAATAATCATATCATAACGGATTTTTATTAATTTGTGTTCATCAAAATAAAATATATGAGTACATCTAAAAATACCGGTTTAAATTAATAAAAATCTCTTTGATTAACGCCACCATGCTAAAAGTTATGAAAGCTACATACATCGGCCAAACTAAACGTTAAGTCGCTGAAAAAATACTTAAAGTTTTAAAACAATTTTTCTGCTATAATACAAAATATTTGAATTAAACGTAAGGTTATTTGAAAAGTAGTATTAAAATGCTAATAAGAAATATGACTGTCAGGGCCGAAAGCGTCAAAACAAAAAAGGGTCCTGCTGAATGAATTTCTTATAATTAGTTTTGACTTCGATGTCTACATAGCACTAATGTGGAACGTTGATCGTGAGCCGATGCAAGTGTGCTTATGATGATGGATGCTCAGCTGGTAACGGAACAAACGCCCCGGCCGCGTATTCACACAGGCTATACTATTTGAGTCACGAGTCAGACTCTAATAGAACAGCTTTTGTTTATGCTTATTACACAACAATACCTAATCTATCTCAGTAAAAAAAAATATTCAAATGGATTAGCTTTTTGCCTTGATATTTGCAAAGAAAATACACGTACAAAACCTAGTACAGTATGATTCATATTCACTCAAATAGATAAGCCTTTGTCGAGATATTTTCAAACATGGTTTTGGTTTGTTAGGTGCGAGTGTACGTACCTATGTAATTCAAGTAACTAAATAGGTTATGTTAAGTTCTCTTTTGACCCTTAGCCCAAAAATAGGAACCCTGCGAAGCAGGGCTCCGTCAACTTAGTTTAATAACTTAGTTTAATGTCCAATTAAAAACTATTTAATTGGACATAATGTCTACTTACTTACATATTATATTTGTGATATAATATGATATAATATAATATATCCAATTTTAGGGTTAAGGGTCAAAAGAGAACCTAACATAACCTATTTAGTTACTTGAATTACATACAGTCGTACCTAACCAACCAAAACTAGGCACTAGGCACATTGTAGTCCTAAACCTAGTCCTAAATTGAATAGCATTTGTTGCTGCAATGTTAGAATGAATTTATCTTACAAAGTCTACGCGATTTCAGTTAATTTCTGTACTAGAATAGACTAGGGTTTTGTCCAGTTTTTGTCAAACAAAAGCTAAGCCAGTTCAGTTTGCACTTTCACTCTAATGGTATATATAGCCTTTGTAAATACCCGCCCCGGCCTGCGGCCAGCAGACTGTCTCGGTCTAGTGGAGGTGAGATGAGCTTAGACAAGTGCCACTACAATACGTTAATTCGCTACATAATGTCATTGAACACAGACAAATTTATCTTGGTGGTGTTTCGTTCTTTTACTTACACCTATTCGTAGAACTATTAATATTTATTTATGATATAGGTAATGAAGTCGTCTCGGGTGTTTAATGGTACGAAGTTAGTAGGTACAGCTAAGGAAACAATCGCTACGTTTTATTCTCGCTTTAGATGTCGATATAAGTTATATTTTAGGATCATCCTGGATGTCCACGCTGTAGGTATATTTTTATAACTAAAAAACTCGAGTTTAACGTGGATATGTGCTATAGGTACTAATGTTTTGTGCAAGAGTAGATATTATGAAGAGATATGAAAGTACTTATACGACTAATAGGTACGTAAACTATAGTAGATAGATATATTCACGTGTCGTGGAATAGAACACGTTCCGGGCGGGACGGCTCACATTGGGCTGAAATAGGACGCTAGTGGACTTAGGAATGCATCAAAATCAACATGCGATTCTTCAAAAAATTAAAACGTATTTGGGTTCTACCCTTAAATACAAGACATTTTTACAGATTTGAATTTTTCATAATACTTAGTAGTTTCGAAGATATAAATATTTATTGTTTTTTTTGTATGAAAAGGACTACATTTTTTTTGAATAACTCCTGATTCTCAAGAGATCACAAAATATGGTTTCCAGATTTGAATTGTGTGATTTTTCCCCAAATTATCAGCTCTATGTTGCGCTTCGATTTTCTCCGATTTTCAAGAAATTTCATTTTCATTCTCTTTTCCACACCACCCTAGAGGTAGAGAACAAAGCGCGTTTTTTTTATAAGTGGTATCCCCCGGAAGCCTAATCCACTCACACACTCTTATTTATACATATTTAAATACATAAATACTCACACATACTTACACTCGCACACACACAAATACACAATTATTTCGTTATAATTACTTAATAGTTTAAACTATATTATTATCTCTCTCACACATAATTATTAGTCCTAAAGTAAACACTGTAATCTTTTTTTGATAGCCGCGACACAGGCTATTTCTAGTGTGGCTGTCATTGTATAATTTCATACTGTAAACATTGGACTGTTTAATAAAAAAAATATTGTAATTATAATGTGTCCATCACGCTTTCCGCGTTACCGCGTTGTCGTATAATATATTTAGGATCAATCATCATTATCAGGCTCTAATTCAGATACTGTGTCTATGTTTTCTACACCAACAAATTCAATATTTTCTAAATCATCATCTTCATCAAATTTTTCATGTAATATCAACAAAGATTTTGCTTCTTCCGAAAGTGCTTTGTGTTTACGAATCATTTTGTGTCTTCTTGTTATAATGTAAGGGTCAGAAGTAATCAACAAGTTATTTAGGATATCCTGATTACTAGCCTTCCTGCTGAACTTACGCGAAAGGTTTTCACGGTACCTTCTAAAATCTTTATTTCTACATTCAGCAGCTTCTTCTGACAATTTTCCAATAGGGATTAACCCGAAGTTTTCAATTATATCCGCACCGTGAACTAGAACTTTAGGTACACTGGAGGGCATGTAATACCACTTGTACAATTCTATGTATAGATTCAATGTGGCGTTTGTGTATTCCTTGAACTTAAAGGTGTCAATTCTCTGGCCTGAAGATATAGTCTCCAAAATAGTTGCAATTTTTTTTATTAAATTTTTGTCAATACCAGTAATTGATGCAGTGATATCTGTATTTGCGAAAAACCTTCGCGCAGTATTACCGTCATTAGTGGCTCCGTGTCCTTGTTTCACTACATCTATCAAAAGACCCGTTTGGTTTTTAAAAGCTTCTTGAATTTCTTTTTTTTTGCTTTCCATTACAGCTTTGTTCTCGCCTTTTGCCACCCATGTCATTTTACCCATTAAATTCTTCTCTATAGGCAATATGAAGGATGCACTCCATCAAACGTATCCACATATGTAACGATGATATACCATATTTAAATAGATCACTTTCGACTTTTTTCGCCAAAACTAAGGGCAAATTATTCCTCTCTGTTGGAGTTGCTTTACATATATCACAATGTTGCGTTGATGTATCACATAAGTCTGACGTTGCTTTGCCATCTATCATAGTAAGTAATACTGAATGTGATACTTTTATATATTCAATTTCAGTTTCTTTTAAATTATTTATCTCTGCTTCTATTTCATTCTTTGCATTGAACAGAGTGGTTTTATCTTCCTTTTGGAATTTGAAAAAAAATAAGACGACATGAAAATGCTGAATTTGGTAAATTATTCTCCCATACGAGTTGGTTGCCGGAAACAATTTTGATTGGTACTAAACTTCCCATATTTTTGCAATACACTTGAATCATCCTCACTTCTCTATTTACTATCTGCAGACATTCTTTACTTATAGTTTTCTGATTTGAAGCACCATCAAATCCACATTTGCTTATGAGCGTCATTTCTTTAAACTCGGTACTATCAATTGTTATGAGTATTCTCTTAATCGTTACATCTAAAAGCGACTGCAGTTTTATTTTAGCTTCTGTATCGGTCACAGTAATATCACTCATTGGTGGATAACATTCTTGCTTTGCAAATTGGACCCTGTAGTAAGAAGGAAATAGATCCATAATCTTGTCATTAATACTTTTTCTCACAGTATTATATTGCTACTTGGACAACTTAAGGGACAAATCAAGTTTCAAAGCTTCATTTGCAGTAAATTGAGTTTTTTTTTATCTAAAATAGTATGTTTCACTTTTTGGGCAACTTGTGGATTCTTAAGTAAGTGATCCAGTATTTCAGCAATATCTTCATTTCCATCTTCACGTAATTTTGTAATATGTACATGAGATATTTCTTATGAAGTCATAGTTGTATACATATGCTCAGTACGTCTTTTTTTTTGCTTAGGGCCTAATTCAGAAAATGGTATTCTTGGACTTACCATAGTTGATGTAGCGATGGACACTTTTTCAGGAGCCACTAACTCAGTTGATGTACTAGCAACAGAGCCATCGTGATGTGCATTTAAGACATTTTTAATAAAATCTGGCCAATTTATTTCGGATGCTAACCATTCATTATTATTATTTCTAAACAAATGCTCTTTACTATGAGCACTTTTCCACCTTCTTTGAAGGCTATAGCAATATTTAGCACAGAAAACTTAGCAGTTGATCATCGTTATTGTTTAATTCCGTAGGTAATCTCGATTTTATTGCACTGTATAACACATTATTATTTTTTAAACTTCCACTTTCTTTCAATAGTACAACTAAATCAATGTTTGATACCAAATCACTAAACATTGTCACGAAACTTAATATTATCTATTATAATCCGAATAAAATGTATCGGGTAGCCCGTTAGTTATGATATATAACAACGTACTGAAGAGGGTTATTTTTTCAAATGTAACTGTGCAGTTTGTTTACCTGCTTTTAAATCTCTAATAATGTAACGACATGTCATTATTTGCTGTGATCTGATTGGCCGACGCGATAATGAAGATCATCGCGCTAATGTGTTTTGTCGTAAACAAGTGACGTGATAGCTTCTGACGTCATTTGTTTTTGTATGTCTCTTAGGAGTGGCGTGGCATGTCAGTGAACAATATTGCCTGAATATTTCTTCTAATACAGTATTGGCAATTAAATTGCAAAGTAAGGACCTTTGCAATTTCAGCCCACTGTGCGGCTGTGCGTTGAGTCTTGCGATGCAACGGACATCTCATGTGTTCTATCACTGTAACTTGCTTAGATCAACCGCCAGAGAAAGGTAACAAACTAAAATTCGCCAATGATATACTTAATTCTCTATCTAAGCAAGTTACAATATAAACACCCCGTTGCTCATATTTTACTGAATAACCATACTACTCTAATCGTATTTAAAAGCAAACATGACGTCAGATTATAATAAAATATTTCACCACCTATAAATTTAAATTTTGGCACGACAAGGTGATGTGATACTAGTTGTAATACTGTGTGTGTTATTTATTACGTATAGCTCCGAATATATTAGTTAGGTTCTTAGTAACAGTGACGTATGTGCGCATTGTGAAAAGTACAGTAAAATATTCTGACGTCACATTTGTAGTTGCGAGACATGTCCGCGATTACGACGGCGGCGGACACCGCACGAGTGACGAAGTCGCGTATTGGTTAAAGTGCTTGTCGATGGGCACCCTGTCGTCGTAGAGCGTGGGCGTCTGCAAGATGATGCCTGCCGTGCCCACCAGCACCGCCAGCGTGAAGATTCACAGGAATAAATGTTCAAGCACCATTGCTACGTATTTCCAGTCCTCTTTCACCTAAAAATAACGATTACATGTGACAATCTAATGTAGGTAGGTATCTAGACAACATTGTCTCCAAAATTATTTTTTTGGGCCACAGAAATAAATGAACCTTAAATTCAATAAGTAGGAGGTACTTAATAAAGTTGCGTAGAAAAAGAAAAAAGCTCTTTTACTTAATCATTGTTATTAATTCAATCGTAACGAGCGTAAAAATGTACGTTTTGTTCAAAGAATACTTAAAAAAAACTCCTTATCGACACAATGTTTTCTTGAAACTTCTAAGTTTATTTGTTTTGATGAATAGCTTTAGTAACTTGATCTATCAGTCTCAACAATCGGCATAAAAATGATTTACACTGAAATTTCCAACGCTCATAATATGCCCATACCTATTTGTATATTTACTAACAAAAATAGCTACACCCGCGGCATGAAGCATAACAATGGAAATTGAAATCTGTTTACTTTTATTTTTTTCTTCAGATATCTCATAACTTGATTGTTAAACATTTGTTTTCGAATGGTGTATTAAGTATGTTGATGCTGTTATGTGCTTAGCTGTTGCAATATTTTATTAATTTTATAATACACGTCACTAAATCTCTATCCGGTTATTCCATTGTTCTCCTCTTGTCATGTTTTATCAAATTACATTGTCTCTTCAAGAGCGTGCCAATTAAAGGCGCGAAGGTCACTTAGTCGCCGTATTTTTTTCTTCATCTAAGTTAAAAAGTATATCCCTTTCCATAATTATTAAAAGGGTTCCAACGTAATGAAAGCCTTTTAAAAACACCTCGATTATTAATAATAATGCTATTTATTTATTTAAACCTGCCATGATACTCTTCAGAGCAATGGGCTTTATAATATCGTGACTTTGTTTGTTACAGAAAACAAAATAGAAATTTCCGACTGAAGTAAGTAATTGCTATGTTTATTTTGTTAAAATATTTTTACGTAAACGTAAATGAAAATTTTTTGTATTATTTATCGTTTAATTGAAATTAATGTTTACTTAAAAGTCAATTTCAAATGAAGGTTAGGTAGGTACCTAGTCCTCCCCGTGGGATCTCCACCTTGTAGTGGTGGAGGGGCTCAGTAACCGTGGGTTTGAGGTACACCCACGGTGAAGCTAAGCGGGATCCCGGGAGGGGACGCTCCACGTCGGCTTGCGTGAGGCCTGCGTAGAATGCGTCCCAAGGTGCGGGTGCGGGGGACAGTTTTGTCTGTCCCTCGCAGTCGGGTTCGGTCGCGGGAGGAGAGTCCTGTCGGTGTTGCGTTGCCACGCACCCTATCTCCCGCGACCAAATGGGGGCGCACCATCGTTGCGTCGCGGTGGGGCCGCAGAGGAAGAGGAGATGTGGTGTTGCGTTGCCGTCCTCCCTGTCCTCTGCGGCCACTGGGTGTTTTGGCGGCGGAGCCCAGCACCTTTATCCGCCGCCAAGTGGGTTTCGTTTGGAGCCCGCCTGACCATCTGGCGGGCCAATACCCGTCGGGGGGGTAGCCTCCGACAAAAAAAAAGTAGGTACCTAGTATTTTAAATAATTTAGATCAGCAGTTTAAATCAGGTGGTACCTGGATGATATTTTTTCTTCATAAAAAGTGGAGCTTTATTGATAACAGTTAGATAAGGCTTTTTGTGTGTGTTTCCATAATAATATTATGTATAACTGGTGTGAGGCACCAGCGTTTTGCTACAGATATAGATCTACATAGATAACGCAATTATCACGATTTGTATTGAAACCAAGCGTGCCGACTTTTTAATACCTACTGTACGAACTGTACCGAAGCGATGCGCGACAGTATCGCTTGTGCGATATCCATCGTCTCCTAACACACAACGTCAGATCAAACGTCCAAAGCAAACGCGGCAACGTAATGTGAATAAAGTTTACTTAACGGTAATTTATAGTTAGGTATATTCTGGAACGACACGCAGCTTGGAATACTTAAAAACAGTTTTATTATGAATTTACGCATAATATAATTTTAAAATAACTTACTTATGATAGGAAATATGTTCCTGCCTGTGCTCGAAATTTTTGGGCTATTGCAGTTAATTATCACGCAACGAGGCATTTTTTTAGTTTTTTGCGGACGTTCGGCTGCAACAACGGACGCGCGGGGACTGAAGTTAGCGGCGACCAACCTCGACGTTTGGTTGGGGTTCAGACACGCGAAGTGCATGCATTTGCGTTATCTATGTAGATCTATGTCTGTGATTTTGCTACTAAGTTTTAGTACTTACTGCAAGTGCTAGTGGACTAGACATAATCCTAACCAACCATGTTGGTAATATAATATGAAATTTTATAGCCTCGTTAAGTTCACGACACTCGTTCGTTGGAAAGCGATGCTGGTTTCTCAGTGAAGTGCTTCTTATTTAGTACTCTTTAACTAAACGAGATGAAGAACATGAGACATTTTGTTAAACATTTAAGAACCTGGTTCAATATCATTACAAAAGCCATCAAGCGTGAATCGAAGTAGTGAATGATAAAAATAGGTACCTACCAAAGATATTAACAAGATGAGGACTAAATATACCGTTATGTAATTTACTTAGATAGATGTCAATATCAACGGTATGTTTCAAATAATATTTTATTCCAATCTTATATGAAGGTACTTACTACCTACCTATGTATAAGTATTAGTATTATGCATAATCAATAATTATTGAGTGTGTGATAGACAGATAGCGGTATTTTTATGAATTTTTGCCACAACCGTCTTTTAAGATCCTGTATAACATTTTTCAGTCTTCTAGACGCAAGAATTTAGACATCTAGTTTAAAACATTAACAATAGTAATGGGCGCAGATTTTGAACAATGTATTCGTAGAATAGGTTAGATTACCTATAATTATATAAGAGTTACCTTAGTAGAATCCTCGAGCATCCTAGTATGCTCTGCGATGAAGCGCACACAGAAGCACGTCTTGTGCACTTCAGGCGGGCAGGCCGAGTGGCAGAACCCTGGCGGCGGGTCCGGCACGGGACTCAGCGTTTCCTCGTCCACCGCGAGACCCGTGAGGCCCCCGAGACCCGCGCCCCCGCCTTCGCTGGACCCGTGCACCAGACAACTGCCGCCGAACCTATTGCTATCACCCATACTGGAAAATATAATCAAAGAATAAACATCATCATCATCGCAGCGATTTCCCGGCTGCGATCCAAGTTCCTCGCCTTAAGGCTCGGGATTCGCTAAACAATAAGCATAAGCGACGTATTCTAAATGATCTTTTTCATAATCATCATATTTAAGTCCTCTGCTGGATATATGCTGACTCTGCTGGTTATACACGAGGTACTTAGTTCGACACATTCCTTCCTGTAGATCCAAGTTATCTTTTCAAAGTTAATGTCATTTGCACGTTACGTTTCATGAAAAATATTATTGTTGTTATAACGTGGATTGTTTTATAGAAGAAAATATTGTTGTTGTTATAATAACGTACTGTTCTTCTAAGATATTTGCATAAAAATAGTCCTGACGTTAATATAATTCACAATCATTGTCTTAATGGTCGAGACTCTTGTCAAAATGAAAATAATGTAAACATAGCGATGAATATTTTGCGCTACGCTACCATAATAATTGAGTTAATCAGTGCTTTATAGGAAATCTAACTTGTATCTTCTGTGCGGTTGCGGTCCGATGGACTTGCCGTTGAAATATCCTTGCTATTTTAAAGAAATCTTTCGCTTCACTTATTAGTGATATTAGGACCTTCAGCGAAAGAGCAATTCATTAGATGAATCTTATAACTATTATAGTAGTAGCACAGTATAAAGACATAATTATTAGACTGTGTTAGTAGTATGCAGTACATAATGTAGTAAGAAGCAGAAGGCCTAGCACTGAACTATGTTAATACCTACCTTTTTTTTAAAGGTTACCAGGAATAACAACCCGAAACAAAATGTTGTGGATAATGTGTTGCTTTGTTTGGGAACCGAAACCGCGAGGCGACTGTTTAAACCAGTACAGCATAGTTGCAGTCAAACGTCTTAATAGAAGACGTTATAAATAAGGAATTCATGTGATTATTTAACTAGATTCGCTAAAAGTCCTGTTTGTTTGAACAGAATGTGTCTTATGTTTCTTTTGTAATCGGCTCGATGCCGTTAAAATACATATTTACGCACGTAACCATGCAAGAAATAATATAAATTATAACATTATTATTTGTGTGGTAACAAGCGAGATATTTTTCACAACAATTAACATAAACGTCACTGAAACTGCATTGCACGTGTCTAAATAAAAAATATTTTTTTTCAGAAAATAACATGCAAGTAAACATATACTTACTAATTATTGAAACACAATTGTATTCAATATTTATGATAAAAAGGAATACAGACACGTGTATGCATAGCCAGGTAAAGAGAATTGTAGCATAATCATATTTATAATTCGAGCAGGTAGTGATCATAAATTTTCACTTGTTAACTAAGTGACTAATAAAGCTAAACATACCTACTGGTTTTAAACAAGTTTCCCACAATAATATTTTAACGAGCTAAAACCCAACCCTTTTGGGATATTGCAGCTCAGAAATAAGTTAGAAGTTACCTAATAAACATTAAGCGGCCGCTCGCAAAGATCAGCAATTTATCTCAACTAAACTGTTGGTTTCGCTTGAACAACTTTATTTTTATTTCTTACAATATTTTACATTATTTATGTAGTTAATTTTCAAGAAATAAAAGAATAACAAAAAAAAAATTCTTGAATGTAGTAAATACGTAGATTTGAATGCGTTGTCCATCTACATTATATTTAAAGGGTACAATACTAGGCTATTTGTGGCCAACACTCAGTATCTATATTACTGCAGTGGTTTCTTTGAAACTATGTTAATGTTGACGTCAGAGATTGAATTTATCATCTAAGTATTTCTAGACATTTTTCAATCATTTTTGGCAGCTCAATATGCGTCGCAACTGGCAGCTCTCTAAAGTTTATGTAACACCTACATATACATGTATTATATAGGCAATACGCTGCCTCATTAGTTATCTTAGACAATACTCTCTCAACAGTTACCACTGGTCACCAAACTATGATTACAAATGACGTCCTAGATTGTCAGGATAAGGCGAGAACAATGTTGTAACCGAGGGGGTCCTTGTTCAGTGATGAAGAAAAGGAAATTATGACGATGAGTTTCTAACGAACGTTGTTCTGTTAGTTCAATAGCAAAGGAAGGACGCCTTGGTACAAATTCGTGTAAGTTTGAGGTCGTTTTCAACCGCGTCAGTTTGTAGTATGTACATTTCAATACAAGTAGGTACCTACACATTCGCGCGGCTTACCTATTGGAAAACTTGTAACCGCAAGTGCGACCTTAGGCTAAAGCAAAATTGACGTTGTATTGAGAATAACCATCTTGCTGAATAGTGTTCCTTATAGTTGCGTTTAATATTTTCCTAACGTAGCATTATTGAATTAAAGTAGTCAAATCTTTTGCAAAGTATATGGACAAAATTACATATAGGTACTTAATATTAATACCTCAAAAATATTTTCTCATTTTGTTTAAATAAAACAATATATAATTCGTTACCTTGTATTACCTTTCCAAACTACTTAACATTTTGCTTTTATGGTAAGTATAAACAAAAGGCCCAATCAATAATTATGCTTCTGTTGTTAGGCACTTTTTGGTGTTAAGCCGGATAAGTGGGCTCTTTAGAGGATGGCGACGCGGAGAAAATAATCAAGAGAGGGTCTTAGAAAGAATAAAAGTTGAAAACCTACAAGAGAAAGCTGTGAAAGATGAGTATAAACGAAGATTGATAGCAAGATTTGAGAGGTTCGATAACATAAATGATATGGAAGAATTGTGGCAGTCCCTCAAGGAAGACGCTACGTCTGAAGTATGTGGTGTGATCAAAGAATGGGAAAAGCAACGATTGAGGACATAGATGAAGCTAGAAAAGAGTTTGTATGTTTAAAAATAATAGTGAAAGAAATGGTTAAAAGGAAAAAAGAGGAAAAGAAAGATGAGTTTGATAGTAGATTATCTGACGACAGTCGGAGAAACATTAAGTTTTTCTGGAAATCCGTTCGTGCAGTTCGAGGAAAAACTCAATCCTCAGAATACACAGCAATCAGAGACAAGAATGGAAAGATACTGAATGGTGAATCGTGTGTGCTGAAGAGATGGAAAGAGTATTTTGATGGATTATTGGAAAGAACGACGACAAATACATCAACAGGTGAAATTAATGGTAATGATAGCAATGATGAAAGCGATATTGGCGTGGATGAGATTTGGAAGGCACTGGCCAGTATGAAATTAGGTAAGGCTGCAGGGTATGATAGGATTACAGTCGAAATCGGTATACCTACGTTTGTTATTAAATCAGTATCGATGGAAATTTGTAGTGTGTTGATTCATATTTTCAATCTGTGCATACTTCACGGTGTATTCCTTGATAAACTAAAAAGGACAATAATTAAACCTCTGTTTAAAAAGAATGATCCGCATTCTATGAGCTGTTATCGACCTATTGCTCTAATACCAATAATTTCTTAGATCTTTGAAAAGGTTATACACGACAGAATTTACACTATTTTTGAAAAACATAATTTATTTGCAAAAGAACAAGCTGGATTTAGAAAAAAATTAATAAATCAATATGGCAATTTATTATTTTTCGAAAATAGTAACGCAAAACGTCGATAAAACGATATCAGTCTGTGCACTTTACATGGAACTTTCAAAAGCATTTGACTGTGTGGATCATGACATACTCTTACAGAAATTGAATGCATATGGGGTAAGAGGCAATGTATTAAACTTAATTGCATCCTATCTTCCCAACAGGTAGCAGTGTACTCAGATAACACGCCTGTATCCTAAAATAAAAAGAGAAGTTAATTTTTTGTTAGAATACAGGGAAATTCAGTAAGGAGTTCCCCAAGGAAGTATTCTGGGACCATTTTTGTTTAACGTGTATATCAATGACCTTCGAAAAATAACAAAACATCCCACCATTTTGTTTGCTGATGACAGCACAATTATATTTTCTGCTAAAATTGAATTACTTCTCAAATCCGACATATCCAATACCTTGATAACGTAATAAAATGGTTGACATTGAATAATTTAAAAATAAATTCAAGAAAGACACATATTATGACATTCAAAAATAGAATGCCATTATGAACTAACTTTGCCATTATGTATAAAAGGAAATTAATTCATGACATAGAAACTACTAAATTCTTAGGATTAAATATTGACACTAATTTAAATTGGAAAACGCATGCAGGGAATCTTTGCTAGAAACTGAATAATCAGTCAAATGCGCTCTACATGCTCTCTAAGCAAACAACGCACTACTAACTGCATATCATGGATATGCAGGATCCATTTTAAGATAGATAAAAAAAAACAGGTGTTTAAAGCACAGAAAAAGTGTATAAGAGCTATGTGCAAACTTCGACCAACAGATAGCTGTATCTTATTTTAAAAATCTCAAGATTTTAACGGTACCATATCTGTATATTTATGAACTGTTATTAATTGTTAAATCTAACTTGAATATGTTTCAAAATTATAAAAGTAAGCGTCATAAGTTTAAAATTTGTTGCCCGCAGCATAAAAGTGCAATGATGACGAAAAGTATTTTCTGTATGGCGCCACGAGTTTTCAATCTGTTGCCTAACTATTTATTAGAAATTCCTCGTCTCATCGAATTTAAACGTAGAGTTAAAGATTTTCTATTAGATAAAGCGTATCATAGTATCGATGAACATATGAATACTTAGTTTATTTTTTTATGAGTTGACATACATTATATTAGTATACCATAGTTGTATATTTCTTTCTGACATTTTTATATATTCTTTTCTGACATAATTATATTAAACTGACATTGTTTTCATAAATTAGTATTGTTATTATTATTATTCATTTGTAATTAAATTATTATTATTAAGTATGTATTGCACGCCTTGAGGCAGATAATGGAGAAACATTTTTTATTTATATTGTATACCACAACTGCTGTACCCATTATCGCAATAAATGACATTTGAATTTGAATTTGAATAAAAATACTGAAGGCTGGACAGGGCATCATAGTTAGTCAGCTGCAGCGTTTATTTAACTTGTGCTGGAGCACCGGCCGAGTACCTGATGACTGGGCCACAGCAGTAGTTGTGCCTCTTTATAAAGGAAAAGGCTCGCAACAAGACTGCAAAACCTATAGAGGCATTAGCCTTCGCAGCATTGTTGGCAAATTGTATGCGAAGGTACTGATTCAAAGAGTTATGAAAGTAACCGGCAAGAAAATATGGGATGTATAAGCGGGATTCCGAAAGGGTTTGGGGTGTACGGATCAACTCGTTTCCGTGCGATGCATAGCCGAGAAATTTTTGGCCAAGTCGAAAGGTCTACTGCGCATTCGTGGATTTGGAAAGGCTTACGATAAAGTGGTGAGGAATGAAATGTGGTCGGTACTGTCGATGTATGGGGTGAACAGCAGCCTTATTCGAGCTCTGAAATCCTTTTATGAGGATTCGAGACCTTGTGTTAGGATAAACGGGGCATACACTGACTGGTTTACCATCAACACAGGGGTTAGACAAGGATATGTAGCGTCGCCGTGGCTGTTCAACTTCTTCATGGACAGTTGTTTGCAAGATTAGAAACATAGTGATTGTGGATTAAGGATGAATGAGTCAGTACTTGTCAAATGCCTCCTTTATGCTGATGATCAGGTTATACTTGCGTTTTCAGCGGAGGAGTTGCAGGAGACGGTAATAATGATGCATGGTGCGTTAGAGAGGAAAGGAATGAAAGTGAATGTAAGTAAAACGAAAGTTATGGTTTTTGAAAAGGAGGAATGCGTTACGGCTTGTAATGTTATGATCGATGGACAGCGAGTGGAACAAGTGAATGAGTTTGTATATTTAGGTACGCTGTTTACAAGAGATGGTAAGAATGTAGAAGATATTGAGAGAAGAGTTAATGCAGGTAATAGAGTGAATGGAGCTCTGAAGGCGTGTATGAATAGGCAAAACGTGTCCAAAAAGGCACATTTGGCTGTGCATAGAGGGATGTTAGTACCTACTCTCATATATGGTAGTGATAGTTGGGTATGGCAGAAGACTCATGAAAGTAGAAGAAATGCTATAGAAATGAGAGCACTGAGAAGTATGTGTGGTGTTTCTTTGACTGACAGAGTAAAGAGTTGTGTGATAAGAGAGTGTTGTGGGGTAAAAGAAGATGTAGTGACAAGCATCGAGAAAGGTATGCTAAGATGGTTTAGGCACGTGGAGAGGATGTATGACGAAAGATTGACCAAGCAGATATATAAGGTAAGTGTGGAAGGGACAGGACGAAGGGGAAGACCTAGGTGGACGTTCTCTGACCAGATTGGAGACATCCTTAAAACAGGACAGATTAGAAGTACCCTGATCAGAAGAAAATGCATGAGAAACTTGATGGGAGTGAATGAAGCAAGAGAGGTATGTCAGGATCGTTGAAAATGGCGTTCCGTAGTCTCTGCCTACCCCTCCGGGAAACAGGCGTGAGTCTATGTATGTATGTATGTATGTTGTAAGCACCCTAAAAATAATACCTACCTATTCGACAGGGCAGCTACAGTTGTTAGTAAGAATGCTGTGCAATGTGATTGTATCTTCCACTTAACACTAGTATTTAAGAAATAATATCTCATATCGTGCTAAATTAACTGTCACACATATCATCTATCGTTCGTGTAGCATACGTCCCTACAATCTATATCTGGATTATTTCTGAAAAGCACAAATTGAAGATCGCACCAACGGCACTGAACAGTGAAAAGTCAATAGCGTCAACAGTCCCGACATTAAAACAAGCTACATTTTAAAATAGGTATTGCATAGGTACTCAGCGCAAAATATTCATGATAAGCAAGTTTTTAGTTTAAATATGAAAATCGCATATAATCCGGTCTCTAGTTTTAACTGAAATTATCAAAGTGTTGAAGGGATATTAGCGTTAGATAATAATATCACGTATTCGGTATTAATAAATGGTCACATATTTTTAGCCTCTATAAGTAAATATACAAAGGTCTGTGTAGTGATGTATTAAGAATACAGGGTCACCACTCTTTTTCAATCCATGTGTATCGAAAGATCATTAATAGGCGAGTAAACCTAGATGAAGAAAACAATAATATTGCGGCAGAAACGGTAAACTCGGCATCAAACCCTATGCCAATCCGTCTGGCCAGCGAGGTATTGTTGGCGAATTCGTTCTATTGACTCATTATGATATTGTGATTCAAATAAGGAGAGGCCTATGTCCAGCAGTAGACTACAAATGACTGTATGATGAGTAAGTTTACCTATCGCAGTTCGTTATAATCACTAATATTCAATACCTACCATATCCGTGCTACACAGCATCAGAGACAGGTCCATTTGAGAGGGCCATAGGGCTCCTGTTCAAAATCATCTGTTTTCTTTCAACGATAAATGACTTTTTCGTGTTTCCCTTTATAAAACCTTCCTTCACTAGGTTCAAGCCCTAAATCCCAAACAATACCATGGAACCGCCACTGAAGTTTATTCTAGTTGTTGCAGAAAAGTCTTCGGTTACCATGGCTCCCGTAAAGTGGCCGAAACGTCGTAGGTACGTAAACTGAAGAAAATAGTAGTTGTTGTTGTTTACCCAGAATTAAGATACGTGGTATGCGTGAGGTCTTCTTTACTGGGCGTGCGTGTGAGTGGCCTCGGCGGCGGCGCGGCAGGCGGTGACCAGGCTCCCGGCGCGCAGCAGTCGTCATCAGCGGCTGCCAGCCGGTACGGGTACAGCGGCCGCGCGGCGCCCCCGCAATTTTACCTCGCCCTGGTTGGCATCAGGGATGTCCTCCGTGTTATGGCGCGTGAGTTGGGCTCTGTGGTCATCATCGCTGGGTCTCGTGGGTTCAGACATCCGTGATGCGTACAAGTCCTTGTAAAAACTCTCAATTTCAGCGAGAAACTCGAACTTGGAGATTAAGGTTTTGCCATCCGCAGTATTGAGTTTCGACAGATGAATTCTACCAAGCTGGTGAGCGAAGACTTTGGTGCCTCGATTCTGTTCAATCGCATCAAATTAATATTAATATATACTTCCGGTTAGACATGATGAAGTCTATCTCGTTCCTTGTCACAGTATCGGGGCTTCACCATGTCCACTTTTTATGAGGCTTCTTCTTGAAGAAGGAGTTCATTAAGAAGAGCCCCTGTGACTCCAGAAAGTTGACCAGCATTTTCCCCCTGTGATTTTGGCGCCCCACGCCATAGGGTCCGATTTTCGTTTCGCCGCGTTCTTGTACGCCCACTTTGGCATTAAAATCCCCCATAACAACGCTGTAGTGTGACTTAGTTGTATGATGTAGAGCCTTAGTAATATCTTCATACATGGCTTCGACTATGTCATCGCAGTATGTCGAGGTCGGCACATATAACTGTACTAACTTCAGAGAGTATCGTCCTGTCTGTGACCTTTAATATGAGGTACGCTACCCGTGTCGACACACTGCTGATTTCTACAACGCTGTCAGTGAGAGATTTGTTAACGAGGAAACCGACACCGCTCTGAAAGGGCTGATCACCATCTCAAAAGAAGAACAGATTGCCTGAATCATGGGTTATCGTGTCCTCCCCCTGTCTTCGGACTCCAGACAACCCCAATTAATGCCAGTTTATACGACCTAGTTCTACTTCTAGTTCGGTGATGTGTTGGTCCAGCCGTAGAGAGCGTCTATTGTACGTAGCCAGGTCAGTTTCTTGTGTAGTGCCGTAGCCCGGAGATTTTTAGCACCCCCTGCCCCGCTGTTACCGTGACCGCTACCGTAATTGCGGACAGCGGGACTACCGGGAACTGGGGGCCTTTTATTCGTTGGTGCGCTCATTGGGTGGTATTTGGCCTACTATACCGCGCTGGCCAGACGAGTTGGTTTAGGGTTTGGTTTCAAGTTTTCCGTCTCTTCGCAAAGATATTATTCGCTTTTTGCAATTTCCTTAGTCGCCTTTTACGACACCCATGGAATGAAATGGCGTAGTGACACTTGTATTCTTTATCCGTCACAACGCGGACAGTTTATTAACAAATTGATTAGTATTTCGTATAGACAACCAAACCAAAACAGAATACTAGGTACTACTTCATGTATGCCTACGATATATTTCGTAAATAGGTATTTACGAAATGTAAACACACAATACAAATAATTGGACATTTGCACTTACATTTGTGCTAACCGTACCATAATTCTCGAACGTAAACTGTGGCTATTTTGTATTTTAAACATTTTCTAAACAAAACACACAAGAATCACAAGCCTGGGCAAACTTATGACACGAAGTTGTAAGTGTTGTAACTGACAAGTTTAATTGTGGGAAAACTGACATTTGAAAGGTGATCCTCTCTTAGTCCACGCCAATGATCTTAAAGGAACATATATGCCAAACATCAGCTTCTTGCACCCAATAGTTTTCCCTCGAAAACATAACGAAGAGAAGAAGCACCCATATACAGAGTGTCACAAGACCCATACCAAGCCGAAGTCTTCTCGTTTTGGACATCATGCCAAGGCATACTTTATTAATTGACAACACCGTGAAGTTCAATGATTTTTTGCGACTTTTATTGTTAATTTTTAAATTATTGTTAAGTAGCCAATTAATTGTCTTGTTAAGCGTCAAATTGTTGTCATGTTCATATGTTTCTTTATTGTCACATTTGATAATAAGTGTCGTGTCATCTGCAAATAAAATAGTTCTGTGGTGTATAATATTAGGTACGTCATTAATGTAGATTAAGAACAAAAAGGGTCCCAGTACGCTGCCCTGTGGGTCACCGAATCTATTTTGTTTGAAATTTGATCTACATGTGACTTTTTCATTATTTTCTATTTTGAATATTTCTACACATTGATATCGGTCCTTTAAGTAGCTCCTAATCCAATCATTAGCGATCCACACACCTTACATTATTATTGATTTGAAATGTTTGCACATTGTAAACGTGTTATATCTCATCTCATTGTGCAATAATCTGACTAATTTATATTCACCGTGTTAACGCCGTTGAAAACATTAATACTCACAGGTATTAAATTGAATCAATCGCGAGCTTCATTTCACTGAAGAAAGAAAACATTTCAAAGTCTGAGAAGCTTGCTAATAAGAAATTTATGTCATCTATGGAAATAATATTCCACTACACACCAAAATCTAGCCTCAAGCCAAGCACGACTTGTAGTATGACTACTAAGTAATAGGTAGATTATCATGTACAAATACTTTTTAATGAAATAATTTAATTTATTATGCGCAAATTTAATAAAAAATAAGTAAAGATGTTTGTTATTTAGTAAGTATATTTTATTTATTTTCGTTTTATACACAGTAATGTAAAAGAATATATCTAAAAGTCATTGCTATAAATACAACAAAACAGATTTGTATGCAGCAACATACCTACATGTTGTACTGTCACCGCGAGTATCTAAATTAGTTTATGGCAACACTAAAAAGTTCGCCTGCCTGTTCTTTTGGAGCTGTAAGTTCCATCAAGTCCTCTAACCAAAATGTATTTATTATATGGAAAAGGTTTTACCCTAGATTTCAATCACGGTAGATGGGTTGCGTACTTTACTAGTGATGTAGATTTTGAATTTGCTACCATGCCTGTCCGTTTCGTGACGGATTAAGAATACAAAATGTCGTAATCCATTTTATACCGTGACGCGTAGGTGCCGTAAGGGATGACTAAAGAAATTACACGAAGCAAATAGCCTTACCCTTCTCTTAGAAAGAAGCGATCCGTAGCTAGCAGTGAGACAGTTTATAGCTATACAGGACCCAGTTTATGGTGAAGAAATAGTATCTTAGCGAAGAGACGGAAAATTCACACATCAAGCCCTGTGCTATCCCGTCCTAGCCAGCGTGCTAAAGTAGGAGGAAGCCTTCTCTTACTATGAAGTAGAGGAATAAAAACTGTGCCAGTTTTCGACGCCTATCCATTAACCTGATGTTTACTTAACGTATAAGTATTCTTGGTCACGGAGCGGCTTGTGTAGCATCTCACCTTTATGATCAGATAAGTAATAACGCGATTGAAGCCCGTTTTAAATTTTTAATAGTTGTACAAATCGCAAGCAATGGAAACCACCATACAGGAAATAAAAAAAATATTCTCCTTTTTACTTCGCAGTAATTTCAGTTTTTTAAGTTCTGACTCAAGATTAAAGTTCTTTGAGGATCACAGTTGTTATAAAAAACATCAATTAAGAAGTAAAAATATACCTACCTGTTAATCAGTGCTTTAAGAATTTAGGTTATTGTAGTTTTTGTTATACATATAACAGACAAAAATCGTAAATGATCACCACAATAAAACCCGCATTTTAATGTAAAATTATAACCAAAGTTTTAACATTTCGCTATCCTATTTAAGCAAAATGACTCCAAATAAATCATTGTTAACCCAAAAGTAGTAAATGATCACTAAAATTAAACCAGCATTTTAATTTAAAATTATAACCAAAGTTTTTTTTGTTAGTTGTATGAAATACCAACACATAAATTGGATTTGGTTACACCACCTTCTTTAATAACCTAAGTTGACGGAGCCCTGCTTCGCAGGGCTCCTATTTTTGAGTTAGGGTCACAAGAGAACCTAACATAACCTATTTATTTGGTGATCATTTACTACATTTGGTGTTCGAATACAATTTGAAGTGCAGTCGTGACTAAAATAGCTAGTACTAATGTAATTTTAGACTTTATTTTTCTGGTGTTAAGTATACCTAATCACCACACCGAAACGAATGAAGGGAATCAAATTGTGATTTAATTTTATTTATTGCGTACACAACATTATTGATTGATGAACTTGAACTCGGATTTCGGGTTGAATTGCAAAACCTATGACATACTAGATGAGCCCGCGGTTACACCCGCGTTATTTAAGGCTACTGCTCCGCTCCTGTAATTTATATCGTGATGTTATATAGCCTATAGCTATCCTCGATAAATAGGCTATCTAACACTAAAGTAATTCTTTAAATCAGACCAGTAGTGCCAGAGATTAGCGAGTTCAACCAACCAACCAAGCAAACAAGCAAACTCTTCAGCTTTATATATTAGTATTAGATTAGATTTTAAGAAGTCTAAATTAAATACATACATAAAAAAAAACCGTTCAAGTGCGAGCCGGACTCGCGCACCGAGGGTTCCGTACAAACATGTAGGTATATAAGTAAAAGTTCACCAGTCATTTATTTTATAATATAACTTAAATACCTATACCAGCCTTGCAGCAGCCTTGCAAAAGTCTGCTGATGAATGATGGTAAGATTTTTTTTATCAAAGTTATTGATTTACAAAGTTTTTAGTGACTATTAGAAATCTGTTACAAAAATACTTATAAAGTACAGAATAATTAGCAAAAAGGTTTGAAGACTACTGACTATGTAATTATTTGAAATCTCAATCTCAATCAGCCTATCGCAGTCCACTGCTGGACATAGGCCTCTCCCAACACGCACCACAGCACACGGTCCTCAGCCTTCCGCATCCTTTATCTGGGCTATAAGACGTTGCTTCGTACCAAATTTCAAGATTCTGAGCTCACGGAAAGTACCCTGTAGGTTTTGATTTCCTTGCGAGTCGTCGCGAGTTTGAAAATATTATTAAATTGCTCTTTCTTTTGATTGCGTAGACATAGAAGCTTGATTTTGTTACAGCCTAACGGTGTTATATACTTGAGTATTTGATATGAATTTCAATTTAATACCTCCACGCGTTCAAGAGAAAGGGTTAGTAACTTTTAATTTATTAAAAATATTTTTCTTATAGGATGTAACAAAAAATTTATGGTTTTCGCAATTTTTCCTTTATATGTGCTATAAGGCGTTGCTTCGTACCAAATTTCAAGATTCTGAGCTCACGGAAAGTACCCTGTAGGTTTTGATTCACTTGCGAGTAGGCGCGAGTTTGAAAATATGCTTAAATTGCTCTTTCTTTTGATTGCGTTGACATAGAAGCTTGATTTTGTTGCAGCCTAACGGTGTTATATACCTGAATATTTGATATGAATTTCAATTTAATACCTCCACGCGTTCAAGAGAAAGGTGTAGTAACTTTAAATTTATTAAAAATATTTTTCTTATATAATGTAACTAAAATTTATGGTTTTCGCAATTTTTCCTTTATATGTACTATAAAGTGTCGCTTCGTACCAAATTTCAAGATTCTGAGCTCACGGAAAGTACCCTGTAGGTTTTGATTCACTTGCGAGTAGGCGCGAGTTTGAAAATATGCTTATATTGCTCTCTCTTTTGATTGCGTTGACATAGAAGCTTGATTTTGTTACAGCCTAACGGTGTTATATACTTGAGTATTTGATATGAATTTCAATTTAATACCTCCACGCGTTCAAGAGAAAGGGTTAGTAACTTTTAATTTATTAAAAATATTTTTCTTATAGGATGTAACAAAAAATTTATGGTTTTCGCAATTTTTCCTTTATATGTGCTATAAGGCGTTGCTTCGTACCAAATTTCAAGATTCTGAGCTCACGGAAAGTACCCTGTAGGTTTTGATTCACTTGCGAGTAGGCGCGAGTTTGAAAATATGCTTAAATTGCTCTTTCTTTTGATTGCGTTGACATAGAAGCTTGATTTTGTTGCAGCCTAACGGTGTTATATACCTGAATATTTGATATGAATTTCAATTTAATACCTCCACGCGTTCAAGAGAAAGGTGTAGTAACTTTAAATTTATTAAAAATATTTTTCTTATATAATGTAACTAAAATTTATGGTTTTCGCAATTTTTCCTTTATATGTACTATAAAGTGTCGCTTCGTACCAAATTTCAAGATTCTGAGCTCACGGAAAGTACCCTGTAGGTTTTGATTCACTTGCGAGTAGGCGCGAGTTTGAAAATATGCTTATATTGCTCTCTCTTTTGATTGCGTTGACATAGAAGCTTGATTTTGTTGCAGCCTAACGGTGTTATATACTTGAGTATTTGATATGAATTTCAATTTAATACCTCCACGCGTTCAAGAGAAAGGGGTAGTAACTTTAAATTAATTAAAAATATTTTTCTTATATTATGTAACTAAAATTTATGGTTTTCGCAATTTTTCCTTTATATGTGCTATAAGGCGTCGCTTCGTACCAAATTTCAAGATTCTGAGCTCACGGAAAGTACCCTGTAGGTTTTGATTCCCTTGCGAGTAGTCGCGAGTTTGAAAATATGCTTATACTGCTCTTTCTTTTGATTGCGTTGACATAGATGTTTGATTTTGTTGCAGCCTAATGGTGTTATATATTTGAGTATTTGATATGAATTTCAATTTAATACCTCCACGCGTTCAAGAGAAAGGGGTAGTAACTTTAAATTTATTAAAAATATTTTTCTTATATGATGTAACAAAAAAATAACGGTTTTCGCAATTTTTCCTTCATATGTAATATAAGACGTGACTTAATACCAAATTTCAAGATTCTGAGTTCACGGGAAGTACCCTGTAGGTTTTGATTCACTTGCGAGTAGGCGCGAGTTTGAAAATATGCTTATATTGCTCTTTCTTTTGATTGCGTTGACATAGAAGCTTGATTTTATTGCAGCCCTACGGTGTTACATACTTGAGTATTTGATATGAATTTCAATTTAATACCACCACGCGTTCAAGAGAAAGGGGTAGTAACTTTAAATTTATTAAAAATATTTTTCTTATATATGTAACAAAAAATTTATGGTTTTCGCAATTTTTCCTTTATATGTGCTATAAGGCGTTGCTTCGTACCAAATTTCAAGATTCTGAGTTCACGGGAAGTAACCTGTAGGTTTTGATTCCAATGCGAGTTTGAAAATATGCTGCAATTTGCAGCATATATGGCTGTATCTTTTGATTGCGTTGGATTAGAAGTTTGATTTTTTTACAGCTCTATGGAACCGTAGATTCGAGTATTTAGTATAAATTTCAGTTTGATACCTCCACGCATTCCTGAGAAAAAGGGTCTTGACAGACGGACGGACAACAAAGTGATCCTATAAGGGTTCCGTTTTTTTCTTTCGAGGTACGGAACCCTAAATAAATTTCAGTTTGATACCTCCACGCATTCCTGAGAAAAAGGGTCTTGACAGACGGACGGACAACAAAGTGATCCTATAAGGGTTCCGTTTTTTTCTTTCGAGGTATGGAACCCTAAAAAGGTATTAACAATTTAGAATTGAAAATAAAATTGAGTTATCGTATAGAAAGATCTATTTATTTTCGGAGAAGGGACGAATGAAATGGGAAAAAGATGATATAATATAAATATTTGAAATATTTATTCCTGTAAAATTGGCACTAAATTTTCAGTCTCTCTATGAAAATCTTTACGCTTGGACCGTAATAATAGAAGCGTTTACGAATTGTTGTATTATCGGGCACATTTCTACAGTATACATTCGTTTATGCCATAGTTCACTAAACCGTAGTACTAATACTACGGTTTAGTGAACTATGGCGGGTTGATTTAGATACTAATCTTAATATATAAAATCCTTGCGTTACTGACTGACTGACAGACTCGCTACAGCCGAAACTATTGGGCGCAGGAAGCTGAAATTTGGCATGTATGTTTCTTGGGAACCGTAGGGGTGCACTAAGAAGGGATTTTCTGAAATACCCACGGGATCGGCCAAAAGGGGTAAATTAAAAAAAAATGCAGGCGTAGCTGCTGGCGTCCTCTAGTATCCAAATAAATCTACAGATATCCCAGTACGCTATGGACATTTTCAACTCAAGTAAGTATATTCAATTTAAACTATTTTATCATCATCATTATCGTGAGAAGGGTAAGGCCATGGAGCGGGCTGGCAGACTGCACATGTCTTTCGGGAAGTTTATGGAGAACACGCAGCAAGCAGTAATTCAAAATTAAAGGCGCACTTAACTTGCGCGCCTTGGATTCAAACCCGAGAACATCTGCGTAGCAGTCTGCAGTCTCTTCACTATGCTATCGCTGCCGTCACATAGCTAGTACGTAACCTGCATACGTCTCCCATCGGCCCCTACATTATACTGTAGTCTTTCATATTGTACTTAAATAGTAAATCATCAATTGAACAGCTTACCTTCTCGCCACTGTCTGAAGGCAGGTAAAACGTGAGGACCGTAAGGAAGGAGATCCCCATGCACGGGATGATGATGTTGACGGTGTAGAACAAAGTCTTCCGCCGCATCGTGATGTTGAACGTGATGTCCAGGTACGGCTCGTCGCAGCACGTGTAGAACTTCTCGTTCCTGACACGACAAGTAATGAAAATAATATCATAAATATGTTAGTCAATATTGAATGTAACCAAAATGCACATTACAAGACTCGAAGCTTTATCGAGGTCCAATGATTTTTACAACCTTAGTCTTGTTACAAATAAAATCAGTGTTATTTTAAATACATGGATGAAAAACGTAGCATCAATACATTTTACAACAGGATCAGATAACCCATTAACGTCAAAGAAATTCTAGAATTTAACGATCCCCATGTGTTTGGCCTCTCAAATTTTAATGAACATGTTTTTATGTATCATCGTACCAAAATTGCCCCTTACCTAAACGTATAACTTTTAATGAAGACCCCGTATAAATATTACTTTATATTCAACTGATAAATATTTATGAATAACGTTCAGTTAAAATATTTCAAAGTAAGTAAATAGGCGGGCTACAGAATCAGTTACAAAGGTTTCAGAACGAAGTTGAAAGTCAAATATCAATAACGACACTTTTGTCTTTAACTTTAACTTTTAGTAAACGAGTCATTCTTATCTTTGACGGTCGTTTATAGTACAAGTTCGTGTAACTTTCAAGTACTTAGTTATATAAAGGCTGAATACTTTAAAAGGATTTATTTGAAATAAACTATTAAACAGGATGTGCGGCAAAGTGGCAAGGCTGTGTGGACGAGTGGGAAGAGGGTTGGGGTAATGCCGTAGGCGACGGCTGTCATGAAGATCTATGACAGTTGTTACCTGGAGTCGGTACCCTCCAATACCCCGAAATTGATGCACTGAAGCATAGAGTAAAGCTATCCCTTCTGATTACGGCGGTCAGACGGTGGACGCTTTATGGAAAGCTAGCATTCCATCACACATCCTTTTACTAGGAAACAGAAGGTTTTCAAGCAGACAAACAGAATATTTTGAATGTTACTAGGATACTCCTAGGACGATGCCTATCTTCTGGACGTCTTAAAATAACCTTATCTGTAAAGCCTCCAATTTTTTTATTTTCAAATAATGTACAATAATGATAAATATTTCCAGTGTTGTGGTAAACAATTGCCAAGGTTGTGATATTTATGACTAAGCACAGACTTATTCTTAGGTAATTTATAAAACTACCAATTTTTAAACATACAATTTTATTAATGTATAATAATCGGTAGATAAGTATTGCCCAGTTTAATCATCCAGTTTGCTAGAACGATCATCTTTGGGTATTCTACCTATATTTATCTGATGTCTTGTTTATAAAAAATATTCGAGAACGAGGTTAAATGCGAAGCAACCGTTATAAATTTTACTAAACAATAATTTACGAGTAAGCCATATAAGAAATGTGTGTTGAAGCAATTTCGTAGAGTAACTCGTAAAAGCTTTGAAGGAATATGAAAATGACATTTATACCATTTCAAGAGAAATCATTTTATATGGAAAAGCGCAGTTGGTTCAAGCTGTCTGGCTATTTGTCAATCAAACGAAAGGTTACACACAACCTACCTACGTACTCGTGAACCCTGCCGGGCCGAACCGGTACAGGTCTGCCTATCATGTAACATTCCTTATATTTTTAATATTATCTTTTATGAAACCATAAATTGGAGCTCAGAATTGAATTACATTTGTTTATTTTATCTCTTTACTTCTATTCTATTAGGAAACAACACAGTCGTCCAAAATTACGGGAAAATCGTATTCTTTCGGTGTGGTATGAAGGTGAAAATACGAAGTTTATTCAAAGTAAGAGTTAGTGCGCTGGTAGCGGCGTAACGACAACAGCTGTAATATAAAGGACATTACCGGAGGCAGTTTTAAGTGGATTTTACGACGAACGACCGGTTGGCGCAGCGGGAGTGTAAGCGACTGCCACGCCGAAGGTCGTGAGTTCGATTCCCGCTCAAGTCAAACATTTGTATGCGTGAACATGGATGTTTGTCTTGGTCTGGGTGTTTCTATGTATAATATGTATGTATTTACAAAAAAAAAGTATATATGTATGTTTATCCATTATCTAGTACCCATAGTACAAGCTCTGCTTAGTTTGGGACTAGATGGTGTTGTGTGAATGTGGTAGAATATTATTATTATTCACTTTATTTATTACACTTCTCGTGGTTAATTTGATATTAATAAACTACATTAAAAAAAAAAAGTTTAAAAATATAAAAAAGACCACGGAGACCGTTTATTATTATTATTATTTTCCTGTGTAGCTCCAAACTAGCGGCTCTTTGCTACACTCAAACATTGTCACAATACGCTACCTGTGTATACAAAGCGAAAATTTGACTTCAGCTGTATTTTTAACGAGGCGCTTAATCTTAAGTTTAAAACCAAAATATTATGACATTTAAATTTGTTATACGAGATTTTCATTCACAAATTTTGTAGCCTAACAACGCGAAGGAAAACCATTTTATGAAGGATATATTTTAGTCGTTCAGATTAGATTCTTTTACGGATACCGAGGCCACTTAAAACTGCGAAAACGTGACTTATCATGACAGGAGGCCATTATAACAACGCATCGTCGTAAAGGGGTTGAAATCGCGATGTGTACGGGGCGTGACTTTAGTAGCAAGCACAGCTTAACGTGGCGAAGCGGATACACGTCGTAAAAGTGATGTCGAATTAAGTGATGTTGGCTTAATAATGACACGCGTGCGTTTGAGAGGCTTGGATAACGGGCCACTAGTGCCACCGCCGCGCCCCGAGCCGCGCGGACTACGAACCTCAGGAAGAAGTGGCTTTCACTTATATTATAGGCTACCAAAATTTATTTCTTTGGTCTTAGTTTGGTTACTCAGAGCAAAAGTCCGATAGTTCCAGAAAACAAGTCTTGACTAAGAATTTGATCTTACAGCGTCCCGACCTTTCACAGTGAAAATTTGAATCTGAACATGCGATTAGGCTAATGCGACTCATCCTAAGATATTAAAAGCATTTTAGTCAATTTTAGCAGAAAACTGCAGAATTGTGATATTTTACGCGCGTACACTCAGCGGCAAGTGGTTATTTTATTCATTGTTCAACGATCCATTGCGCAACGAGTAAAGCAAGCGGTCACACGGTTCAGCTTTATCTTCTCCGAACACGACACGAATTACCATTGTATCGCTAGTTTTTAAATATTCAAGAGAATGCGAGAGCGCATCTATCACGTCAGAATATCTGTTATTATTTTGTACACTGAAAACGTGTTCCATTGAATGTTTTTTCATGCTGTTCGACGATCAATGTGGACATAGAATCACGTTCCGAGCAGACTTCGTTTTATTAAAGGGTATTGTGAAAGTTTAACAGTTTGTATTGTTAAACAATCGACACTATATATTAGTGTCGATTGTGTTGGCTATGCATGTTCACCTACACGTTTTTGTAAGGTAGTTAGAATCACAAATATCAGGGACGAAACTCCCTATTACTACATTCTGATTTACCATGACATGTTTGTCTTGCTACGGTAAGTTTTATTACTGCTGCTGCACAAGGTGAGCTTTCTTAGAATTATTTATTTTACCATTATTTTTTAAACATAAGACACGATAAACCAGAACTCTCATTTGCCCTTTTAGCTGAAGCGCGAATGGGATCAGCCGTCGCGTCGATCCTTTTTTTTAATCATAAAAAAGACTATCACATCGCTACGAAACTGCTACAACTCGCTCTACGTTCATGAACCATCTCTAGAGTAATACTGGTTCATATTAAAAAGAAAACGTAAAAATTTCAGAGCAACCATTTTCATTTGTGTACACAAAACCTAGGAAAGTGTAGACATAAATTGGGGCGTTCAAATAGGACTCGGTTGCGGCACGTAGCGACGTACCTGACTGCGGGCACCTCCAGAATGTCCCACTCGACGGACATGTAGAACTCGGAGAGGTCAACGCCCACCGACACCACATTGCTGCCCGCCTGCTCGTCCATATGCCTCAGGTCCACCTGTATATACCACCTCAGAAAACTATTTATTTGCTCTACGCCTCCACACGTCCAATCATATTCGTACAATATAAGGCACCGGAGTCAAAACTATTACATAATCTAGCGAATACGTTTTGCGTGTCGAGAAATTTCAAATATGAGAAATGTATGAGATGAGTGTTTTGATTGCATTAATAAACGTCTCGTGTTGGCTTTCAAACGGGGTTTACATTAAAGCATATTGGATCTAAGCCTGCCGCTCGGCGTCTTCGCTAGCACTCGGCTCACGATTCGCCTCAGGCTTTTCAAAAGAGCAATGAATTAAAAAGTTGAAAAGTAATGATCTAACGAGTCTCATTTAAATGAGCAGATGATTCTTGTGCTTTCATTTTAACTTTACTGTATTTTGTGTGAAATTCTCAGCTGTGTTATTACTTATCCTTCCCCTCCCCTCTAGACCTCGGTATCGAGCAGACGTGTTCATAACCTACGCAGATTCTTTTTTATTAAAAATATAATTTTAATTCAAATAAATAGTGCTTAAAATAATAGGAGTGCATAAATAATCAAGAGTTCAACTTTGCACTAAGGAACGTCCGACTGACGTCTACGTAAGCCCCAACGGGAGAAAAGACGGTGAAGCTCCGCCTATGGGTGAGAAGAGAGAGACAACTACAATTATTTTACTTCCTACTAATATTTGGAGTCAAGTACCAGGGCAGCATAATACATTAGAAGTCGAGTTACGAAAATATAGAAGCGTTATTTCACCACTTTGCCTGTCAGCTCTTGTAGCGTGGTGGCTCTCTACAACTGATTCGCACGCCGTGCCGCAAGTTCAAAACCTGAGATTCACATTTCTTTTTGACAGTCTTAACATTTTATAAGGATTTATACTGCATTTTTTGTATAAAAATATATTGAAATCTGTACAATTACTACATCAACTATATATATATATATATATATATATTATATAAATATTACTCAGGAGCAAACACTATGCCAGTTGACCACTCTCCACCCTTAACCAAACCATCTTCGTCTGCATTGCGTCCTAATGAAATTATTATTACACAAGATTCTGATACGGCATCTGACAAAATGCAATCAGAAATTGAACAAGGACTTTGTAATATCTCAAGGAGGCCAAAACATAAACACGGTGATGTAGCTAACGCAGAACTAAAGGAGCTCTTATGTGGTATCCAAAGGAAACAAGAAGCCGAATTTAAATGCTTAAAACAAGACATGGAAACCATTAAACAGCAAAACGTCGAGTTCCAAAAATCATTCGAGTTTCTTTCGGGCATGTATGACACGTTACTTCAGAAATTTGAAATCGTCGAAAAGGAAAATTCATCACACAAAAACCACATAAAATCGTTAGAGTCTAAACTAGAACAACTGGAGCGTAACTTAAAACTGTCTACAATTGAAATTCGTAACATTCCTGTGGCCAAACCTGAAACAAAACAAGACTTGAAAACCCACATCTTGCATCTAGGCGAAGCTGTAAACCAACCGATTCAGGAAAATGAAATCCGTGATATTTTTAGAACTAAGACAAGAAATCAACCGGGACCCATCATAGTAGAATTTACTACAACATTACAGAAAGAAAAAGTAATTAAATACGTAATTAGCTTCAATAAGGAGAAGGGGAAAACCGATAAAATGAATACCAGCCATCTCAAAATCCAAGGAAAGCCTGTTCCATTTTATGTGACGGATAACTTAACCACTAAAGCACGACGTCTGTATTATTTAACCAGGGAGTTTACGAAGACACACCAACAGGCTAATTGCTGGACTGCATTCGGAAAAGTGTTTATCCGACTCAAGGAAGGACAACCGACTATCCGCATAGACTGCGAAGATGATATTGCTAAACTAGATTCGCAAAAATGACTAGAACATGTCTTAATCACTGTAAATTGCAACAAATTTGCTACTTTTCATTATTTCACTAATCTTACCACATGTACACACTCACTTCATAAATTCAAAAATACTACTGCAGACATACCCACACAATATACACCCACTTCAAATACACACTTACACCCAAACCTCATTGCATATCAACATGACATTAAAAATAATCGACACCCATTCAACCTAATATGCCATTATAAATTCCTACAAAATTATTCAAATTCTGCTTTATTCGCTACTTTACTTTTTATTAAATCAAATGCAGCTTTACGACACATATTTTTATGCATGGTCAAAATAAAATACAATAATATTCGATCATAATATCAACAATGATTTAGATAATTTATCACTGGCTAGTAGTGCAACCTGTGACCTAGAAAATATGTGTTCTAACATGCTTTATCCCGCTAACAAATCTATTAATTTAATTGCTCAAAATATTCGTAGTATCTAGTGTAACATGCCACATTTTCAAACGTTACTACATAGCTCTAACATCTACTGGGATGTGCTTATATTAAGTGAATGTTGGCTCCACAATAATGATCGTATACCAGAGTTGGATGGATATAACCATGCTTCGACAAAGAACAATAAGACCCAAAATGAGGGAGTAGTGGTATATTACAAATCTACTCATCGTTACCAAATATCTGAACCTCTGCTGGTTGATGCCAACTGCCTTATGATAAAAGTAGATACAAACACTGTGATCCTTGCCATTTATCGTCGCCCAGGAGAAAGAAATACAACTAAATTCTTAGAATCCATAGACAATCTTCTTATCAAACTTGCATCAATTACGACCATAATCTTAACAGGGGACATTAATCTGGATATTGCAATTACTTCAAAGGATAGTAGAGCAGACAGCTACTTAAATCTTCTGGCGGCCCATGGTATGCTGCCTGCACATACTATCCCAACTCATACGCACACATGCCTTGATCACGCAATTCTCAAGACTAAATTCCCTACGAAATGTTTCGTTGCACTCACCACCATAACTGACCACTACAGCGTTGTACTTAGCCTAAACATACGTCCAAATCATTTTGAACCTACAAGATTAATTAAAAGAGTAGACTACACTTCCCTTGACATGTTTTTTTCTAAGTCGGACCTTGAACCGATACTATCAATGACAGATGTCAACCAGGCAGTAAATTTTCTTATCACTACTATAAATAAAAAGCTAGACATTTGCACCTCTGTCTCACCTACTCCTAGACGTCAACATATTCTCAAACCCTGGATTACAAAAGGCATGTTAAGGTGTATAAGAAACAGGGATAAACTACACATAAAAACAAAAAAGGATCCACAAAACTCAACTCTTAAACTAACATATTCCAGATACCGTAATTGTTGCAATTCTATTATCAAAACAGCCAAGAGAGATTATGAAAAATCTGAAATCTGCAATGCTAAGAACGATAGCAAAAAGCTCTGGAAGGTCATTAAAAACATTACATGTACAAATAAAACGAAAACTCCGGGTACCGATCTAATTACTGATAATAACCCTTCGGAGTCGGCTAACAAAGTAAATCAGTATTTTGTAAACATAGGCAAGATCCTGTCACAAAACTTACAGAAATGTAATACGTCTACCTCTTATCTACATTCTAATAACTTAAGCAAATCGCAATCATTTTTTCTCTTTCCAACTAATGCGGATGAAATTAACACGACTATATCTGAGCTTAAAGGTGGTTGTGCTATAGGCTTAGATGGCTATCTAACACGTTCATCAAACGGTACAAAAGTTTACTAGCTGAACCGCTTGCGAGCATTTGTAACTTGGCGTTTACAACGGGAGTCTTTCCAAAAGCATTCAAAAGTGCTCTCGTTCACCCTATCCATAAAGGTGGTGACAGAGATTGTGTCAGCAACTATCGCCCTATATCTGTCCTTCCTGTTTTCTCTAAAATACTAGAGAAGATCGTCAATAAAAGAATCGTCAACTACTTGGAACGTAACAATCTACTATCAAAATCACAATTCGGTTTCCGCAAGAACATGTCAACAGATAATGCGGTCCATGAATTGACTAATATCATAGTTACTAGTATGAATGAAAATAATAAGGTTGTCGCAATATTCCTAGATTTGGCTAAGGCGTTCGACACAGTCTCTGTCCCACTTCTGCTCGATAAACTGGAGCGGTTGGGTATACGTGGCATTCAGTGGCAATTTTTCGCCAGCTATCTCACAGAACGAACGCAGTGTGTTCAGTTGGATGGCGTGCATAGTGATAGCCTGCCCATTGACATAGGCGTACCACAGGGCAGTATTCTTGGGCCTACACTATTCCTTATTTTCATTGACGATCTTTGCCGCCTAGACTTGAGAAATGGGAAGGTTATCACTTTTGCAGACGATACTGCACTAGTGTTTCGAGGCGATTCCTGGAGAGACGCGTTCCAATATGCGCAGGACGGTATGAACCGTGTTACAAACTGGCTCAGTAGTAATCAGCTATCTTTAAATGTCAGTAAATCTAAATATATAGCATTCAGCCTTAAAAACTGTAAAGATCTAGTTGATGCCCCGATTCCCATCTTTGCACATCTTTGCTGTAACCATGACGGCTCACTTACTCGGTGCACGTGTCAGGAACTACAATCAGCGGATACAATAAAATATCTAGGAATAACTATAGATAAAAATCTAAATTTCCAAGCTCACATAGATTTACTGACATTAAGAACTAGAAAACTCATCTACATTTTTAAAAACCTACGGCATATTGCAGATAGGGATGTGCTTAAGATGACTTATCTTGCGTTATGTCAATCTGTATTGTCGTACTGTATTACATCTTAGGGAGGAGCAGCTAAAACAATTATGATCAAACTTGAACGCGCTCAAAGAGCGGTCCTGAAGGTAGCTCTCTTTCTCCCGATTCTCCATCCTACGGTAGACTTATATAAAAAATGTAATGTTTTGACAGTTCGACAACTTTTCATCTATCGTATAATAGTCATGTCTCACTCATTGTGTAACTACGACCCCTTATCAAATGCAACAAAACGCCGCAAACACAAAGTCTATCAAGATTTTAAAACATATAAATCAACGTCTTCGCAGATTCTACTGCTTTTTAGGTCCATACTTATACAATAAAATTAATTCCTTCCTTACAATATATAACTTAAATAAATACAAATTAAAACTAACTTTGACATCATGGTTGCAAAAGTTATCATACGAGGAGACTGAAAATATACTAATTCCGATTATTTAAATAACTTTAGCACGAACAATATGTAGTGGGTATATATAAACATTTACAACACAACCGCACACACACATACATTCATGCACACAACTACACACCTACACTCATGCACACACATACATTTTTTCACACACATAAATTCATGCACACTCATACATACACTCACACACAGATGCATGTTAGTTATACTTAATAACAAATTAAAAAAATCTTTGTTACGTACTTTATTACTGGAAATCACATTTTAGATTAAGTAGTCTAAAGCAAATGTTTAAATTACAACGTTCATGTGTCTAAGAGGTGGGAGCCTGGTGATCTTTAACACAGGTTTTACCTACTATAGACACCAGTCTCTCACAAAGGAATACCTAACAATTTATTGTTGTAACTATCTCTATTGTGCTATCTAAAATTTAAGTTTTCCTTTGTGAAGAAGAGAAATAAACGAATTATTATTATTATTGGTACCGCCATCTACCTTCCTATATATAACTAATCGCATCAACATGAATCGTTCCACGCTTGTCTAGTGCGAGCGATATCATATTTCCGTCCCTCTCTTTCCCTCTCCCTGGAAGAGGCACTGCCTTGCGCCTGATTTCGTCGACGCGATCGTGAACGCGAGTGACAGTCTCGAACATTCCGCTCGCTAAGAACGCCGTCTCGATACCGCTCCGCGCCGCGCCGCTGTAGGTGATTTACCGCTTCCACCAAGGAAAACCCGCTCGTGAGTGCTAGTGAAAACAAGCAGCTGCATCGCGAAACCACCAGGAGGACAAGAAACGAAGAAGGCTGAATAAGGTAGGTGCCTTCCATCCTTGAAGTATCCTATGCCCACTCAATCACCTCCTTCCGCAACCATCTCCTCTTCCCTTATTCCTTTCTAGGCGGCGAAGAACCGCTACCTTCTCTATACAGTCCATTAATCCTTCCCAAGTCGCCTAGAACCTAACCGGTTTCGGCGCCACGCCATACCATTTTTTTTTATCCATACGAGTCGGATTCATTTACGTTTTATACGTTATACCGCTATACCTAGGCAGTTATAGCACCTAGCTATACTCCTAATAGATTAACATAACCGTCACATGGTTATTTCCGCCCGCATTAGTAGGTAAACTTTTATGTAGCTACCTACTTATTAAATTATTATTTCTGCAACTATCATAGTTGTCTTATAAATCTCATATTTCAATCAACTTTTATTTCCTCAGCTCTAAAGTGTTGCCTACTTAGGAAAAATAATAGATACATTAGATATTCTTATTTTGTTTCGTTCTCATTAGCTTATACTTACGTAAGCATGTCACAACAAAAGAAGTCACGCGTGTCGGAAGACAAAGAGATGACAATCTTAGAAGCAAAACGCAATATTTTATTTGAGCGCATTCAAAATATCTATGAAAGATCAAAAACCGCATCGATGTCTAACAGTAATAGCGAAGCATTTCTCAGTTATTGTACAACAGTAGATAGTATTCGAACAGATTTTCATAAGTTGTTAGACGATTATAACGCAAGATTACTTTCTATCAATCCTGATGAAAAACCGAACTATCAGGCGTATACCTCATTCGAAGATCTTTATTGTATTATTAAGCGTATACAATCGCAATTGGAGGGTAAATGTTCGGCAGAGCCCGTTGCCCGCAAACCGAGATTACCGCCAATCGAGATTATGTCGTTTGACGGAGATATACGAAATTGGCCGTTATTCTATGCAAGTTTTAAGTCTACAGTGCACGATAATGGTTCTCTGACAGATGCTGACAGGTTGTACTATTTAATAGGTAAACTGTCACCGAAGGCCCAGTCCGTATTTGCAGGTGTCACACCCAGTGCTGAGAATTATCAGGTCATATTTCAGTCACTACTTGACAGATATCAAGACACGCGCGTTCTAGCGTCTACGTACTTTGACCAAGCTTTAAATCTCAAACTGTCCAGCAACGCGTCTGTCTCGAATTTCCAGCTGTTTATTGATAACTTCGTAACCGCGGTTAATTCTCTTAGGAATTTAAAATTAGAAGATCTTTCCGACTTTATGTTGCTTCAACTCGCTTTAAAAAAGTTTGACACTGATACAATTCGCGCATTTGAGATGACGGAACGCAATAATAAAATACCTACACTAGATAGTTTTATTTCGTTCATCAAAGATCAGTGTCGAATATTTCATAATACGCAGTCTGGTTCACCTGGCCCGTCTAACACTAACAACAACAAACAAAGGTTGAATAAATCGCGAAATAGTAATAATAACTCAGTCCCTAATCCACAATCTTACGTAACATGTTCGGAATCTAATAGTAATAATTCACAGAAGTGTCTGTGCAGTAATATAGTGCACGACCATTACTATAAGTGTCCCACCTTTAATGATTTAAATCCAATTGCTCGTTTTAAAAGCGTAAAAGATAACAAAGCTTGCATTAATTGCTTAAGCATAAAACATAAAACGAGTAATTGTTCCAGTAGAACGAGATGTCGCACATGTAAACAAAAACATCACACACTGTTACATTATGATAAAAATAACCGGTTGTCAAGTCAAGCCGCTAACCTTGACACACTTACGAGTACGTCGCAAGTGCAGAACACGGTAGCTGCGCCTTCCACGCCTCGCAATAATGAGATATCGTTGTGTATGACATCCATTGCGCGGGCGACGCGCACGCGAGGACGGCACTCGCGCATCTATAATGATCCGCGCAGGGCCAAAACGCAGAGTACGGCGTCTAAGACGGTACTGTTAGCGACAGCGCAAGTTATCGTATATGATGTTAATGGGTCGCCGCACATGGTACGTTGTCTGCTAGATAGCGCATCTCAGACCAATCTAATAACATCGGAATGCTTCAAACGCCTCGGATTATGGAATAACTTTAAAAATACTAACTCAACCGTCAAAGGGATAGGCGGATCAGTAAAGCATTGCAAAGGTTCCGTAGATATTAAAATACATTCGCGTTTTAATAGGGACATTAATTTTAACATTTCTTCGCTTATCGTGGAACGTATTACAGACACGTTGCCAAACGCTAATGTAGACGTAGCATCACTCACTCATCTCGAATCATTGCCGTTAGCCGACGCGGAGTTTGCGAATCCGGCAGGCATTGATCTTTTGATCGGAGCTTCAATATTTCCGCACTTGCTACTAACTAACATAGTTCGTAGTGAGCGATATGATTTACCGCCCGCTATTGAGACGGTACTTGGGTATGTGATTATGGGTACCGTACCTACGTTACATACTTCTCATTGTATTACGTCTTGTTGTTGTTCTGCTCTTCAAGAGATCAAGGTGGGTGCTAAAACTGTGTGTAAGATAAAGCACTAATTAGCTATGCTATGCTATGCTGCGCTATGCTGCGCTATGCTGCGCCATGCTGCGCTATGCTGCGCCATGCTGCGCTTTGCTGCGCCATGCTGCGCTATGCTGCGCCATGCTGCGCTATGCTGCGCTATGCTGCGCCATGCTTAGCCATGCTGCGCCATGCTGCGCTTTGCTGCGCCATGCTGCGATATGCTGCGCCATGCTGCGCTATGCTGCGCCAAGCTGCGCCATGCAGCGCTATGCTGCGCCATGCTGCGCTATGCTGCGCCATGCTGCGCTATGCTGCGCTATGCTGCGCTATGCTGCGCTATGCTGCGCTATGCTACGCTATGCTAAGCTACGCTACGCTACACTATACTATACTACACTTCCGCTTTGTACATGGATGACATTGCCTGTAGTGTCATATCCGCTCCGCTAGCAATTTCGCTTTGTGAAGAGCTTATTCAGTTTTTGAAGCGAGGCCAGTTTGATCTTGTCAAATGGACAAGCAACTGTAAGGAGGTTCTCGCACGCGTACCAGATTCTCATAAAGCTTCTCCAGACATTGAGTTTGAGAAGTCTGTACCGCATAAGGTTCTCGGTTTACGCTGGGACAAATCCTGTGATAGTTTTCGGTTTGACGTCTCACCGCCAGATGATAAGTGCGCCAAGCGCACTATGCAGTCCACAGTGGCTCGACTATGGGACATAATGGGTTTGTGGCTCCCACAATTTTGTACGCCAAGCTCTTGATCAAGGAGCTTTGGCTATCAAAGTGTGAGTGGGACGAAACACCCCCTGACCATATTGTCGCCGCTTGGGGCCAGTTTTGTATTGAGCTTACCGCGCTCAATCAAATTACTATTCCGCGTCATCTTGGGTTGGTAGATGGATGTACCATCAACTTAACAGGTTTCGCTGACGCCAGCGAGCGTGCTTACGGCGGAGTCGTATATCTGCAAGTCCGCATTGGTTCTAACTACTCGTTGCAGTTAGTTTGTGCCAAGTCTAAGGTCTCGCCTGTTAAAACATCTGACTTTATAGACATCATTGTCGGATGGATGTTTCTGAAACAGATCTCATTTATCACGTATTAGAATACGATGAGGTACTCCGGTGCCAGCTAATTATCTAGAATTAGTATTTCACTAAATGCTGTAATTTTATTTAATATTTATACTTAAAATTAGTTAACACTATTTAAATACACATCGATAACTTTAAAAGACACATAATAAAGAAGTTTAACACAGTTTGCTATTATTGGTTTATTCTTATGATATGCTTTTATAATGATGCAGATTAATGCTACTAGTTAGACCTCGTTAGAGTAATAAGTAATGTACCCTCAACTTGAGCGAAGAACTTGATTAGCTGTACTTAAACAAAAACATTTATTTATTTATTTATTTAATTTATTTTCCACAATACAAAATGACAATGTTTTGCTCCATAGCCATTCACTCAAACCTCTCGGGGCTTATGTGTGAAACGGAGAGTCGTATTACATACACATTCGTAAGATATTATAACTAAGTAACTACATCTTAAACATTTTGCGCCAAATAAAATTTCTTCAATCTATACTTAAAACTTTTCGAATTTGTTTTGTAATTATTTTGTAATTCAGTTGGAATTTTGTTTAGATGGTATGGAATAATATAATTTGCAACTCTTGTTCCGTATACATTATTATATTTTGGTAGTTGGTACTTATTTTTGTATGATATACATCTTAAAAAGCTTGACCTTGTGTTTTCTATTAGAATATCTGGTTTCCTAGTTTCTACAAGTGTGAAAAATTTAATTTTGTTATAGACGTTCATCACGTTACAATATTTGAATAATTCGTCATAATTATCTTTATATTTGGTTTTTATGTGTTTGGGTACAATTATTTTCAGTAGTTTTAATTGTAACATGTAAATATCAGTTAGGTATATTTGATAAGTTCTGCCGTAACTGCTTAACCCATAGTTAATAATAGAGTCTGCCTGCTGAACATTGTTGTTTTTGTTCCCGAAGTTGAGAGGCTTAGTCGGGACATAAGAACTTTCCTTTATGAGATCATTAGTGAATTACTTTTACTCCAAGGTTGAATCGTAATTTGTTTTTATATCTATTTATTTATTTTAGTACATATCCTATTTATTCATATTAATTACTTATTTGATACATGCACCCTGTCACACAATGTGTTGATGTGAATGTCACAAATATCTAGACATAAATAGTCCCATGGGATCTGGTCAACGCAGATATTTAAGTGTCTAATTCACTATCCCGGAGTCTAAGTGAGCAGTAATATCCAAGCTGGTCTTCGCATTAGATGCCTCTAAAACAGTACCACAGAGTGTGCCAAGTGGGACGTACCTGAGTACAAACTGAGAGCAAAACCTATAAACAACAACCGACACATTTATCTTCAATGTAGGCATGTCACAACAATATTTCGATTCATGCGAAGAAATAACAACGCGAAACACAGATAACACCGAATGACGAGTGATTGTGGAGCTTTCGACGAGAGTAAATAGGACGAGGACGACCTCCTTCACCCGGTTCGTTCACGGGATCGTTCAGAATTCGCGCGCTACTTCAGTTAAGTCAATTGAATTGTAGAAGTATAACACTAGCTCTTAACGATACGTCAAAGAAGCTGGTAAGGAGGTCGAAAGCGCCGGCTCCGCCGCGCGTGTGTGTGTCGCGCGGACGCAGCGTCTCTCCAGCCACGTGCCTCATACCAACCCACGTTGACTAGACTGGGTTGCTCTTTGCTATCGTGACAACTGCATTTGTTTGTTACGACAATTATGGGTTGGTATGAGGCGCGTGCTACGTACGAGTGTATAGCATGCAATGACCGCCTCATCGACAGCGAGACTATCTCCACATCGATGAGGCGGTTATGTCTACGTCAACATTTAGATTTCTGTGCATATGGACTCCGTGTCAGAATTTGGGGAGTGGTCTTGTCTTTCTTTGAAATGACAAACATGCAATGGACTGTCAGCGACACCACACTATTACAGCCAGTATGAGTCGGTAATAGGGAAAGGTATAAAATATGCAACATGATGACTATTTATGCTCGATAGTGTAAAGAGCAACAAGTGTGAACTTTATCTTTGATTGGTCTCACGTGCTGTGCTAAACCTGTTCGCGTGTAGGTATCGTGTGAAGCTGTGTTCAGAGCCGTGATCGGGAATGCAAGTGATTCGGAGACAAGCGAGAGACATGCGGTGAGTGGAGTGTACACTGGCGAGGGGGCATGCAGCAAGCTCGTGTGGGTGTGTCATCTGTGTGTGTGGCGCGAGCGGAGCCAGCTATGGAGGGGTGTGACAGCTCCGAGTGACGCCGCTCCGCGCTACGCGCCACGCGCCGATGCCATTGTTAGCTTACGGGCTCTGTAACGCGTGATTACCTTCGCATTCGTGTCTTATCGTTTAGCACGGAAAGACTCAATCGGAGCGGGACGTGTCGGATAGGAACGGATCGAGTGAAGTTATTGCATCCCATATCACCTGGCTGTTAAAATTTTATACCTTTCCGTGTCGAGCGAGGAAGGCCGAACGAGCTAAGTGGACCTGCCGAGGATATTCTGGAGCATTCGTGATCACGCACGTCGACATACCGCTACTCGAAATACTTTAGGTCGCCATCGCGATAGAAAGTAAACTTGCAACATGTCAGAGCTAAGGAGCGAGCCGGGGACGGGGAGCGGGCGTCGAGACGCGCGCTCTACGCCTCTATGCTAGCGTCGTCGTTACAGTCAATATGTAAAAGTGAGTAACATACCACATGGACAGAAAAGTAATATAATTACACGACGAATTACGTTCGAGCCAACAAGCTATTGCATGGACATCGGCCGGGGCGGCGGGCCCTAGGGCCCGCGCGCGCGGCGCCAAGCAGCATACAGCGGGGCATCACCTTGAAGCCGTCATACGTCCAGCTGCCTAACTTAAGCACACAGGTTTGCACGTCGTAAGGAAAGAACTCGACGTCGATCGAGCACGAGGACTTATAGACGGCGGGCGGCTGCCACACCACCATGCCGTTGTAGTACACGGTGGCCTTGGTCATCAGCGTCACCTCGTAGTTGCCGTCGGCGCTGCGGACAAACAGAGCGGTCAGCGAGAGCCGTGACGGAGCTCCACGCAATTACCTTGAATCCGTCGTACGTCCAGCTACCGAACTTAAGAACGCACGTTCGCTCGTCGAAAGGAAAATATTCCACGTCTATTTCGCAGGAAGACTTGTAAATGGCGGGTGGTTTCCATTCCACCAGCCCCTGATGATAGATGGTCGCCTTGGTCGCCAATGTTATTTCGAAGTTGCCGTCGGGACTGTAATGTTAACGCACGTTTACAAGCCGTCACGCGGCCCTACCGTCTGTTCAGTACGTTTGTGTCTCACCAAATACTTTCAAGTGCGTTATATGTTGTGTGTGAGCGATGTGCGCTAAGCTAGTGTAGCTTTGCCTTTCAACAAATTGTAATACTTCATCAATATATGTCGCGTCGTGTTAACGCCGGGTCACGGTCTTAATGAGACAGGTTTACATTAATAGCTAATTACGTTCGTACATATATTTTCCGACCACATTCAGTGACGTCGATTGTTTTTACAACTGTTTTACGATAAACACCGCAACGGAAAATGGATCACATTTCTGCATGTTTTTACTACTATAAATATATTGGCAAAACTAATACCTTATTATTGTAATTCAATAATAACAGTGTCATCAATTCGTACTTTGCAGACAAATATCAATTTGCCTCAAATAGGTATTATTAATTTTCGTTGCTTTTTCCACATCAGCGTTACTTACCTAGTATTCATTTTGTGTTGTATTACCATCTACATAAAAACATTAAAACTGACATAATAAAATACACACCACAAAATAATTTATTTAGATTAGTATTTAGTTCCGTGGTTGAGTCCTAAGATTCAACTCAATAAAGTTTAGGTTTGTTTTATTTAATCATTCTGCTTTATGTAATAACACAAACAATACAATACAACATTAAACAAATACATGCATTGACACCGATCGAAATAAATTAAAAGCTCTTTTAAATTTGAATTTTATTGAAGTGGGTGAAATCGTCGAGAACATTTAATAAAATAAAGAAACATGACAATGAATATATGAAACACGAACAGGACACGAGAGTCGGTGATAAGGGTTAACAAATCTCAGTGAATGGGGTTATACGGAATGATTCATTCTTCCAAAGGGTCTACATTGAAGGTGGTCCAGGTTTCAGGGTAAGCAAAAAGGTGCACATTAGAGTAGGGGAGGTAAGGGGAAGGGGGAATGGCAGGCTGCGGGTAGGGACAGGAAATGAGTAACGATTGCTGTCCCGGTCATTTATCAAAGTCCGACGCCTCAAGGTGCCGCGCCGCAGAATGAATGCCTCCTACAGTACAGGCGTATTGCTTGTGTCTCACCGCTCACAGGTCACGCTGGCGTTTTGAAAAATCAACAATAGTTATATGTTTTATCGTAATTCTTGGCCGTTTTTTCTATTTGATAAAAGGGAAACGTTATTATTATTATTATTATATTTGAACCACACTAGCAGCTTATTAAGCTGATGCGTGTGTGTCTTGAGACTTGGAGATTTTGTCGAGTCTATTCTTAAAAGTGTTCAATGTGGGTGCCATAACAACATTTTCTGGGAGCTTGTTCCACTCCTTGACAACACGGTTAGGTAGAAAGTGTTTCAAAGGGTTGAGTTTCGACTGAGTCTGGCGTAACTTTAACGGGTGCCCTCTGAGATGTTTATTTTCATTTGCTACATACAGTTCTTTAATCCTGTCATCATCATAGTAGCCATTCAGTATCTTATACGTCTCGATGAGACTTCCTCTCTGTCTGCGGTTCTCAAGAGTCATGAGGCCAAGTTCCTTTAAACGCTGGTGTTTTTTAGTTGGTGGACCATTTTGGTAGCTCTTCTCTGTACATTTTCTAATAGAATCACGTCTTTCTTAAAATAAGGGTCCCATACAACATACGCATACTCGAAGAGAGGTCTTATATAAGTTTTATAGAGCACACAAAATGTTTTGGGATTGAGACATCTGAACGCTTTACTTATTAGATACAACATGGAGTTAGCTCTTTTCACAATTTTCTCAATATGGGTTTGCCATTTCAAATCTTTGCTTATTGTGACGCCCAAATCTGTCTGCGTACTTACTGGTGTCAATTGATGCTGTCCTAGGTAGTACGGTACACAATGATTTGTCCTACTTATGTGCAAGACAGTACACTTGGCAGAATTAAGCGATAAAAGCCATTGCTTGGTCCATTCAAGGATGGCATTCAAGTCATTCTGAATTTCTTGTGATTGTACACATGGATTACCAAAAATTTTTGTATCATCAGCAAACAATGAAAGCGGTAGATGTAATGTGCTGTTCAGGTCAGTCAGGTACAGTATAAAAATCAATGGCCCGAGCACAGATCCCTGCGGCACGCCGCTCCATACCGGATGCGCTGTAGATAAAGTATTTCCAACACGTACAGCGAATTTTCTTTGAGATAAGAAGTCACTAATCCAGGCCAATATCTTTCCTCGTATACCAAAATGCTCTAGTTTATGTATAAGGCGCCGTAATGGGACACGATCGAAAGCTTTCTCATAATCAAGATAGATCACGTCTGTGGGTTGCCCCTTGTCATGATTTTTCACCCATTCATTGACACACATAAGAAGATTTGTGGTAACTGAACGTCTTGGAACAAAACCATGCTGTATAATGTGTTCCTGCTTTAAAAACAATCTAAGTTTTTCAGCTATAATTTTTCCATACATTTAGATAACACACTCGTTAGACTTATAGGTCTGTAATTTGCTGGTAATAGCTTGTTGCCTTTTTTATAAATCGGTACTACAGTAGCATTCTTCCAATCGTCAGGCAAGAGCCCAGTTTCCAAGGATATATTCATAATCTTTGCAATGTTGTCAGCAACTGTAGATGAACACTTTTTTAGCAGAATGGATGGTATCTCATCAGGACCTGTAGCTGTTGTGTCTTTGAATGTCAGAAGTGTCTTTTGAACTAGCTCGGCTGTGATGGTAACATCGCTTAAAGAATTTTCAATTCTAGGCATAATAATATTTCGTAGAGGGCCATGAGGTTCCCTGATATAGCTTGTTTCAAATTGATCTGCAAATAGTTCAGCTATTTCTTTCTGTTCTACAATTAACTCATCACAGGTGTTTTTTAATACTGTAGGGATGCCGACCTTGCAATTAAGTTGTTTTCTAACATATGCGTAGAATGATTTCGCGCCCGAATTAATGATATTTGCCTCGAAGTGTGTTCTTCTAGATCTGCTTAGTTGAACAATTTTGTTATTAATGGTCTTGTAATCATTATATGACCTACTATTTTTGTCTATTCTGTAAACACTCCACAATCTTTTCTTTTCCTTAGTTAAATTAATTATTTCTTTATTTATCCATGGTTTCTGGACTCGTTTATTTCTGTTGCTACATTTTCTATTTATGTAGTTGACGTTGACGTTGTTAGGTAATTATTAATATTATATCTAACTCGCCTCGAAATCTTGTTGTAAATATTGTAAATTTACAGGTTATTGCTCAAAATATACGTTATTACACTAAGTACCTTGTAGATATAGTTCTATTAGGTTTGATAAGAAAGGTTAATATTTGAACTACAGACGATAAAGTGCAATAAGTATAAAAATGTTACCATGCCATTGTTAATGAAAGGAAAATTATATGTATACATATTGAATTATCCGAATGTAACACTCGCGCGTTAATCCATCAAACTAATGGTTTCAAATCTTATGTACTTGAGACGAATCTTGAAAATAGTGTATCTTGAAAATAGTGAACGGCAATGAAAAGGATAGAAAGCGCGGAGATTGGATGGAGGAGGAAAATGGCCCCCTGCCTGGTGCCTAGTTTTATGCTTCTTCTGTCAAACACACTCTAAAGACAAATAAGTAATAAAACAAAAAAAAATGTTTTAAGAATTAGCAGGTTTGCTATGTGTGTTTTCAAACTATCCCGCTACTCAGCAATTTGATATGTTGCGAATTGCGTGAATATGTATTTTTTTCACGAGTCTCTTTTATTTCATCTCTTTGTAAATAACTTAACTAAATTTCATCTCTTTTTTAATAACTAAAATAAAATAACAAGAGCTTGATATTTATTTTCTACGTAATCAAACATATGTTTGATTGAAAGAGATGAAATTTAGTTTATATAAAATTTTGGTCACTCACTTATTGTCCTGATAAGTTACTCTAGTAATATATCAACAAAATTGTAGAATTATATTTTAATATTTACTAACTGGATAAACTTATTTAGTAACCCTGGACCGTTTTTACTTTTATATTTATTTATTATTGTTCAAAGTATAAAAAACGTTGAATTTAATTTGACAGCGTTTCCAAATCCCTGCCAGCCTTCAGACCTGTTGTAAAGCTTAAATTGTGTGCGGGTTTCAATTATTTTTGTAATTAGTTATAAATATATACAAGCAGCTCGGGTGCGGGCAGGGAAAACAGGGAACGACGGAGTAATCTCTGGGCCTTCGTCAATTAGGTCGGGTACAAAGTAGAATTCACGGCTTATTGGTTTTTATACGACGATGCTGCGCTTTTGTGACCTTTTATAGTCAACATTGTACCTACTGCAACTTAAATACACTACACTTAGACAGTTCTCTTGACGGTTCTGTGGTGTGTGGTTACCATCTCTTGACATTACCAGTGGTCTCAATGACACTCGAAAAACAAAATATAAATATGAACAATAACAGCTATCCAAATTATTTCGTAATTTACTTGCTAATTTTATTATAGGGCCTGTATACACATTTTAAACTATTTTAAGGGCTTGTTTAACTTGAAAGTAAATTAAAAAGAGACAGGTTTAATACTGTCTGCGCGAATGAATGAGTGCGTTAAGGAATATGATTGTGTAAATGTTAGACTATTGTGGATGAGAATGAAAGTAGGACTTACTCGTCTCTTTATTGTAGGGGTTTACGCCCCGGTCAATATAGTAGCGGGTATGTCACAGCAAGAACAAGACAAATGAAAGAATGGGAAAGGCAACGATTGATGACATAGATGAAGCAAGAAAGGAGTTTGTTAGGTCAAAAAGAATTGTGAAAGAAATTGTTAAAAGGAAAAAAGAGGAAAAGAAAGATGAGTTTGATAGCAGACTATCTGAAGATTTCCGGAGAAACATAAAGTTTTTCTGGAAATCTGTTCGTGCAGTTCGAGGAAGAACTCAATCCTCAGAATACACGTCAATCAGAGACAAGAATGGAAAGATACTGAATGGTGAATCATGCGTGCTGAAGAGATGGAAGGAGTATTTTGAAGGTCTATTTGAAAGAACGGCGATAGACACATCGATCGACAAAATTAATGGTAATAATACATACATACATACATAGACTCACGCCTGTTTCCCGGAGGGGTAGGCAGAGACTACGGAACGCCATTTGCAACGATCCTGACATACCTCACTTGCTTCACTCATTCCCATCAAGTTTCTCATGCATGCTCTTCTGTTAAGGGTACTTCTGACTTGTCCTTTTTTTAGGATGTCTCCAATCTGGTCAGAGAACGTTCTCCTAGGTCTTCCCCTTTGTCCTGTCCCATTCACACTAGCCTGATATATCTTCTTTGTCAGTCTATCGTCATCCATCCTCTCCATGTGCCCAAACCATCTTAACATGCCTTTCTCAATGCTTGTCACTACATCTTCTTTTACCCCACACCACTCTCGTATCACACAATACTTTACTCTGTCGGTCAAAGACACACCACACATACTTCTCAGTGCTCTCATTTCTACAGCATTTATTCTACTTTCAAATTTCTTCTGCCATACCCAACTTTCACTACATAAGGGTAGGCACTAACACACCTCTATGTACAGCCAAACGTGCCTTTTTGGACACGTTTTGACTGTTCATAAACGCCTTCAGAGCTCCATTTACACAATTACCTGCATTAACTATCCTTTCAATATCTGCTTCATTCTTACCATCTCTTGTAAACAACGTACCTAAGTAAACAAACTCATTCACTTGTTCCACTCGCTGTCCATCGATTAAAACATTACAAGCCGTAACGCATTCCTCCTTTTCAAAAACCATAACTTTCGTTTTACTTACATTCACTTTCATTCCTTTCCTTTCTAACGCACGATGCATGATTGTTACCATCTCCTGCAACTCCTCCGTTGAAGATGCAAGTATAACCTGATCAACAGCATAAAGGAGGCATTTGACGAGTAACCCATTCATCCTTAATCCGCAGTCACTATGTTTTAAATCTTGCAAACAACTGTCCATGAAGAGGTTAAACAGCCACGGCGACGCTACACATCCCATAGCAATAATAGCAATGATGAAAGTGATATTGGTGTGGATGAGATTGTGAAGGCGTTGGGAAGTATGAAATTAGGTAAGGCTGCAGGATATGATAGGATTACAGTTGAAATGCTGAAGGCTGGACAGGGCATCATAGTTGGTCAGCTGCAGCGCTTATTTAACTTGTGCTGGAGCACCGGCCGAGTACCTGATGACTGGACCACAGCGGTGGTTGTGCCTCTTTATAAGGGAAAAGGCTCGCAACAAGACTGCAAGAACTATAGAGGCATTAGCCTTCTCAGCATTGTTGGCAAATTGTATGCGAAGGTACTGATTGAAAGAGTTATGGAAATAACCGACAAGAAAATATGGGATGTACAAGCAGGATTCCGAAAGGGTATGGGGTGCACGGATCAAGTCTTTTCCTTGCGGTGCGTAGCCAAAAAATTCTTGGCCAAAGGTCAAAAGGTCTATTGCGCATTCGTGGATTTGGAAAAGGCTTACGATAAAGTGGTGAGGAATGAAATGTGGTCGGTACTGTCGATGTATGGGGTGAACAGCAGCCTCATACGAGCTCTGAAATCCCTTTATGAAGATTCTAGAGCTTGTGTGAGGATAAATGGGTCGTACACGGATTGGTTTACCATCGAAACAGGTGTTTGACAGGGATGTGTGGCGTCGCTGTGGCTGTTCAACCTCTTCATGGACAGTTGTTTGCAAGATTTGAAAAATAGTGACTGTGGATTAAGGATGAATGAGTAACATGTCAAATGCCTCCTTTATGCTGATGATCAGGTTTTACTTGCGTCTTCAGCGGAGGAGTTGCAGGAGATGGTAACAATCATGCATGGTGCGTTAGAGAGGAAAGGAATGAAAGTAAATGTAAGTAAAACGAAAGTTATGGTTTTTGAAAAGGACGAACGCGTTACGGCTTGTAATGTTATGATCGATGGACGGTGAGTGGAGCAAGTGAATGAGTTTGTATATTTAGGTACGCTGTTTACAAGAGATGGTAAGAATGTAGAAGATATTGAAAGAAGAGTTAATGCAGGTAATAGAGTGAATGGAGCTCTGAAAGCGTTTATGAATAGCCAAAACGTGTCCAAAAAGGCACGTTTGGCTGTCCATACAGGGGTGTTAGTACCTACTCTTATGTATGGTAGTGATAGTTGGGTATGGCAGAAGAGTCATGAAAATAGAATAAATGCTGTAGAAATGAGAGCACTGCGAAGTATGTGTGGTGTTTCTTTGACTGACAGGGTAAAGAATTGTGTGATAAGAGAGTGTTGTGGGGTAAAAGAAGATGTAGCATCGCATCACAAGCATCGAAAAAGGTATGCTAAGATGGTTTGGACACGTGGAGAGGATGGATGACGAAAGACTGACCAAGCAGATATATAAGGCAAGTGTAGAAGGGACAGGACGAAGGGGAAGACCTAGGCGGACGTTCTCTGACCAGATTGGAGACATCCTAAAAACAGGACAGGTTAGAAGCACCCTGAACAGAAGAGCATGCATGAGGAATCTGATGGGAGTGAAAGAAGCAAGAGAGATATGTCAAGATCGTTGCAAATGGCGCTCCATAGTCTCTGCCTACCCCTCCGGGAAACAGGCGTGAGTCTATGTATGTATGTAAAAAGAGACAATAATGATAGTTTGAAACTATAAAAACAATTACTTCTCTACGATTATAAATTAATCTCATTTTGCTAATTTTACTAGGTATTTAAGGTGACACTAAATTACTACGCAATATTGTATCAACGTCAATCCTACTTCTATCGTGTACCTAACAGATATTTCAGTCAATGAATACAGATTTGCACTTCAGTAATGAAAGTAAACTGTAATAGCAAATCACAAATCATCACAGTAGGTATATGTTTTTATTTGTTTATATTCGATTGATTTGACACTTGATGAACACCTATAGGTATTTGTGAGAATGTCACTGTGGGGTATTATGGTGTAGGTGTGAAACATAAAGGCACTATCACAAAACAAGTGTAAATGGAATGTTATCTTGTATTAGTTTTGTATATTTTAGAGTATGATGGAGGAGCGATGCATGGTTCACAGACGGAGGATCTAGAGAGTCTAGAGCACCTCTCAGTGTCTTTTGTGAAACACTTCTCACTACTCTGATGCAATGTCATACAGACACTCCCTGGTAAATATAGCCTCAGATTTTGTGGAATGGCTTAGAATGTACCTCACATACTGTTATATGGCAATACGACACAAACGCCTCTATAACTCACTTTAGAAGATCTAGATCATAATCCCGCTGATTTATCTATTTGACTCAAAGTTAATTGGATTAGTAAGTTCTTGGCGAGGCGCTTATGGCTTACTTATGCGACTACAATAGCGCAGAGTCTGTCTGATTAATTAAGTTCCGCATTGCGACTAACTATCATAGTTTCATGAGATATGCTAGACTTTGTCCTCCGCTTACGTGTGTATTTATATTAAGGATCAACGTCAAGAACTAGTTTTGTTAGAGAGGTAAGGTAAATGGAAGACATTTGTATCTAATCACCGAAAAAATTACTGTGGACAATGGGTTTTAACGGACCTTTAAGTTTTCCTTATAGCCCACTAATGTTATCGGCAAATGTACCTAGATGCGGGTCAGCAAACAAAAAATATTTGAGATAGACTCTTCAAAGACAATGAATTGTTTTCACAAAGAAATTACTTTCCATAAAAGTGGAGGTATGATAAAGTTTTGTAAATATTAGGTAATTGAATTGGACGTCCGCGTCGGGCGGAATTGTTCAGACAGCTTGTGTGTTAAATTAATGTGAGGGCAGAGGCGTTCCACAATTAATTAGGACATTCTATGGCCGTAAGTGTGAGAGAGCACCATGCATCGCTGCTCCGCGGTTTATTTATTAGAGCAGTTTAAGTAGGAGGGTTATGTGAGGAGAGGACGGGTTCTTACTTGTTGTAGAGTACGATGTCGGGCCGCCAGATGTGGTCGGAGGGCACGTGCAGCATGTGCACACCGCCGTACTCGCGCGGCTCCCACGGCAGCTTGTAGTCGTACCACGACTGCTCCACCCACAAGTTCGTTGTCATTATCTGGTTCTTCAGGTTCAGTTCAACAAAACACACTTTATTTTGACTACATGGATGGTGGAGTGGTATGCGATCGATGAGTGTTATGGAGTCGCATGGGCGCAGCTACCACCGTATCAGCCCGAACAGCCGTATTAGTGATATGGAACAAAAAATTGTGAAAATCTTTAACCCTTTGTTTGGGGCCCTTTAAACAAATTTGAAGGCAGGGCCCTTCTTTAGTACGCCAGACCACTGGTTTGATTTGATCCCCACACTAACAACATTTTGTGTGATCCACACATTGTTGTTTCTAGTCTGTGTGTACTTTGTGTCCGTAGACTCAAATGTACCTATGTATGTATTAGAATTAATAGTGCGGGTGTTGCCGTTTTGTAAAATAAGTTAAAGTAATATCCATTTAAAAAAATAGTAAAAGCATTAAAGCACTATTAATAAATTTCATAAAAGACATTCTAAGATTCTCTCATCCTTCTTTAAAAATATTACAGAAAGTCATTAACGAGACTTTCTGTACGCGCCGTTGGCGTCAAAATAGTGCCGTATTCCGACTAACAATAATATCCGTTTGAGCGTCTACTTCCCTTTACTATGTCATGTACAGGTACAACGTATCAACTGTAATATTTTACCGGCACTAATGACACTGTCATAGTATACTAACATGAATATTTTATTTATTTTAAGATATAATTAGATGTACCCAAATAAAGTGTGGGCATTTTTGACGATTTTGTAATTTAAGGTGAATTATGAATTAATGTAAATACCAATTTATTTTCTTATTCTATATACTCTTAAGAATATTTTCAGAAATAAAACAATCGACATATCTAATCTTTTCATAAAAACTGCCGTCCATGATGATATCAGACCAGAATTTCAAGAAAATAGTGCATTACATAATTACATGAGGCTCATGGGAGACAGAACTGTATTAGGGTTGGTGTCATCTCAAACACTATCAATGACCAAAGTTTTTGTTCATACATACATTCACGCACGATTACCAATTCACGATCCTATGTCACGATAATTAAAGCCATACAAAAGTATTGTTTTATTTACTAAAGTAAAGAAATTACTGGCAGCTACATTGTCTATACTATTCCCTAATTAAGTAATGAGAACAAAGGGTCACCTTGTATCGCCGCCTGTGAACACACATTACTAATGGATCAGCTACAATGACTAGTATATACTTACGTTTACATTCAAATTTAAGTAGTCGAAAGTAGGTACTAGTTAAGGTACATAGTTAACAATAATGTGTGTTACTGAGGACAGTGGTATCGTAACAAGTTCTGTATGTTCTGACAAATGATAAAGAGAAAAGATTTGTTTCTAATCTCTAAAATTATACACACCATTTTGATCATTATTTTACCACTAGATGGCATATGCAAAACTAAAGTGCCATACACTTTATATTAATCCAAGAATTCTTCACAGATGAGGCAGAGTGCACAGCTAGTATTTTATAATGTTGGAATAGTTGGTTAGGGCATATTATGTTTCGAGAGAAAAAGAAAGGGAGGCATAAAAAAGTCTCGCGTTCAATGTGTAAGGGAACGCCAAATATTTTCAACTTCCTTTCCGTTTGCCGCGACTTTTTGTAACTTAAATAAGATTTTATTCACATGTACGTTTCTTTGTGTCGTTTGAAAGTTTTGTGAAGTTGTCGTACTACGCTTCGACGACCTTTTTTACTTGGCTAATACATTTGTAAAATTGCAACTTTTGCGCAGGTCGCAAACAAAGCTAACTTATAAGAACTAACATAAATCTTTTTAAATTCCTTAGTCCCGAATGCGGTTAAAAATATAAGAATATTTTCAGAATATTTTTCGCTTGAGGCTTTTTACGTTACTTACATCAAAGATGAAACAAAACAGTTTTTTTTTTACAATACCTTACCAAAAGCGTTGTTAAGTTAAAGCCGAGTCAAAAGTTATAGTACCATAAAAGACACCGAATCGGTTTAAGGTTTAACTAAGTACGTCCGTGCGCACCTAAAAAGGTTTTTATATACATTCTTGATTTAAGCCTCCCTTTTAAAAGCATGACACCAGTGTTTTTAAAAGGGAGGCTTAAATCAAAAATGTATATAAAAACCTAGAAATTTAACTAGGTATATGCAGGTATTTAGACTTTAAATTAACAAAGTAAGTGGTACTAAAATATTCTGCATTTTGTTCGAACTCTTCTAACAGTACTATTATAAACCGCTAAAGTTATAACATATGAACAGTTTTAGTTGTGCTAATATATTTTTGCCTGTATATTTTTTTTGTTTTTGTGAGAAGTTGTAGGCCATTTTTATTTAAAAAATATCATAGAATCTATTTGAATAACAATCTGAGTATGGAGTTAGGATTTCTAATCTTAAGATTTCTTTGTTTGAGGATATACGGAATGAGAGTTTATATCTAATTACGGCTTATGTAATTCTGAACAAAATTAATGAAACAGTTTTGAATATGAAATGAAAAAAAAAGTCGGTGAAATGGAAATTATCTGTTTATTTTTGTTAAGTATCCGTTTTATCTTATTCTTATATGCATTCTATATAGCGCCTGTTCAAATCTTCTCATCTTCTTCTTTCATAGATCTGCAGGAACGATTAAATATATGGCCTGAGAGTTAGCAGGAGCAAAACAGAGTATCTAAAATGACCTTTTAGTGGATTGTATATTTCGCATTTTACATTTCTTCTTTTACAGAAATTTATTTATTTAATATACACAAACAATATAAGCTTACAGTTAAAGAAAACCAAATCGCTTATATGCTATACAGTGTTAAATCTACGACTAGATACTAATATAAAATATAAGACACAGAAAATACAAAACAAAATAGGAGACACTTTAGGTACTCAAAACACATTAGGCAGCATTAAAACATATTAAATACATTACACTTACAAAGACTATTTACATTTTGGTACTATTTGGAGGCCATGGTCAGAAATAAAATTATTGACTTACATAACACATTTGTTTTGTCATAAAATATGTCGGCAGTAGGATGAGCTTGTAAAAACTTATTAATGAGTTGTATGGCTCTAGCCGTAGGACTACTATTACTTACGTTTAAATGCCATGACGGTGGATAAGTAAGGAGTGGATGTTGTCTACGTCCAGCACCCCGAATGTATCGTTCGGGCACATAAAAATATAAGCATTCCCGTACAGAAGGATTGTCAACTCTATTTAATAGCAACAGACAGTAATGAAAAATATGCTTGTAGTCTCGTCTAAGTTGTAAGGTGTCAAGACCGACCATCCCTGACACGAACATGGATGGGTATAAATATGGATAATATCCAAAAGTTCTCTTGTAAAGAAACCGTGCGAATTTACGTTGTACCTTTTCTATCATTAGGGTATAGAGTTTTTCGCGGGGGTTCCAAATGGTAGCATTATACTCTAGTATACTTCGAACATACGCGTTATATAATATTTTAATTACTGCAATGTTACCAAAATCATAAGAAGTTCTTATTATGAATCCTAAAGCTTTATTTGCACTTCTGCATACGTGGATAATATGCTCGTGGAAATTTATTTGACTGTCAAATAACAGTCCAAGATCTTTAATTGTGGTCACACGCTCGAGTGGGGTTCCTCCAAGTCTATAACTCATATTAGTCAACGTACGAGCCCTAGAAAAGGTTATAGTTTTACACTTTGAGATATTGAAAGTCAACTTATTTCTCACACTCCATTCAAATACTGCATTAATATCTCGCTGCAACAGTAGACAATCTTCAGGTTTAGATATCGATAGAAACAACTTAAGGTCGTCCGCAAACATTAAACATTTAGCTTTAGAAATAACACTTGATATATCATTGATCATTATAAGAAATTGGGTAGGCCCGAGGGTGCTACCTTGGCTTACACCGGAACGCGTGTAATATGCCTGAGAACGATAGTGTCCTACCTTAACGTATTGCTTGCGATCTTTTAGATAATCAGCCATTAGTTTTAAAAGGGAAGGAGAGAATCCAAGCGCTGAAAACTTGGCAAGAAGGATGTCATTGTCAACAAGATCAAAAGCTTTGGTAAAATCAAAGTAGGCAGCATCTACTTGGCCACCTTTAGTTATATTAGAGCTTATGTAATCTGTAAATCTTATGTGGTTAGTTAATGTTGAGCGCTCCGGTCGAAATCCGTGCTGGGAGTCATCAAGACGATTATTAATTTCACGTATTAAATTGCTATTAAGAAAAGATTCGAATACCTTAGCAAAAACTGATAAGACGGCTATTGGTCTGAAATTAGTAACATCTGTAGACGAATTTATTTTGGGCACTGGCGTTACTCTAGACACTTTCCACTTACTGGGATAAACACCTTGCTGAAGGGACAGATTATAGACGTAAAGAAGTGGTTTTTCAAGAACAGATAGGCAATGCTATATATGCCGCATGGCTAAAATGGCGTTCACTAACCGGGTTGCTTTGTGCTCTCGGTATCCCAATTAAAACCAAGGGTAAAGTGTATAAAACGGCAGTTCGCCCGTCCCTGCTCTATGGAACTGAGTGTTGGGCAGGAAAGAAGACGCATGAGCAAAAAGCGCATACCAACGAAATGAAAATGCTTAGGTGGGCGGGAGGTGTGACTATAGAAGATAAAATTCGTAACGAATACATAAGAGGAAGTTTTAAAGTTGCACCAATCACCGACAAAATCACTGAAAACCGGCTTCGTTGGTATGGAAATATTAAAAGACGCGGAGAAGATCATGTTGTTAATGTTGCCCTAAAACAACCTGGTCGCAGACGTGGTAGAGGCCGTCCGCCGTTGACCTGGTGGTCCTTGATAAGTAGAGACCTGGAGAGAACCTAGCTGCCTGAAACGACAACCCAGGACAGACAATCTTGGCACAGGAAAGTGAGGAGACCCGACCCCAACTGAACTGGGATAAGGGACAGAAGAAGAAGAAGTGTTATATCCTCTTCGTATCATTCCGATGGCTGTATAAAACGTTTGAGCATTGGATTATGTTTTCTCAGTAATATTTCTCTACAGCCTACGCGCCAACAGAATAATAATGATATGCATCTGGTTATATTTGAATACAACAGATAATTCTATTCGAGACTGTAAATGAGAATTTTGTGATTACAAAGATCGCGAAAGCCTAGTGGAGGTATCAACCTATCAACACGCTGCTATGCAGAGGGTATCGGTTTCGAATATACGGCACGCACCACAGACTTTTCGAAGTTACGTGCATAATAAATTGGTATCGCTTGCCCCGTATCCCAGCGAGCACGGAAAGCCGTCGTTATAGGTGGTCAGTAACTCTGATTTAGACAAAATCATATCTTGTCCCTTTTGGTTGCGGATGTCTGACGCTAGTCGCTCTGTTTAAAAGTTAATATTCAATAAAAAATTATGAATGTAAAAATACATTTAGGCGTATCGCGACAGATATAAACATCACCCCACTTTGTCGGTACACGCGCACGGCTTGCGGTTAGCCGCGAATATCACGTTACATAGAAATGCACCTTAAGTTTAAATGAATGAATATGTGTGTTACCTAAATACGTGAGCCACCATATTGTTTCAGATCAATTGAAAAAAAAGTAGGCACTGAAAGTTCTATGTAATGAACGTAACAAAAAAAGACCACCAGTAAATACATGCTTCGACACAGCACTGCACGACACGCGACACGCCAATACTTCATTCGAGTTCTTTGATCAACACTGGTGTCAGAGTTTATAGAAGGTCTGAAGTGCCAACTTAGCTACATGGTGTTACGATTCTTATCCTGTAACATGAACTTAGAGCGACGGACTTATGTAGAGCACAGTGCTCCAAAGAGCGATAGTGCTCTGATGTAAATGATACACAACCAGTCACCTATACGAGTTCGGACCTCTCTCGTGATAGTTGCTTAACTTCGCCGATCTATTACGAACAGTAAGTCTCGCCACAAGCGCGACTTCATTCACTAAAACCTATAAAAAAGCGGTTTCGTGTTTTATTTATAGCGAGCATGAGTTTCACCTTATTTTCTTGATCTGATATACAAGCGCGTTAAGATTTTCTATTTTATTTATTGGCAATATATTGTGTACCGTAAACTGGGGTGATTAGCAACACCTTTATGGATTGAAGTTGTCATATTATTTTTATTTCGTTGTTTATGCTTGAACAAATCATTCAATACGTGAGTCATGGCTTGCTTTTTTTATTTTTGCCACGTCAGAAAGAGATCAATTGCAACTCTATGTTATATTGAACAAAATATATCATGTTGCAAATTATACTTTAAATGGGGTCATTAGCAACGACATAAGGGGTGAAATACAACACATTTAGAACTTTGTTGGAGAAATAGAAGTCAAAATGTAAATAAAGCAAAAAAATAATGATTTATTGCACAGTCAACTTTATTAAATAATTAGGAACATAAAAATAACGTAATTAGACTCGTAACATATTTTGGTATCATTATTTATCATTGGCAGTGGTTATAAAACAGCAATCACAATAATCAACACTGATCACATCAGCTTCTCTTGAAATTCATCTCCATCTCAGTCAGAAGACAGACTTCCTTCATCATAATTCTCTTAGCATTACCCCAGTATTAGTCTAACCGGATTTGGCTGAATTTTAGCTTTTCCACAGAGCGACTGCTGTCTGACCTCCGCAACCCGAAGGGATAGCGATGTTCCATGGTTTAGACTAGTGTCAGTTTATTTAGAAGGTACTGACGCTCTGTAACGACTGTCAAAGACCTTCATGACAACCGGGACCGAAAGTTTAACGTGCTCTCCGAGGCACGGGACAAGCGATAATTAACAATTCAATACGCACATAACTCCGAAAAGTCATTGGTGTGCGCCGTGGATTTGAACCCGATACCCTCTGCATGGCAGTCTGTTGGTGTCTCCACTCGGCTATCGCCGCCTTTTTTTGTCTAAGTACATTTTTACAAGAAGTCTTAAATCATATTGATCCACAGGGAATCCCCATTCTGCACATGTATTAATATTCTCAATTATGGTATTTTCGACTTCAGGGCTGAGAACTGTTTGGCCGCCTAGTATTTGTACATTATTCCGCGTGTTATGTCTATAGAGAACGGTATTATAAATATAATATAGAATTTATTCTATATTATATTTAGCTGCTGCAACCCTATATGATAATTTATTTACTCGTAAATCTTCCAATGCTCTCTCCAGATCTTCTTTCTTATATGATTTATGTCTTTTACCTCTGGAATCAAGCTTATACTGTCGTGGCATATTTGGAGAAGTAATAAGAATCGATCTGTAAAGATAGTTAAGGTTCAGTAAACAGAAATATAGGTATAAAATTCATCATAACAATAGTCACATTAGTCGTTGTTAATCACCCCAGTACACGTTGTTAATCGCCCCAATACGCGTTGTTTTTCACCACGTTTTGTGAGAAAATGTTCAATAATCAAATTATTATGGTATTCTTACAAAAATATGCACTGTATTACTCACTTGTTTATTTAATTCGTCGCACAAGAGACTAGATTATCACATTTAACCACACAATTGCTAGTTTTCCAAGTTTTTCTAACAGATTATGGTAAAGTTTTTTTCACCACAGCAGCTCAAACATGCCGCTTTTGCTGCGAGACAACAGTGAACAAAACGCGGTTTTGATTCGAGCGTGAGGCAAAGTAGCTTTTTAATTTTTCAATCTTCAGTGCCACGAATTGACATTGTTCAGCCACAAATTTGAAACATTCGAATTTTACTGTGCTCTGTCTCTTTCACATGCATATAAAAAGTGAGTGAAAAAACAAACCCCTTCGAATTCGAAATTCGATTTTGGAATTCGACCTCAAAGAAAACACCTACGGCAACGCAAAAAAAAAGATATTTGTTTTTTTTTATATGTTATTGTTTACATGTTTAATTTATTATTGGATTTTAATAAAAATAAGTCTAATTAATAGTATAAAATTAGTATTTAACCAATACATTTTTATTTAGAATTACAACAATGATACATTTGAAAAATAAACATCAGGGACGCGGTATTAAAACGCGATTTAAAAAAGTAGCGGGAATAAAAATTTCGCTGATGCTGATACAGTAGGTACCTATAGCGTAACGTGTTCAATCATAATAATATATAAAATAATCTAAAAAGATGAGTGAAACTAGCGATGATGACTGTACTTTAACACCAGAAGAGTTAAATCAACAAGTGATTATGCAGAATTCAATCTATTCCTGTTCATTTCTATGTCTCCTAAGTAATATGTGTTCTCACTGCTGTGGTGAAAAGCTATGTGTGCTACACGAGAGCAAAGTTTTTTGTATCTCGTGCTGTTGAGTCCCTCACCACGCTCAGGATTCTAACTTTGATTCACTCGCTACGCTCGTGAATCAATCATAGAATCCTTCGCTTGCTCGGGACTCAAAATAAGCACTCGAAACAAAAAACAACTTTGCTCTCTTGTTGCACAAATAACTATTGAGCAACGAATCAAGCTCAAACTTGTATGACACCTTTAACACCCGAATACCCGCGAATTTGCACAAATGTCAAAACGAAATGCTGTCAATATTAAAATATGAAATTCGTACCAATTTTTGGAAAATACATATTTATTAAAGGGAAACGTTAAATGTTGCCATTACCATGATAAACTTTTTTCGCAAAACTGTTGTTATTCACCTCAGTAGTTGCAATACACCCCAGATTACGGTATCTACTTTTATACTTGATCTTGACTTTGTCATTTGATCTGAGCGTATTGCGGCGTACCGGCGTAAAGTAGCAGCAAATAAGCGGGGGTGCTAAAGGTCCTTCACTAGTACGGTTCAGTAAATACAAATATGGACGACGATCACAAACCACGGAAATATAATATTTGCTTAGGCTTTAAACACACGCAAACGAAATCGATAGTGACGCCTAGTGAAAATATTATTATTTAACTAGGCGATGTATTAGTTTTTACTTTACATTAGGAGTGGGCTTTTATTTATACATCAGACATGATATGCAGCCTGAAACTGGAGTGGTGGAGTAGAGATACCAACAGACTGCTATGTAGAGGGTATCGGGTTCAAAACCCATGACGCACACTGTAGCGGCCCGCAACGTAACAGGATCGTTTTGCTGAGGTGACAAAGTAGGCTCCCCTGTTACGTTGCGTCGCCAAGCCGCCACAGTCGGTTTACCTCTGCCGTTCTATATGGTTCTATCGTAACGTGTCGTATTGTACTATATATATGTATTTAAAATTGTAAATGTCGAGACAATATATTAATATTCGTTTACTGAAGTTCCTTGAGTTTTACTGAAGAAGTCCTTAACAACCTTCTGAGGAGTCAGTGGATTGTGGCGCAATAGAGAACACCCACCCACATATCGCCAAAGTGGTGACCCCCGTTTGGACATTAAAAGGACATTTGCATATATTTGAAGACTTTCGTAATTCAGCATCATGATACCAGTAACGACGACCATGGCAGGAAGATGCGTGGTGACCGAGACGGCAGGAGGTAAACCGGTTGTCACCACAGTACCAGTCACCACGATGCCCGACCATCTAGCTGCTATTACAGTAACATCGCGAATCCCGGAATTTTGGACGAACATGCCGAGACTTTGGTTCAGTCAATTTGAGAGTATTATGGTCCAACAGAAGCAAAGCGACGAGACAAAATACAACGTGGTAGTATCGAAGTTGAACATGGACGTTTTGCAACAAGTAAGCGACATCCTTCGTGATCCTCCGGCTACCGAGAAGTATTCGGCCTTGAAAGAGCGATTGATAGGTGTTTATGAAGAATCGGCTGAACAACAATTTCGAAAATTAGTGAGCGAGATCGAATTAGGAACCCAAAAGCCATCCCAATTGCTACGGCGAATGACTGACCTAGGAAGAAACTCAGAGATATCCGGACAAGCACTTTGCAATTTGTGGCTAGGAAAGTTGCCAGCAGCCGTTAGAGCAGGCTTAGCGGTAACCCAAGAGACAGACATACAGAAACTATCGAAAATCGCAGACAAAATCGTGGAAAATTTGAACGCAGATAACGTCGCAGTAGTACATTCGGAGAGCATACAGTTACCGTCGGCACCTTCGGGAAGCAGTCAAATATTCGCGGTTGGAGACCTGTTGTCGCAGATAAACAAGCTGTCATTGGAAGTAGCGTCGTTAAAGAGCGAAGTCCAAGAGCACAGAAGGAACAGTTTTCGAGGACGCGTACAGTGGAATGGACGAGGACGAGCATATGGACGTTCCAGATCGAGATCGAGACCAAGAGGTACGCCGATGATGACCCCAGATGACCCCAATTGGCTTTGCAGACATCATTTCAAGTACCGTAGTCGCGCGCGTACCTGCGAGAAACCCTGCGCCTGGATTGAGAAGACGGAAAACTAGCTGCGGTACGTTCTGTGGCGGAGGAACATGTACCGGCAGCCAATAACCGCCTTTGCGTGACGGACTATCAAAACAAGATTCGATTTTTGGTGGATACAGGTGCGAACATTTCGGTCATTCCAGCAAAGTACAGAGAAAAGTGCAATGGTGAGTGTTCAAAATATAAATTATTTGCAGCCAACGGTAGTGAAATTAAAACATACGGTATTAGATCACTTGTGCTAAATTTAAACTTAAAACGTGCGTTTCGTTGGACCTTCGTTGTCGCGAATGTTACACAGCCTATATTAGGAGCAGATTTTTTGAGGCATTATAAATTGTTAGTAGATTTAAGCTCTAGAAGATTAATTGACCAAGTTACGAATTTGAACATCCTTGTTTCAGTGGTACAGTGTGATCAGGAATCTATCAATACAATTAGTAATAATCACCCTTACTATGATTTGTTGTTGAAATATTCAGATATAACAAAGCCCGTTCTATTTATAGATTCGCCGTCGCACGCAGTTTTACATTACATTGAGACGACCGGTCCGCCTGTGTATGCGCGCTCTAGACCGCTACCGCCGGACAGGTATCATAAAGTTAAGGCAGATTTCGCGTTGATGCAAGAGCTTGGTATATGTAGACCTTCAAAAGGGGCTTGGGCTAGTCCGTTACACGTAGTTCCGAAAAAAGACGGCCAGTTAAGACCTTGTGGTGATTATCGTCAGTTAAATAGTATTACAACGCCAGATAGATATCCGATTCCGCGGTTACAAGATTTTACTTACATTTGCGCCGGGAAAAAATTTTTTGACTTTCTTGAATAAAATATAACAAACATGATATCAACTTCTAAGTATTGTTTACAATATTTTATAACGAATCAAAAATTATTCCACAATCAAATACAATATTATTTTCTAAGTCTTGCCTTTATTACAAAAGTAACAATACGGAAACTTATTTCAATTCGTATACAGTACAACTAGCCCTACGGCTGGTGCCTTGGGATCGAAACTGCTACCTAACGATGATAGTGTCCACTGGAGGACTGTATACGCACTGAACATCAGCTTTACACATACAAAATATAAGAAATACACAATCAATACACATTTAATAAACGTAGTTTTAAAATTGAGTCAAGAGTAGCTTTTGCCCAGCAGTGGAATACCTTTTGCCCAGCAGTGGGATAGACATAAGAATTTAATAAATTATTGTATTTCGGAATCACTGTTTCTAGCATTATTTGCTCCGTTTTGGGCAATAATAATGTCTTGTTCTTTACTGTAAGATTAACCCATAATTACTATGTAAAACTAATTCTGTTAACTGGTTAAAATTTGTATCAAGAATGCTTCTAATTAGCCAATCTGACCTTTTAAATAACAATTTCACAATAATAAATGCTAATCCAACAAAAATCTAACAGGCAACTTAGATACGCGGCCACTGCGAGTGCTGTAAGTGACACGCTTATCGCTATTCTCACATTTTTCTTGTTGATCATTTTGTATATCCTTACAATTAATATCGCAATACTCATCTGAACATCCTTGTTCTGAGGGAATATTCAACAAATAAGCGGGCTTTAATCTATCAATCGAAACTAATTTAACATTTCCACAAATATCAATCTTGAACGATTTACTTCCCCTCTTTATGACCTTATACGGGCCTACATAAGGAGGTTGAAGCGTTCCTCTTACTACGTCATCCCTTATGAATACATACTCGCAACTACTTAAATCAGGGTGGACAAATATTGTACGTGAATCTCTTTGCGCTACATTACGCGGTCTTAGGTTCCTAATAACATTTCTCAATTGTTCAACGTACTCGTTATTATACTTAATATTACAGTGCTTATTATCATAAAAATCGCCAGGCAGTTTTAACTTTAGACCATACGTCAATTCTGCTGCGCTTACGTTCGTATCACTTCGCGGAACAGATCGCAACGCCAGCAAAATCATGGGCAATTCTCGTAGCCAATTCGAATTATTATTTAATTTTGCTCTTAACGCAACTTTTAATGAACGGTGCCATCTTTCTACCATACCGTTACTTTGGGCATGAAATGCTGTAGTCCTAATTTTATCTATACCTAATAATTTTGTAAGCTGTAAAAATAAATCGCTTTCAAACTGTCTGCCCTGGTCGCTTGTCAGCCGTACCGGACATCCAAAACGAGTTATCCAATTCTCAAACAGAACTTGCGCAACCATTTTTGACGTTATCTCTTTCAATGGATATGCCTCAGGCCAGCCAGTACTTCTATCTACAATAGTTAGTAAGTACCTATACCCCTCTGACGTGGTAGGCAGCGGTCCTACTAAATCTATATGTATATGTCCAAAACGAGCACTAGGCGTAAATTTTCCTAATTCTGACATCGTATAACGCTGCACCTTAGCTTTTTGACAACTGATACACGTCTTAGCCCATTTTGAAATTTGTGAGTTCATTGAAGGCCAATAAAATCTTTCCCTTATTAATTTCTTTGTTGCTCTAATACCAGGGTGACTTAAATTATGTAAACTATCAAAAACTAATTTACGATACTTTTCCGGAAGATAAGGGCGAGCTGTTTTCGTTGACATATCACAAATAACTGATTCTTTCTCGTTTGGTAAAAATATTTCTTTAAATTGCGGTGTATCTTTTGCCTAACTAATTCTATCACATAACTCAGTATCTAATTTTTGATCTCTCGCTAGCTCACTGTAATTTATATAAGAAGGACAGTCAATAGTCTCAATACGCGATAACGCGTCCGCAACAATGTTCTTATCGCCTGTAACATGCCTAATATCCGTCGTAAACTCACTGATGTACGCTAACTGACGGGTTCGGCGCGGGGTCTCTTTTTCGCTTATTTTCCTAGAAAATGCAAATGTTAACGGTTTATGATCGGTGTATATTACTAATTTTCTACCTTCAAACATTTTACGGAAATACTGCATAGCCAAATAAATTGCTAAAAGTTCGCGATCATAAGTGGAATATTTTTGTTGGGCTTCAGTTAATTGTCTCGAGAAATAACCTAATGGTTTCCACTGACCATTTATTTCTTGCTGCAACACTCCACCAACACTAGAATTGGACGCATCTGCCATCAAGGCCAACGGAACGTCTATTACCGGATGCCACAACATAACACTATTTTGTAAACTTTCTTTACATTTCAAAAACGCTTTGTCAGCTGATTCGGTCCAAATTATTTTAGTCTTATCTTTCCTTTTGGCATTGTGCAAATATTTATTTAACTCTTTTTGATATTCGACCGCTTGTGGTAAATGTGCTCTGTAAAAGTTAACCATTCCTAAGAAACGACGTAACTGTTCTATTGTTTCTGGTTTTTTGTAATCAATTATAGCTTGTATTTTATCCTCAAGAGGTAGAATACCTTCAGAAGATACTTTATATCCTAAAAATTCGATTTCGGATGCGCCAAAAATACATTTACTTAGATTTATAGTAATACCGAATTTATTGAATCTTTCAAAAACTGCTTGTAAGTGTTTTCTATGGACATTGGTATTCTCACTTGCGATTATGACGTCATCTAAATAACAGAAATAAAATGGTTCTAAATTATTATTATTATCATTTTTCAAATTATTACGCATTGTTCTAAACCCTGTAAAACGTTATTATTCATAAACCTCTGAAATGTTTGGGCGGCATTACGCAAACCAAACGGCATTCTTAAAAATTCAAATAAACCAAAAGGTGTTATAATAGCTGTTTTCTCTACATCTTGGGGTGAGATTGGTATGCAATGATAAGCTCTATTAATATCTAAACGAGTAAAAATTTTTTTCCCGGCGCAAATGTAAGTAAAATCTTGTAACCGCGGAATCGGATATCTATCTGGCGTTGTAATACTATTTAACTGACGATAATCACCACAAGGTCTTAACTGGCCGTCTTTTTTCGGAACTACGTGTAACGGACTAGCCCAAGCCCCTTTTGAAGGTCTACATATACCAAGCTCTTGCATCAACGCGAAATCTGCCTTAACTTTATGATACCTGTCCGGCGGTAGCGGTCTAGAGCGCGCATACACAGGCGGACCGGTCGTCTCAATGTAATGTAAAACTGCGTGCGACGGCGAATCTATAAATAGAATGGGCTTTGTTATATCTGAATATTTCAACAACAAATCATAGTAAGGGTGATTATTACTAATTGTATTGATAGATTCCTGATCACACTGTACCACTGAAACAAGGATGTTCAAATTCGTAACTTGGTCAATTAATCTTCTAGAGCTTAAATCTACTAACAATTTATAATGCCTCAAAAAATCTGCTCCTAATATAGGCTGTGTAACATTCGCGACAACGAAGGTCCAACGAAACGCACGTTTTAAGTTTAAATTTAGCACAAGTGATCTAATACCGTATGTTTTAATTTCACTACCGTTGGCTGCAAATAATTTATATTTTGAACACTCACCATTGCACTTTTCTCTGTACTTTGCTGGAATAACCGAAATGTTCGCACCTGTATCCACCAAAAATCGAATCTTGTTTTGATAGCAAACGACTTTTCAGAAAAAAAGGGCAGCCGAAATATACCTACGACTCATGGAAAAGCTAGCATTCTGTCGTATCGGGTTAGACTAGTACGCGGACCCTGGAATCCGAGACAAAAGTTTTGGATAAATAGGAGCGCCTGTGAGGCAGCATATAAATTGTAAATAACAGATATCTTTGTGTACTTGTAGCGTATATTGTGGATATTCTTCTCAGGATGCGGTTATAATACGAGATTTCTCATCAAAGCGAACAATAAACAATAGAAGTACTTACTTGCGGTGAACATAGAATGCTCATCATGGATATAACTCTAAGCTTCTGCCATGACTTTTAAGTATAAAGCTAAGAGATGAATTCGCATTTTAGAGTATTCCACATCAGTGTTCAACTATAACCAACCAATCTCAATAAAGCTAATGGAAAATCTTATTTGATGTGGTTTTGCTCTATGATTCACATTAAGAGCAAGACTTTTGAAATTCGATATATTTTATATTGATAGTCTGGTGGATTAGAGACCTTTCAAATTAGCTAACACTCTACATGCAATTCAAAGTTATAGTAACCTGTGCTGTCGAACTTCGGAGCGAGACTTGGCGGGATGTTAGCTATTTCGTCTCGTAACCGCAGAGCATTATTAATATGTACTCAAACTTAATTGTAAAGTGTCTATAGAACTGAATCACGTTTAGTTGTAATAATATCGGCAGGTTATGTCAGGGTTCGTATGTTTTAGTTAATAAATTATATTATGCCAAGCTGAAAGATAAATACTCTATTTTAATAGATATTATATAAACTCTTAATATAATATTTCTTGTATTACAAAATATGAAATCCTAAGTAACTCCACAGTCAATTTCATTCAATAAAACATAAAGCGGCAACAAGCAATATTCCATTTGAAACAAAACACGCTTAATCTGTGAAGGTAAACGTTCCGTAGATTTACCCTCAGCATTACAAAAGTTGTGTACAACAAACATTTTACTTTGAGAAAATTGTCAAATTGTCACATTGGATTTACGTCGGCGGCTCGAAACAGACACTGGAGAGCCGGCATCCATCATAACATTTGCGATGGAGGTCGATTTAGCGGAGCCTGCCTGCTTATCCTACCCGATGTGCCTGATATTCTTTTCGTTGTCAGCGACACACAAAACTTTGACAATAAACATTGTATGTTTTCTTTGTTCTTTTGTGAGATCCTTTTCATTCATTTGATAAAGGAATATGAAAAGAAGACTTATCTCTGTTATATGAGAATAATTTTGCAAATTAACTGATTACATTTAAATACAAACTCCAAACCTTTTAATTTGTTAATCTTATTTAGAAAACTCGTTATTCACAATGTATATTGTATGGAAATACAAGCTTAAAGCAAGTTAGAACAATAATATAATTTAAAAGCGCAAGTTTACCCGGATCTACAGTTTAATTAATATACTTCACGGACAACTAATACATCGCATCTCAACATAAATTTGGCACTTTGTAAATGTTCCTTCATATTAATTCGTGATTCCAGTTAGCAATTCCATAAATTATTTATACTCGATTATGCCATAACATAATATATTCCACACATAATATATCAGCGGACAGCGTTGTTGAAGCAATTCCTTTCTATCGCTTCGAATGTATTCAAGTAAAGTTTCATCAGTATATTATTTTATTACATACTTATGTATCTTTTGGACATATTTTAGCCGTCTTTTATCTGAGGGGAATCTCTGTAGATGAATATTTTATTTTCTACCAGGCCGCGATATCACAGACTGTGTTTTCCCAAAGGATATTAGATTTTTTCATACTACTACCATAGAGCATAGATATTTATTTATAGAGATGTTTTTCTTATTGCCGCTTTTAAGACAAACTTTCTGCGACCCAAATTGCCGCTTGGCGGCGTAACAGTCGCGTGAGTGTCAGTGCAACAGCTGTCTATTTCTTACGCCAAAGCAATGCAAGACAGATGGCGAAAGACGCTAGCGCCGCCAACTGCGCCAACTACGAACTACACTTATGACAACCGTCAATACGCCAACTTTAATCGGCACATGACATCCTTATGAAATAAGCTTCTTTAATGTAAATCATCTGTATTCATTGCTACTACCGAGACGTTTCAAGTAGAGTCAATAGGTTACCATTGTTACCATTGACATGTAGACAAGTTTGTTTGCTTTTATTGTTTACAAATGGCCACCGACCACCAAATAAAATATTGCACGAGAAGATAAATCACGTGCTCTCCAATTAAACCAAGGGAAAATGCTTTTAGGTGTGCAATACGACCGTGCTATTCTTCTAAGCTATTTATTGTAGAAATGATAACACCGCTGCGTTCGCACAAAACAAATTATAAATATAAAACCCTACTGTCTCGATTGTAATTTATGTCAACAACGAAGTTGGAAAATTTTAATGTCATGCTAAACGCGCGAAGTTTTATTTCAAACGAGTTGCAAAAGTCAATAGAGGGGAATGTTATGTGTCACAATACAGCTCGAAAGCGGAAATTAAAACTACCCGCGGTATCAGACTGTACAATATGAATGCTTTTAACTATAAAAGCCGCCATTCGAACGTATGGCTGGCGCACTCGGCTTCGTTCTGTTATAACCGAATTTAGTTAAAGGGAAATGCAATGTAAGCATATTATAATTAATATATAAGCCATTACCGCCATGCGGCCAGTTAGTTAGCACACAGTTAGCACACAGTTATCATCCAGTTCGCATCTTTCATCTACCGCGCCAACATCCTACATCTCGCGGTCGCGAAAGCTTGAGTTCGGTCTAGATTTAGTCAATGTCATTTCGGGTGTAATTAATAAACGTTTTTCAGCTGTGAAAAATAGTTTTTTTTAAAAACTCGCTACGTACTACGCGCGAAACATTGGTGTCAGAAGTGGGATGCTGTTGGCTTTCTGGATCCGTATTCAGACCGCAGCATCTGAACAGTGCGTAGTGAAAGTGTACTAGCAGCGCAAGGTCGACGATCAGTCTCCGCTCTCATAGCGTGAGCCCGCACCACACCAGATAGAGGATAAGTCTCCGCCCCTCGCAGCGTGAGCCCCCATCGATACACGCAAGTACACCCCCTTAGCCGACTGTCAGCCTCCGCTTTATAGCGTGAGCCAGCGCTTACCCTTGCAGCCTTGACCTTGACTAGAGTGTAGCCGACCGTCAGCCTCCGCTATTAAGCGTGAGCCGGCGCCGCACCAATCGAGACCGTTCCCAAAACCTTTACTGAGCTTTGAAAACCCTCTGGGTGTAAAGCAGCTCGACGTCTTCAATTGCAGGGTGATATCCGCACCCTATGATGCAGCTAACTCACCTTATTCTCTTCGTCTTCATGTGGAACACGAAATCAACATCAACGTAAGTCTTATACTTATTTCCAAACTCTTTGTGTTGTGTTTGTGTTTGTGCAGTGTTTTGTGATAAAAGCAGAGCATTCTAAAAAGCGTGTGCGTCATTTCGTAACTTCTAAAAGGAAAATCTATTTATAAGCACGTATTTTAAACTGACCTTGTAATAAATATTATTTTCTATATCTTATAAACTAAATCTTATATCCTAATTATTATATTAGTAATCAATCTATCCTACGGTCATATCTACTAAATCTTAAAGTTATCTAAATATTTGTGAGTGGTGAGTACTTATCACCATTTATGACGGATTCCGAATATTCAGTAAAATCTGAAAAAGATATTAAAAAACCTACAAAAATGGCTAATGCCACAACGCTGAATTTCCTAACCAAATTTATTAAACCATATGATGGTAAAAGAGAGACTCTCCCCGCATTCCTCACAAACTGTGACAATGCCATTTCACTCGCCTCTGACGAACAGCAGACTATTTTATGTAAATTTATCATTTCCCAATTAGAAGGTAAGGCACAAGTAGCGTGTTCTTTAAAAACTTTTAGTAACTGGTCAGAACTTAAAGATTTTCTAAAACAAAACTTTAGCGAGAAGAAACATTCTACACATCTCTTGTCCGACCTTCAAAATTGCAAGCAAAACTTGCCGTCGGAAACTGTCTCACAATACTCTTTGCGAATTGAATCATGCTTAACGCGTTTGTTATCAGATGTGCATTTCTCCTGTGATAAAAAGGATGAATTAGTTGGTAGAGTCGCCGGTATCGAAGACTTGGCACTCAACACTTTCCTAATGGGTCTAAATCCGAGTTTTTCGCATATAGTTCGATGTCGTAACCCTAAAACGCTAAACGAGGCCGTCACACATGCTATTGAGGAAGAAAAATTATTTAACGCTTCCAAATTTTCCTTAAAATCGCCAAAAACATGTTCGACCTGTAACAAACAAGGTCACTTGTCTTCTGAATGTTTTCGGAATAGAAACAAAAACGTTAAATCTTATAATACGAATTTTACTAATCCTAATACTTATAAAAATCGTTTTCCCATGCAAACTCAATCGTCCCAAAATCCTTATAATTTCCCACGGAAAATCTGCGCATATTGCAAAAATCCCGGTCATTTGATAACCGAGTGTCGCAAACGGCAGTACAATAATCAACGCCGTAATATACAACAACCTGATACTCAGGCACAGAGTAGTGATACGCGCAGAGGCAACGCTAATGTAAACTTTTGTCATACGAATGATATGGCCGCGAACCACTCAGACGCTAATGAAACATTAGCCTCTGAACCTTTAAACCAAATCGGATTCTGAGTGCGTGTCTATCGGAATCCACAGCATTTAAAAATGACACGATTCTTTCTAAATCTTATTCACCTCAGTTCCAAAACAGGAATCTGAGTCATACCAAATCTTATGATAATGCTATATCTTATCCTAAATCGTATACTAAATCCTATGATAATACGAAATCTTATAAATCTTATGATAATGCTAAATCTTATGATAATTCTAAATCTTATGCTAAATCATATGATAATGCTAAATCTTATGCTAAATCTTATACTAAATCTTATGATAATACGAAATCTTATGCTAAATCTTACGATAATTCTAAATCTTATGCTAAATCATACGATAATGCTAAATCTTATGCTACATCTTATACTAAATCTTATGATAATACGAAATCTTATGCTAAATCTTACGATAATTCTAAATCTTATGCTAAATCATACGATAATGCTAAATCTTATGCTAAATCTTATGATAATCCTAAATCTTATGACATTACTAAATCTTATACTAAATCTTACGATTATACTAAATCTCATAATGATGCCAAATCTTATACTAATTCTAAATCTTGCACGGAACCGTGTAGCAATCATAACTTACCTTTTAAGAATAGTGAGGGTAACTCGAAAAGCAAACTTACCTCTTATCCGCCAGATGATTTGTCACCGTCACGCCTGAAATGTTCTAAGTCTCATCAGAATGATATACCAATTTACGAAATGAATTCGTTTATTAAAAAGGTAACACTTCCACATGTTTTCTTATTTACTAAGCATACTACCAGGTCACTTGTTCTATTAATCGACACTGGTTCTAGCATTTCTTTAGTTAAAGAAGAAAGTCTTTATAAAAAGCCTCAACTATCCTCAGAAATAGTGCGACTTAAAGGAATCAATGATAGTGGCACGTTTTGTCAAACATTAGGCACCTTCCAAATGCAATTTTACTTATCTTCGGAAGTACATTCTTATAAATTTCACGTCGTAAAGAACGATGTTAGCCTCGATTATGATGGCATAATAGGCACAGATCTTCTAGGTCATCTTAAAGCAGTTATAGACTATGATAAGGAATGTTTAATAATTCAAAATCATACTTTACCTTTACGTTTCAAGTTGCCAATTTACAAAATCCCAGCTCGTTCTGAAGCTGTAATCGAATGTGGAGTGTCAAATAATAGTGACGAATTACCTTTTCTTAAAGAAGCCTTAGTTCTTGACCATAAGATTTCTGAAGGCGTTTATGTCGCGAATTGCGTCGTCACCTTAAAGCCAAATCGTAGAGTTAATATTTCTATTCTAAATACTACTGAATCCGAGATCGAAATAAATAACTATTCCGTTAATCTTACACGTATGGAAAATAACTTCACAGAGTGTCTGACAACATCAGACATTGAGACTATAAATAAAACTTCACTTCCTGTCATTGATAGACATAATCTAGTTCTAAATCAAATTCGAACCTCTCACCTAAATCCAGAAGAAAAAGCAACTCTGTTAGACTGTTGTTCTCAATTTACAGACGTTTTTCATCTTGAAGGTGAACCTCTCACCTGTACTAACACAATCAATCACTCTATAAACACAGGGAATGCCGCCCCAATCCACGTAAAATCTTACCGTTTTCCAGAGTGCCACAAAGAAGAAGTAGACAGTCAAATAACCAAAATGCTCGAACAAAATATCATACGCCCATCTCAATCACCATGGAGCGCCCCTGTATGGGTTGTCCCGAAGAAGGCAGACGCCTCGGGGAAACGAAAATGGCGTATAGTTATCGATTATCGTCGCCTTAACGACGTCACGGTGTCCGAGATCTATCCTATACCGTTAATAACAGATATCCTTGACCAACTAGGGCATTCTAAGTATTTTACGACCTTAGATCTTGTAAGCGGGTTCCACCAAATTTCTTTAAATCCTGCTGACGCGGCAAAAACAGGATTCACGATTGTAGGCACAAATGAAACCTCTGGTCATTACGAATTTACCCGAATGCCTTTTGGCTTAAAAAATGCACCTAGCACCTTCCAACGTCTCATGAATACAGTTCTATCTGGTCTCCAAGGATTACACTGCTATATTTATTTGGATGATTGTATTTTGTACTCGCCAGATCTCCCTAGTCACATTGAAAAGCTAAAATTAGTCCTTGAAAGGTTCCGTCAACATAATCTAAAATTGCAACCAGATAAGTGCGAGTTCTTACGCCGCGAAGTCACTTATCTCGGTCATGTCATCACCGACAAAGGTGTCTCACCCAACCCAGACAAGGTAAAAGCCATCGAAGGTCTTCCAACTCCTAAAAACCCCAAGGACATAAAATCATTCCTAGGTCTAGTCGGTTATTACCGCAGATTTATAGAAAACTTCTCGAAAATTACCAAACCACTTACCTCTCTTTTAAAGAAAGATGTCGCTTTCCATTGGACGCAAGAACAAGAACTTGCATTCCAAACTCTAAAACATAAATTAGTCTCAGCACCTCTCCTTCAATATCCTGATTATTCAAAACCGTTTATACTTACCACTGACGCATCTAATTACGCCGTTGGAGCCATTCTTTCCCAAGGTGAAATCGGCAAAGATAAGCCGATAGCCTATGCATCACGTACCTTAAACAAAGCAGAAGGAAACTATTCCACTACGGAAAAAGAACTTCTAGCTATTCTTTTTGGCGTTAAGACGTTCCGTCCCTATTTATATGGCTACCAATTCAAAATCGTTACCGATCACAGACCCTTAGTTTGGTTGTTCAATGTTAAAGACCCAGGTAGTCGTCTTATACGATGGCGCCTGAAATTAGAAGAATATAATTATGAAATAGTGTACAAACAAGGCAGATTAAATTCTAATGTCGATACCTTATCCAGGTACCCCGTAAACGCGTTAACCTCTAATTCTAATTTAAATAAATCAACTTATGAACAATATTTTAAAAAGCAATTCTTAAAAACTACATCTAATAACGATACAATCATAGAAGAGCATAGTCAATCACTTCATTTAGCCAAACAAAAATATATAGCATGTCCGATGTCTCTGGACTTCGACTACTCTATGCCGCATTGCGAGCAATTGTTATCACTCATCGAAAATGCTGACGAGTTAAAAGCCCGTGAACGTGAACTTGAAACTGTTCACATTGTAGATTCTAATAATAGAACATTTTATTTTCTTTTTACGAAAACACATCATTACGATGAAACTAGTTATAGAATTATTTATAAATTACTTATGGAATTGCGTAACAAAATCTTATCTAACGAAAACTACGAAAAAGAATTAGCTATATCGGATTTTTCGGAGCCATTTACTAAATTAGTTTACATCAAGATCTATAATATGATATCATACATTTTTCACGGCACCCAAATCAAAATACATATATATAAAAATCAAATAATATACCCAACTCCCGCTGAGGTCCCTAATATTCTAAAAGAAAATCACGGTACCACTATTGCTGGTCACCCAGGTGTTAAAAGAATGTATAATAGGATAAAAGCAGCCTACTATTGGAAATCGATGCGTTCCGATATCGAACGATTTGTTAAAGACTGTAGATTATGTCAAATAAATAAACCCTTACGCTCTTCGAATAAAGCCCCTATGGTAATTACCTCCTCGAGTACCAAGCCCTTTGAAAGATTAGCCTTAGATATCGTTGGTACTCTGCCCGAAGCTGGCCTTCAAAAGTTCAAATACATACTTACCCTCCAGGATGATCTGACAAAGTTTTCTTCCGCTTACCCTATGATCACTTGTTCAACTGATGAAGTTGCTCGAAACTTAATTCATTTCTTTTCTCTATTCGGATTTCCTAAAATGATACTTACCGATCAAGGTACCTGCTTCACCTCCGATCTCTTCAAGCAACTAACTGATGTCCTAAAAATCAAAAACCTATTTTCAACCCCGTATCATCCTCAAACCAATGGTGCTCTAGAAAAGAGTCACGCCACTCTCAAGGAGTATCTCAAGTCGTTCGTGAACGAAAATCACGACGATTGGCATTGCTACCTAGCAACTGCAATCTTATCATACAATACAACTCCCCATTGCACAACAGAATTTACTCCCTTCGAGTTATTATTTGGCCATAAGCCTTCCATACCTAGTAGCTTATATGAAACAAACGATAGCACAACTTATCATGACTATATTCGCGCCTTACAGTATAGAATGCGTTTTTCTCGCGAAAAAGCATTAGAAAATATAATTAAAAGTAAGGAAACATCTAAGAAGTATTATGATGCAAATTCCAGTTCTAAAACTTACAAAGTCGGTGATATGGTTTATTTAAAACATCACCATAGATTAAGGAAAGCCTTATCTCCCATTTGGAAAGGACCCTATAAAATAGTCAAAGTGCACGGTAAAAATAACGTCTCTTTAAGCATTAACAGAAAACACATGAAATACCATGTTAACGAAATTAAACCGGCGTGATTTGTCATTGTTACAGATTGGTTTCTGCTGATCCCATTGAGTATATTTCTCACAGTCCGGGCATATATTTTGACCCGATATCAATTGCATATTTTTACAACGACTTCTGGAACGTGATTACTTATGTCGAAGTCGTCCCTATCAAACCTTATTTGGATAAAATCCAAAAATCTATTTTATATTTATCTGCTTTCTGTGAAAAAGCAAGAAATTTAGCTATAGTTACTTTAGATTGTAAGAATGCGATTGACCCTTTAGAAATATTAATTAATGCAAATTTTCTTAAATATAACTCTTTATCTCACCTTATCTCAGAAAATATTGATGTTCGTGCTAAAAGGTCACTCGAATTCGGTGGCGAAATATTAAAGTTCTTTTTCGGCACTCTAGACGCAGATGACGCTAGAAAATATGACGAAGCCATTTCAGCATGTCAAGAAAACGAAAATCATATATTTTCTCTTATGAAGGACAACATACACGTTGTTCAGTCCACAATAAATAACTTTAATATTTCTATACATAAATTAAATGAAAATGAAATTAAATTAGATAAACAAATACAAAAACTTAGTTATATATTTACAGAAAATTCTAGAACGAATGCTAATCTAATAAACATTGAGAAAATGAATTCCTTGTTTAATGTCCTCGAAGGATCATTGTTGTCAATCTCTAATATTCTAGATACAATTTTAAATTTAATTTTATTTGCAAAAGCTAATATTTTACATCCATATGTTTTAACTCCCACAAAATTATACAATGAACTTTCAAGTAGTAAACAATTTAAATCTAATATCGAATTTCCTGTCTCTTTATCTTTACAAAATATACATAGTATTATAGATTTGTCGCAATTAACTGCATATTATTATAATAACAAAATTATGTTTGTAATTCAGATTCCGTTAGTAAATCCTATGAGGTTTAATGTTTATAAAAACTTACCGTTACCTACTCCTCAAGAAGATAATTTCTTAACTTATGCATTAATTCATCCCTCTAAGCTCTTTATAGCAATAACTGACGATAGGTTAAGTTATGCATTATTAGATGATATCTCTAGTTGTAAGAATGACAATACTAAGTACATAATATGTCCTTTACCTTCTGTTCTGTCGACAATCAATAACCCATCTTGTGAGTCGAAATTGTTAACGGAAGTAACTGTATCTCTTCCGGATATGTGTAATAATAAGTTAATATATGGTAATATTAATATTTGGCAGAAGTTAAATGATGGAAAATATATATTTGTCCAATCTAAGCCTAGTAAATTAACATTAAAGTGTAACCATGATATTAAGGATTATACTCTGCAAGGTACTGGTCTGTTATCCTTGAAAAATGATTGTATTGCGTATTTTCAAACTTTACAATTCTATCCTTCTCATAATTATAAAAGAATTTTACCAAGTCAATTATCAATTAACTATGATATAACAGAAGATGATTGTTGTAAATTTAATAAGATTTTAAATAACAGTTTTCATGAATTTTCTCCTATCTCGTTAACAAACGTAGATTTAGACTCATTAAAATTAGCTTCGCATAAACTAGATAGCCTAGAAAACCAAATAAATAATGTACAGAATCAATCTCATATTGTTAAATATGGACATTATTATTCCACATTAACTTACATCATAATCGGTTCAATTATTGTTTATGCACTTTATAAATTATACAAGAAATGTTTTGCTAAATGCGTTAATCCATCCTGTTGTATACAGATATACAATCATTGTTATAATGACAGTAAAAGTAGCAATGAAACCTCAATAAGCCATCCTATGGAATTAACGACCATATCTGAAAACTCAGATGAATTTGACAGAAGGTCAATTCATAGTTTGCCAGAAATCGAAATTAATAAATTAAATAAAAATGTAAAATTTAGGCAGTTTGAAAAGTCCAACCGTAACCTGAGCATTTATTAGTTATAACAGGCATTTCCATATTCTATATCTACTATATTAAAATGTAATTATAAGAATCTCTATTTTAGGAGTGTTCTCCACTTAGTTTGTATAATTTTAATCTCGACTTAAAATGATTTTAATCATATAAAACTCTGTTTTTATATTACTACTTTCTTAATACTTTATACTACTTTCTATGTCTTGATAAGTTATTGTAAAACTCAAGCTCTTGCACGCGGTTCTCATTAAACTTCGCGTTCATCTTATTTAAGATGAAGCTTCGTCTTCAAGGGGGGACGTGTTATAACCGAATTTAGTTAAAGGGAAATGCAATGTAAGCATATTATAATTAATATATAAGCCATTACCGCCATGCGGCCAGTTAGTTAGCACACAGTTAGCACACAGTTATCATCCAGTTCGCATCTTTCATCTACCGCGCCAACATCCTACATCTCGCGGTCGCGAAAGCTTGAGTTCGGTCTAGATTTAGTCAATGTCATTTCGGGTGTAATTAATAAACGTTTTTCAGCTGTGAAAAATAGTTTTTTTTAAAAACTCGCTACGTACTACGCGCAAAACAGTTCGAACCACCACTGATACAACTCAAAACATAGCAGGTTTCAATTATACACGTCCCTATCCACATAACCCAGTTTCAGTCGACTTTTAGAGAGTATCTTTGATCAATCTACATAAAGTTCGGTGAAATGTTATCCCAAGTTTATAAGATGATCTTTCACTCATAATTCACCGTGACATCACGATAAGTACGCGCCCACCTGAAAAATAATAAACAAAAGCTAAGAAAGCGAGAAAAATCAGGAAGTTGTCGTGAAGGAAATTTGTTTGTGAGACAACATATATATGGCTGTGTATGGCTGCAGTAAATTGGATGAGAGCAGAACAAAATACTTGTTTGTACAGCAACAACATTATCCTTAATTGTGAGGAACAGTATTATATTGTCTAGATAAAATAAGGTTTTATGACGTACGAGGATATAAAACTGGTATTTACTGCTTAAAGATGTTGTTGCTGTCTAGAACATCTCTCAACAGATAAAATTGAGCAAACAATCTTAATTAACTAATTGCTTTAATACATTTGCATTAGGTACTTTTATTCCAGTATTTACGTGATTGAAAGTGAACAAATAAAAGACATGCTATTTTTACTTAGTTGAAACTGGTAAGATTATCAGTAATTAGGTCACTGAAACTAATGTCTGTTGCAAAAGAATCTTACTGGTAAGAACGAACTTAAAATTCATTCAGACATTACCTGGCTCAACTGTACTTCGTACCTATCAATAAAGTGATGATTTACTCTATCTAATAATGATAATAAATCATCCATAAATAAATGATCGAAAGCACTCTGGTGCAACGGAACTGTGAATAATAAATTATATGATATGGAATTAAGAAGTAATTATACTGAAGATTAGCTTACTAAAGGAAGGAAGAACTATGTACCGTATAGTCAGGTCGCTTTAGCTCCCGAGGGCAACTTTGGCTCAAATTAGAAAAAAATATTTAAACTTACCGACACTTTGCAGCGAAAGTAGTATTCGATCTAGTTCACGGCTGATTTGGTAGGTGGCATTACTGGCTCCTACTTTTAATAGGCTACCCGCAGTTTTATTTATTTTAAAGCCGTAATTTGCATTCCGGACTTGTATCGTCTGAGAACGTGTGATATTAACATCTGCAAACTTTAAAGTGAAACCGAAGTTTTGGTTAATTAATTTTTTTTGTTAATTGTTCTTTCCAGAACTTAAGAATTTGATATGTCTAAAACTCTTATTGTTGTTACCTTTCACTTTTAACGTCTTACTTTCGCTTTGGACTTGGTTCAGAATAAATTTTGTACCAGAAAAATCTGTGAGCCAAAGTAGTCCTCAATAAATAACAATTTTGGCTCAAATTAAAAAATAAATATATATATATAATGAAACTGTAAATTTTCTTATAGAAATAATATGTTTATAACTAACTACTAGCTTTATTTATCAAATAAAATTATTGTCACCCTTAGAAGACAATCAGAGCCTTTACACCAGATAGGTTTCTACAAATATGCGGCAAAAGGAGCCAAAGAAGAAATTACCGGTACTCTAAATGTTTCTATCTAAGGTCGATTAAATATTATTCATTGAATATTTAATTTATGGCTAGATAAGATTATAACATTTATAAGTCACCCAAGCAGTGCAAATAATATGGAACAATAAATTACTCAAAGATGTTTTCAACCTACTGCAAAGTCTACTAGATAGAAGCTTAAAGAAACAAACAAATTATTCCATTACATTATATTTCGACATATTGAAAAAATATTCATTTTCTATAATATAGTAGTGCGGGTGCATAGCGCAATTCAGACTTTCGGCATATCGCCATCTATCGATCGACATAGTAAAATTTAACATGTAATCAATTAACAGTTTACTCATTTGGCGCAACGCCATCTGGCACGCTACATAAATAACTCAATCACATTTGTCTTAAATCTATAAAACAGCTATATATTTTGAATATTACGTCATGTCGTATTATGTTCTTACTTTATAATACACTAGGTTTTATAAATATTTATCAAAATTATCTTAGCTTAAAGACGTGCACTGCTGAATTTAGGCCTTCCCATGGATCTCAACATGGACCAATCTTGAGCCGCTCGCATGCAACCGCTTCCTACGATACCATTGAGATCGTTGGTCTATCTCGCAGGGATTTGTTCTTGCTGCGTCGTCTGGCCACCACTCTAGACACAGAACCTTCTGTTCAAACAGCCATTGGCTCTTGGAACTATTTGACTTGCCCATTGTCATTACAGCTTGTCTGTTCGGAGTGCTATGTCGGAGACTTTGATTCTCTTGCAGATCTTCTATTTTCTGATTGGATCTCGCAGGAAATCTCAGAGCATAGCTCTCTCCATCGCCCTCTGAATAAGTTTGAGCCTACTTTATAAACATGCTTACTTCAATATGAAAGAATATAATATTATCTCTTCATGGCTGCAGAGATACAGATTTTTTCAATTTGAACTTTACATTTGCTAGCTGTGTAGTTTTATTCATACCCCTATTCTTTGAACCGATTTAAAAAGCGCTACTTTAGTACATGAGCAGCATCTTTAGTGAGAAACAGAATTTGCTTTGTACGTCGATATTACGCGTCCGGCGTCTGCTATAAAGTTAACAATTTCACTTTGGTAGAGCTGTTTGTCTCGGGTAGTGTATAAGGATTTTTTCTTTCTGGAGTACACATTAAAAATCTTTAATACCAACAGTCAATATAAAAGTTACAAACTATATTGCAACTTTTGATTATATTATGTACTTATTTCTGTTCAGCTTTAGGACAGAAAACAAATTCGTATCTTGTTACAGTAACATAATAATTATGATATAAAAATGTGTAGCTACATTCGTGGAACAATGCGTAACAGGAAAAGTCATGTTACGGAAAGATTTGGAAAAACAGCGACATCACAGCCAGCTGATGACATATCATACGCCTTGGATAACTAATACTCTAAGAAGGCAATTCTTTATGTGTTCGATGGGCCTTATATCATATACAATGAAAACATCTACTTTTCCTGTTGCTTTAAATCCGTTACAATATCCGCACACGTACTTTACATTCTGAGTTAAATTTCTTTACAAATATTTAAGTGGTTAAACATGAATAGTCAAATAAACAAACCTTAATTTTCATTTATAATATTATTGTTGGGAGAATATTGTACTTATTTTAAAAGTTTCAATGACTATAAGTGAGTAAATGGAACGTAAAATACCGGGAATGCGACAGTTATTTCATTGTTGATTAAAAATTTATAGACAACCTTCGATTCCGTTATATAAACAAACACAAAACTCACACCAAAAAGTTGTCTGAGTGAATTGTTGAGAGCTATCATCTGGAGTCCACTGATAGCTAGCCACTTTTCGGGTCTTTATTTTCTTTTTACGAAATGTTAATCAACTTTTATAATAATCAGTTAAAGAAACTTAAGATGCTCGCAATTTTTGCAATATGGTCTTTATATTATATCATTAATAACATACTCAAGATACTCAAGAATATTAAACTTTATAAATTAAATAAGCTTCTCATCTAACGAACGCAATGTTTTAAAGACCTACTTTCATAAGGGAAATCTATTCCAAGCCTGATGGCAGGAAATTAAAGAAAATATAAGCTGTATTTTTCTCAGGTTTTCTTGCCACGGTTGCTGTGAAAGTGAACTGAGGAAATGGGTTACTTTAATGCTTACCAGTATATATTCTAACTTTGCACCTCCATTTTAGTGAGAAAACATTAATACTCTGTTTGATCACATGTGCTACGCAGTGCTACGACGCGCTACGATAGATTTTAACAATTCATGTATGACGATTTGAGTGAAATCGTTCACAGTAATAAAACATGTCTAATTTAGTCCTTATTTAGTTGAACTATCAAATATTATTTCCCGTATTAGTAAATACATAACTTATAAATGAGGCTTCAAAGCCGATAATCGTAGTATTTGCCCACAAATTTGCTTTCATGGCAAAATTAAATATTGAATTTATCGATATTTGCCATATACTGTTTCAATATAGATTCAACGATAGCAAACAATTCAGTTATAATTACAAACGCAAATATTACCGCTGAATTAATATACAGTTATACAGGCGTCGCATATATATTCAAAACGTATCACATACATTTTTAATCGTAACTATTGAATCAGTCGACAGATGTGCCCATAACTCTCTATCGTCAGAAAGCAAACCTTTTAGTCCAGAATTATATAAGGCTAACAGAAATCACCTAGGTTGGTGAAGGGTTTCATAGATTTTACTTAACGTGAAGAAGGACAGTATTTTATGGAGGAAAGTAATTTTATGCGTCTAGACAAAGTATTTATTGAAAACCGTGATAATTTGTGATACGAAATAAAAAAACCACATTGAGAAAAGGCTGATTCAATTTAATTTACATACATATAGGGACAATGTCGTTACTGAAGCGATGCTGATGCAAATATACGCTATGACGTATTTTGTTTTTGAACGGCAAATTATTTTACGCTTGCCAGACGAAAAATACATGAAATCTCATAAAAATAACGGGCACTGAACCGAGAGATTGAACCGATTAAAATAATGTTGTCTGCACACAACCTCAACTTTAAGTTATTAAAATTTCAATTTAATTATTTGAGACAGAAATTTTAAACATTTCACAAAATTTCTAACTTAACATAAATTTTAGTAGCTAGTACATATATACCCAGCTATTAATCGTGTACAGTCAAAAGCTGGGTACTCACTTAGCAGTGTAGCACGTAACGTATCAGATATGATATCAAGTGAGTACGTAGGCACGAGCCCGCTGCGAGCCGCTCGCGCGTGGAGCGCTGTAAGCTCGCAGTGACCCGCCGAGTGGCGGTTTCACTGCGAACACAAAGGCGGCTCGCAGTGTGCTCGTGGACGGCGTCACGACCGCTTGTGTAGTGAGTACGTACGCGCGAGCTTCAAACGAACTTACGTATTCATTTATTCATTATGGAGTGGACTGAAGAAAAAGTGTTAAATCTAATTGAGGTTTACCAGAATACTCCAGTACTGTGAGACCCTAAAAATAAGAATTATTACAAAAAACATCTAAAATACGAGTGAAATTCTTGAAATGTCCACTAATCTCTTGAGACTTCATATCCATTACTAAATTGTTAGAACGATTTCTATCTTTGAAAATTTCACTTTGCCAAAATCGACGTGGGCTTTTATAATTATCTAAAATATTATACATGAATATGAACGCAGCTCTAGCCACCATTTGAGACATGTTGTCGGCGTGACGTCGTTGCGAGCACTGCGGATCCAGCAGCTCGTAGCTAGATACACGGTGGACCGTGGACGAGCCGTACCCACTTGCAGGTTGATACCGTATCTGATACGTTACGTGCTACACTGCTAAGTGAGTACCCAGCTATATAGACAATACAAGGATCGCTACAGTACTAATACACGTTGGGAATTCCAGACATATCTGACATGAACGTAACACGAATTTTACAAATTGTCTTGTCGCCTGTCGCGGGTACATTCAATATAGCCGAGGATTTCGGATCTTCAACACATGTACACATGACAAATATGATAAGCATAGCGATATGTTTACGGATCTATGCCATTCAGATACAAAAGTACTTTTATCTTGTTTATTCTAATACAGTGTATGGGACAGTCCAAATTTCTTGGTTACCTACATGCAAACAATTTTAAAACTCAATAGAATAATAATAAAAGTGCACAGAGTAGATTTAACCAAACTCTCAACAAGATAACATCCCGCTATCCTCTAAGTATGAAACAAATATGTATGATGTATATGTAAGAAACGTAGCGAGACGTTCAAAGAAATGAAAGTTTCAGAACTAAAGTAAATAACCAGTGGCGCAGGACGAAACGCTTACAAAAGAACAACTTTTCTATTACTCGTGACGTTTAAAGATATAATAAAATAACAAATGAGGACGCCATATCATTGAACGTACTAAAGAATGGAATGTAAGTGGACATTAGGCATAACAAGTATGACAATAATCTCATTTGATGCTATTATACTGAACTATTTTGACGAACGATGGCCGAAAATTACAAAACGGGATGCTGTTGATAGCGTATATTCATTATTCAAAAGGACTTACACTTTTTTCATGGCAGAGAGAAGCTGAGATTGTTTTCCTTATTTACGAGTGAATACTCAAAAAATAGCCGTCCCAGCGGTGTTGTCAAACAAAGACATCGTATTTCATGTCGCCACATGAGTTCTACGAATCCTTTGAGGACATCTTATCTCGTCTAAGTCCGACTACTTAATAGTCCCGTATTAATTTTAGACTTAACACATTCAGTCATTCAAGTGTTTACTTATTTAAGGAACATGTGAAATATTGCTATCTAGTTACTCAAAGCTACTTCAACGTAACCCTTACATACACAAAACTTTCCTCTTAAGTAATAATTGAGAATGATGAAGCGATTTCGAAGAAAGTTGTTGTGAAGCGCCAAATGTAAAAGAGATATTACGAACCGATATAAATATACGACGCGTCACTAGAACGTTTCCCGGCTACGCTGTATTTTTAATTACTTATGGTGCATTTAAAAATTTAAGAGTTTTGAAGAATATTTTTTATTTTAATCATCATCCCAGTCGGACAGAACGACGTTGGACATTAAGTTAATACTTATGTTACCACGGAGCAAAGGATAATGACTGTCCCACTGGTCTTATAGTATAAGTATTAACGGTTTATGTTGTGGGTTAATGGGTAGACAAAGTGTTACTGGCTTTTCTGAACAATGTTCAGTAATGAAAGGACATCACTTGCTATAAGTCACTGTATCTTAAATACCTAAGATATCCAAAGGCAGTGTTTTGGGTTCGATTTTGAAACTTGGCAATTATAGTGTCTCCCATTAGGCTGTTACAATGTAAACAATATTACATACAGATCAATAAACCAGTGCCCAGTGAAGAATGATATTAGAGGTTCATCATCCTCCTAGCGTTATCCCAGTTTCAATCTGGGGTCCGCTTACTAGTCTAACCGGATTTGGCTGAATATTAGCTTTTCCACAGAGCAACTGCCTGTCTGACCTCCGCAACCCGAAGGGATAGCAATGGTTTAGATTAGACTAGTGTTAGTTTATTTGGAAGGTACTGACGCCCTATAACGACTGTCAAAGATCTTTATGACAACCGGGAGCGACGACTTAACGTGCTCTCCGAGGCACGGGACAAGCGATAATTGTCAATTTTGTATTAGAGCTTAAAATGTTGTTGATTGTGAGTTTAAAATGTTTACGGGATCATATACCCCATTCAGTGGTTTGACGATCAGATATTTTGGAAATGGTGCAAACACGCAGACAAGATTATTGATGTAGGTACCGATTTAGTTATAGTGTAAGTGACCACGAAAAGCTATAAGAAAATAAACTATTCACAGAATGTATGTTACCTAACTAAACCTAAACTCTTCCACCGATTTAAATTAAATGATGCATAAACAGTATTAGGAATACTCTTGGCAATCAAAGGGTACCTTACAATCTTTCAGATGATAGATGACAAATCTTTTAGATGATAGATGTTACTACATATCTTCTCATCATCGTACCGATCTGCGAAATAGGCCAGCGCACGCTGTTACATTAGAAACTTAAATCCGTAGGATTGCAGCTCTATTCATTCCACTGCGCTTCGGCAAATCAAAATCGTACCTACGTTGTAATAACAATTTCAACTTGAAAACTATTACGTGCCTAGAATACTAATCGAGTTGAGTTTCTATTCGCAAGTGTTTGCTTTGACTATGATAAAAGGAACGAGGTTAAAAACCTTTTTTTTGCGGGGTGAAATCCTCATGGACTACCTCCGCCTGGGAAAAGGCGGAGGGGCGTGCCGGACTCTTAGCGGCTAAAACCACCCCGGTATCTCCTCGCACGTGCGTGCGGGGCCGCGGGAATCCAAATTCTTCCGCAGCCCCACACTAGTGCTGGCCGGGTCTGTCCGGGCCTCGTCTCCTGCACGGGGTAGTGAGGTGTTGAACTACCCCGTGCATCGCCTCAGAGGCGCGCGCCGACACCCGCGCGCGCCTGCGCCTCGGGTCCATCGAATAGGGGGCGAGGACTTCCCTAAATCCTTCGCCCCTGGACCCATTCATGGGGGCCGGAAAAGGGCGTTGTCCGCGCTTCTCCTGCGCCCGGTGCGCCTTCTGCGGCCGGGGAAGGGAGTTGAGATCTCCCTCTCCCTTTAAGCAGTTTCCTTCTACGACATCATGTCCTCGCAGAAGGACACCACCGCGTCCCACGACTCTGCGCTACCGACCATCCTCCGCACTACGGCCGGCAGCGACAGATCGCCTCCTATTTTATTTGTGAGGACACGGCGCTGCTCCTCCCAAGCTACACACTCGGCGAGCGTGTGTTGCGCCGTGTCCTCCCCGCAATGGACGCAGTGGTGGCACCGAGCGTCCGGCTCCCTGTCTATGCGGCACAGGTACTTGCCGAAGCAGCCGTGCCCCGACAGCACCTGCGTCACCGTAAACGACAGGGAGCCATGCCTTCTCCCGAGCCAGTCATCGAGTACTGGCCGGATCGCCTCGACGGTAGCGAGGCCGGCGGTAGGGCGTAGAAGCCTTTGCCGCCATTCCGCCACCTAGACCTGACGGAGCTCCTCTCGGCGCAGCGCGATCTGCCGCTGCACGTCTGTTCTTTCTCGCGCCATCGATATAATGACGCGAGTACTTTCGCCTCTAGGTCCCAGGGCGGGGATCCGGCCAGGATGCAAGCCGCCTCGTAGGAGATCGTGCGATACCCGCGGACGACTCTGACGGCCATCGCCCTCTGCGGTTTGCGCAGAATGGCGAGAATGCTGGCCGTCATGTCCATCGCCCACACAGGGGCCCCATACAGGGCCATGGACCGCACGATTCCCACGTACAACCGCCTACAGGCGGCCATCGGGCCCCCCAAGTTGGGAAGCAACGTTGAAAGCGCGCCTGCTGCGCCCATCAGCTTGGGCGCCAGCTGCCGGAAGTGGGGCCCGAATTCCCATCGGCTGTCGAGCACCAATCCCAGATACTTCATGGTGGACTCGACAGCTGTCCGGGCTCCGCTGACCACGATTTGTGATCCCGGCGCTGGCGCCCGTCGGGGGCCATGAAACACTATTGCCTCCGACTTATTTAGGGCCACCTCCAGGGCCAAGCGCCGAATGCGGTTCACCACCTGTGACACCGCAGCCGTGGCTATCAACGTCGCTTCCCTGTGCGAGCTGCCCCGGGCAGTTACGAGCGTGTCGTCCGCATAACATGTCAAGTCGGCGCCCGGCGGGAGTTCGCCTCTCAGCACCCAGTCGTAGCCGATGTTCCACAGGAGCGGTCCCAAGACCGATCCCTGCGGAACACCGCACGACATGAGGTGCTGACCGGCACCGTCACGTCCCCGATAGGTGACGCATCTACCCTCTAGGTAAGCCCCTACTTTACGGCGGAGGTAGGGAGGCACGCGATGGTATTTCAGAGCCTCCCGAATACAACTCCAGGGTAGGGAGTTGAATTCGTTGGAGATGTCTAAAGATACCGCCAGCACCACCCCACCCCGGAACACCGTCTCCTTCATCAAGGCCCTCACGCGCATGATGGCGTCTATGGTGGAGCGCCCCCGACGAAAACCAAATTGGTTGTTGTCCAGGTTCGATCCCTCCTTGCACAAGTGGCTGACGAAGCGATCTGCGATAATACGCTCAAAAAGTTTGCCCGACTCGTCGAGCAGCACTATGGGCCGATACGCGGACGGCGAGTCCGCAGGGCGCCCCTCCTTTCTGAGCAGGACCAGCCTCCCCTCCTTCCACACACTGGGAAACTGACCCTGCTCGAAACATGCGGTGAAGAGCCCCCTCAGCTGGGGCTCTAGCTCCTTCAGAGCCAAGACAAGAGCTCGACCAGGGACTCCATCGGGTCCGGGGGCTGTGTTCTTACCCCGGAGTCGCGACGCGGCCGCTCTTGTCCGCCTCTAGCAACTGGGGTTGCATGCTTTGTGTTAGTGGAGGCGCCCAGGGACGCAACTTGCCCCGTACCCAACGGTGGGGGTGCCCCCACGGATCCCGATCTAGGGACCCCAGCAGCTCCTGAAAAGAAGTTTAATTGTTTTTGGGGCTGGTTTAAATTAAACGAGGTCCGTGAGGTAAAAATGCGTGTATTCGCTTGTACCACAGTTAGGGAAGAAGTGCGGGCGGGGCCGCATAGCGTTACCAACACATAAAATATAAATCTTACACACTAATATACATGTGTACCAACACAGAAAAAATGTTGGGTTGCCAACATACTGCCTATCTGAGAAAAACAAAAACAATAGCTTACACAGAAACTATTTTTACAGATTCAAGTTAAACTTGACACACAATGCAAATCTTTATTGTTATAAACAGTAAATAAAATTGTTGTTTTAATAAAATCACTGTTTAGCAAATAGGTAAGTCTGAAAATAAGGTACATTAATGTATATAATATAAGCTATGTATGTAGGCACCAAACACAACGAAGAATTGTAAATTTTACAGAAAATTCGTTAAAGAAATCTGAATACCGGATTATTGCTTAAATTAAAAACAGAAGTTAACAACAAATTTTTGAAACGTTGATTGATTAATGCTTAGCTTATTCGACTGATAATAGGCAAACTTTTACAATTGAACGTTTATGTTTTTTACCATTTGCTGTCTGTACTTCAACAACTCTTACTTTATTATCAGCACCTGGGAATACATTGACAATTCTAGCTAAAGGCCAATACAGAGGACTTGTATTATCTTCTTTCAAAATAACTAAAGAACCTATTTTTGCATTAGGATGCCCATCTCTCCACTTATTGCGTGTTTGTAAAATATTTAAATAATTCTTATGCCAAACTTTCCAAAATGAACATTTTATTTGAGTACAAACTTTCCAAAATTGCAATTTATTCCTCTGATCCTGCACATCCTGTTCAGGGTAAGTATTTAAAGCAGATCCTATAAGAAAATGACCAGGAGTAAGACATGCAAAGTCAGTAACATCATTGGATAATGGCATTAACGGCCTACTATTTAAAATAGCTTCAATTTGACATATTACAGTATTCATTTCTTCATAAGTCAGTAAATTTTTCTGTACTACTCGCTTCAAGTGGAATTTCATGCTTTTTACCCCAGCTTCTGCCAAACCAGCAAATATAGGACTATAAAAAAAGTGAAAATTTATACCTTGCTGGGATGCAAAATTATGAACTTATTCCTCTGATCCTGCACATCCTGTTCAGGGTAAGTATTTAAAGCAGATCCTATAAGAAAATGACCAGGAGTAAGACATGCAAAGTCAGTATCATCATTGGATAATGGCATTAACGGCCTACTATTTAAAATAGCTTCAATTTGACATATTACAGTATTCATTTCTTCATAAGTCAGTAAATTTTTCTGTACTACTCGCTTCAAGTGGAATTTCATGCTTTTTACCCCAGCTTCTGCCAAACCAGCAAATATAGGACTATAACAGGGCAAAAAGTGAAAATTTATACCTTGCTGGGATGCAAAATTATGAACTTCCCTTGATGTATTTTACAATTTTGTAACTTATACAGTTCAGTTAACTGGGTATTAGCACTCTTAAATGTTGAAGCATTGTCACTGTAAATATCAGTTGGAAGACCCCTACGTGAAATAAACCTTTTGAGGCAAGCTAGAAATGTTACAGTTCGTAAATCAGAAGCTAACTCAAGATGTATAGCTTTAGCAGCAAAACATACGAATACACATACATAAGCTTTAGTTTCTAGAGCTTTTCTAATTCGACTTTGTTTTATCATTATTGGTCCGGCAAAATCTAAACCTATTTTTTGAAATGGCCGGCTTATATTCACTCTATCTTTGGGTAAAGACCCCATGAGCTGCTTAGCTGTATTTGCTTTTAGTTTTACACATACAATGCACTTATATATGACCTTCTTTACTTCGTTTAAACCATGTACTATCCAAAACCTTTGGTTAATAGTTGAGAGTACGAGTCTCTGACCTGCATGCAGGTTTTTTATATGTTCACTTTGTATTATTAAGTGTGTGATTCGAGATTGTCTAGGCAAAATAACTTGATGCTTATGAGCAAACGGTATGGAGGCATTTTCTAAGCGCCCACCCACTCTTATTAGACCATTGGCATCAATGAAAGGACACAATTGTCTTAAAGTACCTTTTGTACTATTATTACATTTTAAATCCTTAATAGTATCTTGCATATATTTTTGCTGTTCATATTTAACAATTAGTAACAATGAGTTTTCTAATTCTTTACTAGTTAGATAATTTAATTTATTTTTATTACAGTTTGACTTAAGGTTATCAACAAAACGCAGTATATAGGCTAAAACACGTTTCATTTTATTAATATCAGAAAATTTGTCTAAAAAATCTAGACACATATATGCTTCGTTTACCATACACACCATAGCGCGTGAGAATGCAGAGGAGGCCTTAACTTCAGGTAAGTCAGGAGGAGAAATCTCTGTTTGAGTCCCTATTTTATACTCACTATTATGAAGAAGCCTTGGGCCAGACCACCACATAGCGTGGCTGTGCAATTCATGCGGTAGGATGCCTCTGCTTAAGCAATCTGCAGGATTATTCTCAGTACCTATATACGACCAAGTATAGGACTGGGTAAGCTGAAATATTACTTTTACTCTGTTAGCCACATACACATTCAATGTGTTTACATTAGTATTAATCCATGCTAAAACAACTTGAGAATCAGAGTGTAAAACCACTTTATCTATTTTTAATTTAAGTTGCAATATTCTGTTCACTCGAGCTGTTAACTTAGCAAGAAGTACTGCCGCGTTAAGTTCAAGCCTTGGTACGGTTAAGCTTTGACTAAGGGGATTTACTCGTGACTTGGAACACAATAAAGAAATTTTTACATCACCATTAAAATCAGTAACACGCAAATAAACACAACAACCATAAGCAGTAGAACTGGAGGCATCACAAAAACCCATTAGTTCAATTAAGCGTGCATTTTTTAAATTAACATAACGCGGTATTTGTATAGGCGGCATGATACTTAAGCTGCAATAGAACTCTTTCCAAGCATTTAGCAAGTGCTCAGGAGGCTGCTCATCCCATGATATGTGCGCTTGCCATAGCTGTTGCATGATCACTTTAGCCTTTAACACCACTGGGCCAGCAAGACCAAGCGGGTCATACATTTTACCAATAAAACTTAATATTTCACGCTTAGTAGCAGGCATATTATCATTATTATTAGCATTTCTTGTAGCAATAGCAAAATTATTAGTAGTAGCAGGCATATTAACGACATTATTAGGGGACGAAAGCATGAAGGAGTCAGTGCTTATATTATAATGAATACCTAGAGTTTTTAAGAAAGTTTTATCACTTTGTAATTCAATATCATCAAAGTGTTGCTGTGACTTAGGAATTTCATTTAATAATTCTGGACAATTTGAGAACCATTTATGTAACTGAAATCCACCTTTGTTTAGGAGATCACAGAGCTGGCGCTTTGATTGCAATAAAAGTTCTGGGGTGCTTTGTGAAACAAGAGCATCGTCCACATAAAGAGAATTGTCAATAATGAAAGCAGCTAAAGGAAACTCATCTTTATACCTCATGCCTAGCTCCTTAAGGCAGCGTGTAGCCAAAAAGGATGAACTTTTAAGTCCATATGACACTGTGTTTAACTGTATACATTGAATAATATCAGTAGCATTGTCCCTCCACAGAATATTTTGAAGACTTCTGTGTGTAGGATTTAATGAAATTTGCCTGAACATGTTTTTTATATCTGTTATAAAAATATACTCATCAAGTCTAAAAAGTAGCAAAATGTCTAATAACTCGTTTTGAACCACAGGCCCATTAAGTAACATATCATTTAATGACACTTTTTTATTAGTTTTCATGGACCCATCGAAAACAACTCTACACTTAGTAGTCCTTTTATCAAACCTTAGTACAGGATGATATGGTAAAAAATAGACAGGATCTGAATGGAGGTCATATTGACTGATGTCTATAATAGTACCATGATCTTGCTCAATGTAATCATGAATAAAATGTTTATACAGTTGGAAAACTAGGTCATCTTTTTGAAGTCTCTGTTCTAAGTTTAAAAATCGTTTTAGTGCTAAATTAAAAGAGTTACCAAGATTTTCATTAATAGATTCTAGTGGCAATTTAAGAGGCAAACTAACTTGAAATTTATTATTTTTAGTGTCTAAAGTTACTGTATCATTGAATATTTTTTCACAAGCATTATGTTCTGGCAAAGATTCAGAAAAATATTCAGGTATGCTTTCAGTATTAAAAAATTCAGTTAAACAGTCATTTAAAGTATTGTCACAAGTTTTGCAAAATAAAGAGGTTACTTGTTGTGGCCCTTGAGAGGCTGGCAAAGACCCAGCGATTACATAACCAAATTGAGTGCGAAGTACTGGAACAAATGGTGGACTAGGGCTGGCTTCCTCCTGCGCCTGCTCATGGAGACTGGCTTGATGCTCAGAAGGCAGCAACAGCTGGAAAAATAAATCAGCTCCTATAAGTATATGTATTACACTTGGCATATTAAAATCTTTGTCGGCCAGCTCAATGTTAGGGGGGAGCTTAAGTTTGCTCATGCTGATTTTTCTTTGAGGTAATTTTGATGTGATAGTATCTAAAACAAAACATGTAGCAGAGATTGCAAAGTCATTAGTGAGAGACTGCAATTTTAAATTTACTCGCTCTGTTACATTATAAATTTTGTTGCCAATTCCAACTACAGGAGTAGCAATAGCCTGTGGCTGTACACCTAATAAATTGACAAGCTCCTTGGAAACAAAGGAAATTTGAGATCCACTATCTAAAAGAGCTTTTACATTATACTCAACTCCATTACTCGCTATAATCTTAACTCTAGCGGTTGGTAAAAGAACCTGTTTGTCGCTCACTTCTAAAAATAAAGTGACGGGAGATTGAATATTTTCTTGGTGAAGCAATTTGTTATGCTTCTCTTTGCAGATGTCACATTTGAAAAAGAATCTGCATTTATTATTATGCTTGTTATGGCAGATTTTGCATAAATTGTTGTCTGCAACAAACTTTAGTCGGTCCACAACTGAAAGAAGTTGAAATTTAGGACAACTAAATAATTTGTGAGGTGACTTACATAATAAGCAGGCTGAGGTTGACTTCATGGAAGTAGCCGCCGCACCTTTCATTGTAGCCACATGAGAGGCCTTTGGAACAGCATTGTATTGTACCTGTTGTTTCTCTGCATTTTCAAGCGCTAAGGCACGTCGCTCTAGAAATTCAATTAGAGAGTGGGTTGTGCGTTCATCATGCAACATTTGAAATTCCCTATTGCAATAATTATCTAACTTTCGAGTTAATATGCAAAGTATTAATGGATCCCATAAGGATACATCATGTTTTAAATTTTTTAAAGCACCTAACTGTTGTTTAACTATCGAGACAAACTTTCTAATGTTTTGAGCCGTTGACTTTATGACTGCTGGCATGTCTAATAAGATATAAATGTGTTCAGAAGTTATTTTATATACATTATCATATCGATCATTGAGTATTTTACAAGCCTCATCATAACTTTCAGGCAGGAGTGGTAGGTTTTTTATTAACTCAAGAGGTTCGTTTTGTAAACAACTACGTAGATAAAATAGCTTCTGAATTTTTTGCAAACTATTATTTTTATCAATTAAAGCGTTGAATAAGCTTATAAAGGGTTTATATTCAGAATATTTACCCGTAAACGATGGAATGTTTATTTTAGGTAAGCGTGTTGATGCAAACTGGTCTTTATTTGAAGACGCTGGATGCGGCGCAGAAGATGCCTCAACAGACAAACGCTTGATGATAGATAAAGTTTCAACATATTTGGCTTCGACAGCCTCCGAATCATCACTTGACGGCTCTAAAGCACATATTTCGAGATTAAGCGCCTCGTACTTTTCGAAGGACGATCGTAACCTTTCTTCTTTGACACTTAACATGTGCGGATTAATGTCGATATCCGCATTAGAAAAGAAATTAAAACACTTTGTTAGTGCCCCTTACAGAACGGCACGCTTTCTAATTAAAGCAGATAGCTCTGCCTCTATATTCGTACTCTCGGTCATATTTGCAGCGCACGCACTTATACACGTTCACTGAATTAATAATTATGACGCTAAAATAATACGCACTTGGCAAGACAGAACTTAAACAAAAAACTTAAAGTCTTTACACAAAGTTGTTGAAGCTAAAAATGGCGGGATGGCGTCCTGTCGTGGCGTTCGACGGCAAGATGGAAGATGGTGGCGCCACGCTCGCAATTACACGCAATCGGCAATGGTAGTGTGGCCAATGGCGTTGAGGCGCGGCCGCTACAACAAAAAATTTTGACCAATACCGTGACTTCACTGCACACTAGTAGGACACACAGCGCCGTGCAGCGGCGAGTAGCAGAAAGATCTCTTTCTTTCTGGAAACGCCGATTTTCTCCAATCTTCCTTTTGGCGGTTAAAATTGGAAGTTCCGCTGTTTTTCTTTTGTAGGTAATGGAAATAATATATGATGAGTATTGAATACACCGTTGACGGCTTCAGCTGTCGACGAGTTTGATCGGTAATCACTCACACGACGGCAACAGACGTGGAGATTGTAACCGTTTCGGGCGTCGTAAAAACTGTCCTGAACAACGATCTTGCACTTTATTTGTTTACACTCGCGGTACCTCACCATTCGAAGGACCATGAAAAGAAGTTTAATTGTTTTTGGGGCTGGTTTAAATTAAACGAGGTCCGTGAGGTAAAAATGCGTGTATTCGCTTGTACCACAGTTAGGGAAGAAGTGCGGGCGGGGCCGCATAGCGTTACCAACACATAAAATATAAATCTTACACACTAATATACATGTGTACCAACACAGAAAAAATGTTGGGTTGCCAACAGCTCCTCCCTGGCACGCGACTTTGAGTCGCCGATGGCCAGCCACAGAGTCTCCTTAGACGCGCGGTATACCTCATACAGCGCGTCCTCCTCGGCGGAATCTTGTCGTCGCCGTCTCCAGTATCGGGTGCACCGGCGACGAGCCGCAACGCATGCTACGCGCAATTGCGCGATCTCGGCGTTCCACCAGTACACCCGGCGCCTTGCGGACTGTTGGCGGACACGGGGCATGGACGCGTCGCAGATCTGCGTCATCGCTCCGCGAAACCACAGCGCCACCGCCTCGACGTTGACGGGGCCGTCCGTCGTCGACTCTCAGATCCAGGACTGGATTAAGGCAGCTTCCTCGAGCAGTTCCTTGTCAATGCGCTTTAGCGCCCAGCGCGGGCCGTCGTTAATCGGGGTGGTTGGATGGCGGCCGCTCGCGGTCTGGGCAGAGACGTCGAACCGGATATACCGATTGTCCGACAGCGTCTCCATATCCACGGCGACACGCCAGTCGCGGACTCGGCTGGCGACAGAGGGGCTAGCAAACGAGACCTCCACTATCGACCCGCCCCGCTGCCGCACGCACGTGTAAGCCGAACCCCGATTCAGGACGACCAGACCAGTCGTCACCGCCCACACGCTTCTAGCACCTCGCCCCGAGGGTCAGTGACCGGAGATCCCCACGCCGATGACTTGGCGTTGAGATCCCCGAGCACCAGAACGGGACGAGGGTGATACCGGCCTACGAAGGCGCCCAACTCGACAAGGAAACCCTCTTACTCGGCGAGACTCTTGTTGGGGGTGAAATACACCCCCACAATGCCGCCCGAGACTGCAGCAACCCAGCCGCGGCCCCGAGACGGGTTAATCAGAGTCTCGCCAATAATGGTCACCAAACCGTCAGCGCATCCCAGCCAGTTGTCACGGGTGGGAATGAAGTACGGTTCGGCGACCACAGCCACGTGAATCGACTACTTTGTCATGCTCTGGAGTAGGAGATTCTGAGCTCTGGCACAGTGGTTGATGTTGCCATGGAGAAAATGGAGTTGTGCATTATTTATGTGTATTATTGACAATCTATTCCCTCGGCAACGGTCCTGGGCCGGGAGTCGGCCGCAGAGCTAATAGCCTGCGGGGGTGGCGAGGTTTCCCCAGCAGGTTTAGAGCTCCTCTTCTTTTTCTTCTTGGCCTTGCTGGCAGGCGCGCCACAGGCTCGTCCGCCCACTTTGTCTCCCGCTGGCTTCCCCGCAGCCGAACATAAGCTGCAGTTGAGCGCCGCGGAACACTGGGCCGCCTTGTGGCCGGGCTGACCGCAGCGATAACAAAGATCACTACGGTCAATCTCAGCGGTGCACTTTGCCCGGACGTGCCCCTTCTCCAGGCACCGGAAGCACCGCAAAGCCCGAGGTTGCAGGAGTGTCACCCTCGCTGCAATCCAGCAAACCAACAATCTGTCGCTATCGGCGATCTTCTTCGCCGACGCTCCAGGGCACCGAACCCAGACTACGCCAAGTCCAGTGGCGTCGGCGCGTATATCGCCGGCCCGCACCTTGTCCGGTGGACACTCTCCGCTTCGGGCAACGGCCGCCACCACCTCCTCAGAGGTCACGGAGTCGTCCAGACCAGCAATCCGCACCACTGCGGTTTTCACTGGCCTGGAGACCCGGACGTCCTCAGGGCTAAGAACATCCATCACCTTGGCGGCCAGAGCGTCCGCCTTTTCAGCACTGCCGCTAGCAGCACCAGCCACCTCGAACAGCCGCGCACCCGTGGCAGCCTGCCTGAGGGTGACGGACTGGAGGCCAAGATCTGATAATTTGATCTTGGCCTTGGCCTCGGCAATGACCGACTGGTACGTTACGCCGCGCTCCGCAGCTCCGGGCTGTAGCGTGAGCGTCAAAGCCTCGGAACGCGGGGCATGTATCGTCGGTCCTTTGCGACCGCCTTTGGCAGTCCGCCGCGCAGGTTGCGCAACCGCCTTTGCGGTTCCACCGGGGGCGCATGGAGCTGCTGCGGCCTTCTTGGCGGCTTTGCGAGCCTTCTTGCGGCCCACGACCTTCGCCCAGGTCTCACCCTTAGACCCGGCAGCCGTGGGCTGGTCGCTCGGAGGAGCTCCCTCCGTGGGCTTTTCGTTACCCTCCCCGGTCTTTCCCTTTGGAGGCGCAAGTCTCGGCGGCTCCTCAGTCTTCCGCGTGTCAGCCGCTAGAGGCGGAGGAGGATTTCCGCCGGGAGGCGCTGAGAAATTGCCTCCAGCCGAGCGTCAACCATGCTCCCACACCGGAGCATGCAGGTCCGGACAATGCGCTCGACCTCTTCGTCGGTACGAGGGCTTGCCGGTCGCGGTGCTGGAGTCGGGGCCACTACAGGTGCGGCAGCGGTGGACGTGCGTCGCTGCTGGTGCTCGCTTAGCGCAGCGACTTGCCGCCGGAGGTCCTCCAGGTCATTTCGAAGGCGGCTGTTTTCCTCCTGTAACTTAGCGACCTCGTCAGAGGCCGTCCTGTTGAGGAGGATGCCAACCGCCTCCCTGATATCCGCGGCAGATTCCTTTAAGCCTCGGACTGGATCAATATATATATGTTAAGGTCCTTTAAGTCACAGATGACTTTAATTCTATAGACAATATGTATTTATTTTATAAACGACAAAAAATAGTAATATATGTACTAGCCATTTTTCATTTAACCGTCAACATAGTAACAATAGTTAGTTCAAAAACTAAGAAATGGTACATTGTATAACTATGCCTAATTTCGGCTCTCTACTGCTTGTGGTTTTGTATGAAACCGCGGACGGACAGACGGACATGGCGATACTACATGGGTTCCTTGTTGTCTAGAATTACCGCAGCCAGGCAGGTATTTTCTGGGTGCGCAGTGGAAGATGTAATACATCTACCTGACCACGACAGACAAGGCACCAGACACAATGCACTGCGTTGCACAGTGATGAATTGAAATCCAAATTACAACTATCAATATTATATTTCACTTACCTGATATCTTTACTGATGTCAGGCTTGAGCTAAATTAGACACATTCATACAAGTATATTGGCCAAAATAAATGAATGAAGTATCTTATACTTAGCTATTAAGCTGCAAACGCGACGTTTTCAAGACACGTTGGCACGTGGACGTCGATACCGGATTCACAATTTTCGCAAATGTCAATCAATAGTTCACAATGTCTTTTATCACTATTTACCGTTGCCAGCACTAGATCAGGCGGCATTCAAGACGGTTTACTCAATTTAATTCAATTCGCGTTAATTCAAAAGGCGATAATTTTACGTACAAGACGACAACGAGGTAATTTTTCAAGGGAAAGACGGAAGTGACAGTGCAGTGTGACCATTGTCAGAAATTTTCAATAGACTAAACAAAATGTTACTCAATCGATCTAATCGATTTGACTTATAATAAAAACTAATTCTATTTCAAACACTTGTAGTTTACCACGAAACCTTTTGAAATACTCGAGTTCCCTGGAAAACGGTTTATTTTAAACTGATTAGCTATGGGTACAATATTCCTAAAGCTAAGGTGTTACTACATTAGTTAAAAATAATTAATTTGTTAAAGTTAGCTTATTCAACACCGCATGATGACTTTGCTTATTTTAATATGCATGATATGGATTTAAAATGATGTTACCAAACTTTATGAATATACAAATACGCATAACAAAAAATGTAAATCAGTAAGATAATAATATGTAGGTTAATTTCTTAGAATAAGTTGTTGTAAACAATTAATAACCCCTCTGCATATACGTGTAGTTTTACGTGGCATGTTTTAATTGCCAACCTCCAACTATATGGCAAACTGACGAATACGAATCCACAGCCTCATAATAATTAACAACTAAGCTTGTTAGTTACAACTCGCACTAAAAACTTCCTTGCATATACAATTATATAAATGTTAGCTAAACGCGGACATTAATAATTCGCTGGGCAGCAACATGGACAAACTATTTTACGGGTATTTGTTGACAATCATGCGTTGAAATATTAATTTAATCCTATTATACCTAATGAACTGTCATTTGTAAGTTTAGAGTTGGCTAAATGGCTACTTGTTTAAGTTTGAAAAAATTAGAGAATAATTTGCAGTGAACTGGAGCTAATTAAATAAATTGCAAATAGATAATCCTCTTTTTTTGTTATAAAAGTATTAAAAGTAAGTAGCTGTCAAAATAATATGTTTGCGTTCAGGAGAGACTTTGCATACTACATATATAATAGAAGCGTAACTAAGGCTATTACACGGAGAGAACAATACAAGACAAACCTAAGAGATGCAGTCCGTCAACGTCACAAACACGGCCCGGTCATGTGTAAACATATACATAAATAGCTCAAAAACCAGTAATACCTGCATGAAGCTTGTGACAACAAGAACGTCCATGAGTTGTCTGTTCTGTTACCTGAGGATCCTAAGAATAGCGTTGTGCAAGATAAGCAAAAGGATCTCCTAATGATATTACCAAACCTTGTTCGTAATACCACTAGGAAATCCTTATAATAATAATCCTTATAATAACCCTAGGAGGAGGCGACATCTAACCTACCTATATGTTCACGTTGTGCAATAATGAGAAATAAATTGTGTTTATATTTGTAGGTAATTTATTCCAACATGTATTGATCTGATTTCTACCTATACGGGACTGCACTTAATATGCACAAGTAAATGAGATTTGGTGGTCTATTCTATATGTACGTTGATAGAATGTTTATAATGTCATGTATTCCTAGTATGTCTATGTAATTAAAAGCTATGAATTATTAGTGGGGAATTGGTAATCTGTTATCAGATAATTGATACTGCTGAAGTTGACGATTTGAAAGTTATTAAGTAATATAGTAAGAAAAAGCATAATATTGCTTGCTTTAACGCAGTGTTATTACTTTGTTATATTCTTCAAGCTCCGCCGGGCAATTTTGTTTTAAGATGCAGAGTAATGACTGTTAAACAAAACAAACTATCGGTATAGTTTGTTAAGTAGTATCGGTATACTACTTATGTGATATAAATTAATAAGCGAGATGTAAATTTATTTTTAAGTTAATCTACGAAGTAAGAAGCTTATTCCTACTTTAGATTAAAGCAAAATAATTGCTTTTTACTATATCAAAATTAATTGTGATTGATCTCGTCTCATTGATCATTACATGATCGATTTAGTCATTATAGTCGAGTAATCCGAGGTAAACGTTAATCAAAGCCGTTAAACGTGGGTAATCATGAAACCGATGCGGATATGAATGGCCAATTATACTGAAGTGATTTAGTTAATCGCACAATTTGGTACAAACTGAATGTAGGCGGCGGCGTTAACCCTGGGGAAATTCAATCGACGATATGTATAGTCATGGTTCTAACTTTCTTCTCACTTCGCCTCTTTAACTGTGTAACTGTGTAACCAATTATCACGAAATATATTAAGTCCCATTTACACGAAGAAGCATTGCGAAGTGTGTTGTTCTCTTTGTCCAGTTAAACATGCAACACGGAGTAAAAAAGAAACTAGATTGAGAAACTATTGTTTTTCCTGAAACATTATGACTCTAGCTTAGTCTGTTTCCATCCAAAACTTCACCTCGAAGTCGAGGATCCATTTAACGGCCGATCTCAAGTCTAACAAAATTTCGCAACATTTTAACAAAAGGATATTAAACCTTATTTAAACAAAGAAGCTTTTCGAAGCAACTTGATGTCTTTGTCAGGTTATACAGGTAATATAGGGACAGCAAAAAATGCGATGGAGAGAGCTATGGTCGGCGTTTCGCTGCAAAATTTTATCAAAAATGAGGAGATCCGCAGGTAAAATACAACCAATAGCTCTGCGAATAGTTAACATGCCTATGCAATGTACACATAGCTTGAACAGCCGACGGGCTTGTGAGCAAAATGATTCTAGGGAAGCGGCTAGGATAAGGGATGTAAGGTAGGGTGCTCCGGCAAATTGACCGATGATTTCTCAATGGATAATCTTGGGGTAGGCCTATGTTCAGCTATAGACGTCCATCAAATGCAATTATTAGTTTAAAAGCAAGTGCATTGGTGTCTTTGTCCTGTGCCTCAAGCAATACAAAGCAAGCAAGTCAATTTCTTCAAGGAACTATCCTTGTCTTAACGGGCCATCTAGCTTCAAACAACTATATGTAATAACTGACGTAATTGTAAAGGTAAGTATGCATGTGGCCGAGTATCGTTCAAACATTTACAAAGCATATCCCGCCTACTGTTATTGCGAACAGTAATAGTACTTCGCTAAGAGTTTCATGTTTTATTCATTCCGTTCGTCAAGGATTTGCTAAAATTGTTTTATTGTATCTTTTGCTTGGTATTATCTCAGCAGAATATGCTAATTTATTGATTTATTTATTTTATTAATATTTGGAAAACCAACAGCAAGTAAAAATAATAATATATATGAAAGTGTAGTAACAGTTTGCCAATTATAGGTAAATATATATAATAATCATTCTCTAAAATCAATATGTGGACCATAGTATAAAGAAACACTGTAACAATAATGCCATAAACCTAAAACTAACAACTTTTGCAAGTGTAGGAAAATATTACTTAAATCTATTGAAGAATTCAAGACTGAGCATCCGCCTCACCGATTCCACTTTAACATTAAATATATTCATTTCATGAAATTTACAACTCATTCTTTAACTCATTGTTCAGCAGTCGATCTATGTTATTCACAGGACTTTTTATATTATGTGTTGCATATTCATTGTGTTCCATTATGAATCAGTCATCAAATAGCTTAATTTTCTTCTGAAAAGAGAACTCTCGCATTTAATATAAATCCTATGTTGCGGAAGACTTTACAAACATTAAATAATCAAAATTATAATGTGTCACATAACCGAAATAGCAGTCTGTTGGTATATTCACTAGGCTATCGCTGCCTATCATAGACCTCTGTATTAATTCAAACTTAACATTACTACGGGCACGCGTTCCTGAACAAAGAAGCCGTAGACAGACATGGAAACCAACAGAGTTAGAAACAGACAGACTGACTAAATTATGCACGGACAATTAAATGACTGTACAGTAGCGGCAGGGAATGTTGTTACGTCATAGCTAATATGCATCGGTTGCACATTCGCTTGTGCTCCATTTAGTTTCGCCCTCCTCGTTCCTCAGGAATCACACTACCTATGGTGAGGCGCGTATAAAATCTTTCCGCTTTTTTTAGAGTTTGTCACGTTCATACAAAAATACAGGACTAAAAGGGGATCTTATTTTATAATGTGCACAGATATAAATATATACCTATGTAGAATATTGAGTGTTTACTCAGGACTTTTACTTATAGCACAGAGTAAGGAGCTAATATTGCTAGATAAAAAATGTGTTCTAATTGAGTTTGTGAGTTAAGAAAATAGTTATACTAATTCTATTTTTGTGAAGCATCATTATTTGAAATCTTTGGGATAAATGCAGAATTGAAATAAATAGGGTAGTTTCCAGGGTCAAAATAAGTACATTTTATTTAGTCCGTATTTTAGATTATAAAAAAATATTGGACACGTACTTTTCTTTTTTCGATTAAATAAAAAAATAACAAAGATATAGCCCATTAAAGTTACGTGTGACGTCATCTAGTGCTAAAAAATGCAGCACGGCGTGACGTTATACGTAACTTTAATGAGCTATATCTTGTTCATTTTTGGTTTAATTTACAAATAAAAAAATACGTATCGCTTATTTTTGAATAATCTAAAGGACGGACTTATAATTTTTTTTGTGTCAACTAGCCTATTATGATCTTCCTCAGAAATCATACTAAATATTGGTGAAAACTGTACAAAACTTAGGTTTTAGGTTTTTTGGTTCATACAAAAATAAATGAAGCGTCGAAGACTGTATTTTATAATATTAACCTATAATTTATGTTACACTAGTTGTCAAATACACGTATAATTGAACACCACACAATAAAACGTACGGTGTTTCTGAAAATAAAATGCAAACAAACAATTATTATATTGATCTGTACGTGTCATCGTCAGATGACTCAAAATCTATAGGATGATGATCACATCATTCCGTTGATTTTACTGTGTAACATAATAACATACCGTACCACGGACAGAGAACACTTTACTATGGCTACTAGACAATGGATGAACATACAGAAATACTTTTCAGGTGATAATTACGTATGAGCTATACCGACTAAACAACTGAGATAAAAACATACTTTTTGTACATAGATCAAACGTAATTTTTATATATAGGAAGTAATACATCTTCCTTTGTGCTGCTACGACCGTGCTTAGTAGGGCATGATAAAAGTAATGTGCTACGCCGTAGATCATCTACGAGATATAATGCTACGAACGCGAGTTATTGCGACTGTTCTCATTTATTTATTGTAAACATTTTCCATGTAATATCATACAACATGCTTGCAGATGTCATAATATTTTAAATTACAATTTACAGCGTCATTATTTTCTATAATATGCCATCATATATTATGTAAAGTCACGAAGACTTATCTCTTTAAGCAGTGCACAGGAAACGTTATTGGCTTTCAGTCGAGTATTGTTAGAAATAACAATAGATATGTTTGCCTTCGCTGCACTGCGATGTCTATAAGTCATGGAATCTGGATGTGGAGGATTCTCATGACGCTCTTTAAAATTTTTCTTTCCCTATTTTTATTTTTTTATTTTTTGTTAGGTACTTAAGTAGAAACTGTTGTTTAATTTTAAGTGTAGTTAAGTAGAAACTGTTGTTTAATTTTAAGTGTATATAGTCAGTGAGTAATAGTTTTATTTTCATTGCAAATAAATAATAACATGACTTCAAAAAAATAAAAATATATAATTGTATCTATGTATAATAAATAACAATTGCAATGTGAGTTTCTCTTCCTTTGCTTTATCTATCTTAATTTTATTATAATGGAGTATAATAAATAAATAAAATTGTGCAATATGAATGCACAGGGTAGCGATAACCTAGTCAAAATAACAACATACTGCCATGTACGCACCACTAACGCAACTATTGTGTGTATGTGTACTTGTCAATGTCGCTTGTCTCGCACCTCGATGAGCATTTGGAGCCATCGGTCTGGGACCGAAGATGTCATGAAGATCTGTGACAGCCAGGACCATTGAATATTGACAGTTCAAAGTGGCATGATTTATCGGTATTTCTTTGGGTTGCGGAGGTCACGCTCAAAAGTCGTTGTGTGGAAAAGTTAATATTAAGACGAATCTGGTGAGACCAAAGTGGATTAACTAGAAGCAAAGTCATGGATGCAATCTAGGTAACTCTAGAATGATGATGATGTGTGTAGTGATGATGATGATGATGTCCTCCTCAACGTGCCCCAACGAGGCTTTAGTACGTGCCCTCTGAAGCACAGTACCTATTGCGGCTTGTATGTGTTCATCAACGTCTGATATGAATGACACATGGAGTACCATGATCACCCATCCAAGTGGTGCCCTTACACAGATCGCGCACTTACTGTCCACGACTTTGACGATCTATTAAAAAAGGCAAGTTAGGTAAGTCACGCTATGAACGCTACGTCAGAATACAACACACGATGGTGTGTACCATGAGAGCAAGGGAGCATCATTTTCGTCTAAAAAAGTGTGTTCACGGATGAGGTTTTTATACTTAAGAAATACGTTGGAGAGCTTGTAACGTTGCTCTAACTGCTCAGTGAGGTATAATCTTAGTACGTTTACATAGAAACCGACTTGCGAAAATACATTCTTCAATTTATGAATTAACTTAATCACCGTAGGTATAACCATGAATTCAGTTCATCCAGCGGAAAGGATATAAATATTTGACATCCTACCGATTATATGACATTCAGTAAGTACGATAGCACGGGTAGTGTAGTAGCTCAAGCGATTGCCTCGCTGTTAAGCACTAGGCTGAGTTTCGTGGGTTCCATCCCTACACGAGACAACATACTGGTGATGAGTGTGCACTTGCAAGATCAGCTCTATAATAAATTGCATTCGAAGAGAACAACAACAATTGCGGTAATTTACAACTTAAGTCCTTATTAAACTTATGCCTTGCATTTACGGGAAAAATTATAGTCAGTTAGGCGTCACTTTAATATAATTTTACCATGCTAAGCATAATGTTGATGCAAATGGTTGAGCGGTGCTGTAATACATAAGATACGAGCCAACGAAGACCAACTCACTAACAAATAATAGTTTAATTAAAAAAATTGACCAAAAAATAAGTAAAATGCAGACGCGATATGGACATTGAATATAATTTGAAATTAATTTCAATGTGTAACATTCGCGTAAACCTAAGAAGATATTATATAATTATACTGCTAATCTCTTAATAATTATACTGCTAATCTCTTAATAATTATACTTATTATTAAGAGAGAGTAATATGCCTATGGCACAATACTATGAATCGAACTACACAGTAGCTAAGGGCGAAGGCACGGTACTAATATCTAACAGTATTCTAACTCCATACAAACGCACGAAACTCGAGTTATGCCGCGCCTCGAGCGCAGTGCACATTTTACTGTGCCTATAGTACACAACATCCGCGATCGTGCCGCAGTCCGTTTATCTACTCATGTGCCGCAGTTGCGAACGAACGGACGGTTTTTGTAACAGTGTTCTTTATTTAAATTAAAATTATAGCGACGGGTTGTGATAATGTGTTTATGTTACAAATGACGAAGATGTGTTAAAGTACTAGTTCTAGCACCTTATCACATTTAAAATTATAACCACACTTTTCATACCTTCGTACTGATTTACAACTTATCACTCATAGTTCTTACTTAACTATTTAATTCACACATACAGGCTGTTGATATGTATTTGCAAAATATTTTAATTAATATACAATATAGACAGTATACTTATTCACCCAAAATTATTTTAAGCAATGTGCGATCATATAAAACGTAAAATTAAATGTTACTTAGATAGTAAACCAGAATAAACTGTTTACTGGTGCAGAATAAGAGTCCACGGTAGGCACGAGTGCTTGGGTGTGTTAGGTATCTGCTATGCAAGCTCGCCGCGATAAGCTATGAATACACCGAGCTGATTTTTAAAATGTATGATTACAAACATTTTTTTTAAGATTTTGTGACTTATTTTTTTATGTTTTCAGTTATAGTAGTACATTCACCCCTGAAAATATTTTGCAAATGCATATCAACAACCGGTATATATAAAAAAAGTTTAAGCACATAAATTATACTAAAAGGCAAAATATTAAATATGAATAATAATGACAGATCTCCATTTATCAAGTTGTGTTTAGGTAACTAGTAATTTGTGTCGCCACAACGATTAGGCAAATTTTCCTTAAAACTCGTACAAAATCAGTGGAGACTTAAATTGTATTGGAGCTTTCAATTTAATCTTAATATATAAAATCCTTGCGTTACTGACTGACTGACAGACACGCAACAGCCAAAATTACTGGTCACAAGAAGATGAAATTTAGCATGTATGTTCCTTGAGGGGTGTAGGGTAGCACTAAGAGAGGATTTTTGGAAATTCCACCCCTAAGGGGCTAAAACTGGGTGTCAAAGTTTGTATGAAACTTTTTATTCCTTCAATGGATTTCCTCCAAACTATGTATATTAGTTCCTAAAATGACCATAGTGAACACTAAGAATTATTTTTCTGGTAATTCCTCCCCTTAGGAGGTAAGATAGGGGTCAAAGTTTGTATGTAACTTTTTATCTCTCTAATGGATTCACTTCAAACTTGTATATTGGTTCCGTAAACGACGATAGTGAACACTAAGAATTTGTTTTTTAAACATGCCGACCCTCAGGGGGTAAAATAGGGGTCAAAGTGTGTTACTTATTATTTCTTCAGTGGATTGACTTCAAACTGAATATTGGTTCCTCAAATGAGAATAGTGAACACTAAGAATTATTTTTTTGGGGATTCCACCGCTTAGAGAGTAAGATTAAGGGTCAAAGTTTGTATGTAACTTTTTATTCGTTCAGTGGATTGACTTCAAACTTTGTTTAAGTATTGCTTTCTCTAATGACCTTAGTAAACATTAAGAATTTTTTTTTTGGAATTTCTTACCCTAAGGGGTTAACAAGGGGAGTCGGTATTTGTATGAAACCTTTTTATTCCTTGATTGGATTAACTTCAAACTTTGCATATAGGTTCCTCAAATTCCACCCCTAAGAGCGTAAGATTGAGGGTCAAACTTTGTATGTAACTTTTACTCCTTTAATGGATTGACTTCAAACTTTGTATATTGGTTCCTCAAACGACGAAAATGAACACTAAGAATTTGTTTTTTGAAAAGTCCTACCCTCAGGGGATCATTCTCACTAGTTCCACCAGCAATTAGTTCCATGGAACTAGTGAGACTTTTTTTCTCAGTAGTTCCATGGACTTAATGACTACGGTGGAACTACTGAGAAAAAAAAGTCTCACTAGTTCCTAGGGACTAATTGCTGGTGGAACTAGTGAGAATGATCCCCTCAGGGGGTGAGATAGGGTTTCAAAGTGCGTATTAAACGAAAATTATTATTCCTTCAGTGGATTGACTTCAGACTTGGTATATTGGTTTCTCTAATGACCTTAGGAAACATTCAGAAAATCTATTTCGAGTCTACATACATACATACATATCGTCACGCCTTTTATCCCCGAAGGGGTAGGCAGAGGTGTATTTCTACACCCACTTTTCGCCAGATATACTTTAGTCCCACGTAATAGGGGGCGAGCCTATTGCCGTACCGGGCACATTTCCAGACTCCGTGCTGCTACTGAGAATTTCGTGACAGAAATACCCAATAACACTGCCCGACCCAGGAATCGAACCCGGGACCTCCCGATCCCACGCGCACATTTATGCCGCGAGACCAACGAGGCAGTCGTATAGGGTTTGATGTCGAGTTTTCCGTCTCTACGCAAAGACGGTATTTGCATCGTGTTATCCCTTAGTCGCCTCTTACGACACCCACGGGAAGATAGGGGGTGGTGACACTTGTATTCTATGCCGTCAACCACACGGTTTCGAGTTTCTTACCATAAAAGGTTAAAAAGGGGAATTGGAATTTGTATGAAACCTTTTTATTTATTTATTGGATTAACTTCAAACTTTGTGTATAGGTTCCACAAATGACGTTAGTGAATACCAAGAAAGGAGTTTTCGAAGTCATTCCCTTACGGGAGTTAAGAAAGGGTGTCTCATTTTGTAATATAAAAAAAACTTCAATGGATTCATTTGAAACTTTGTATATCGATTTCTCAAGTGACTTAGTGAATTCACCACTAAAGCGGGGAGTTCAAAAAGGGGTCCCAGTTTGTATGAAACTTTTAATTCCTTCACTAGATTTTTTTTCATCGTCCCTGATGTGCATTTAATTTTCATTAATTTAAATTTATGCGGCTGGCTCTCATCTAAGCGCTCTTTATAAGACCAATAGAAGCCAAAATACTTAGAGCCATTATTTTGCTATTTTTATTTATTTTTAAGCAGGTAAGCACTTTTTATCAGTTATCTGCTTTGTCCAACTGCTGACCAAGGCTTCTCTCATTTCTTTAACCTAAAATACTGAGAAAAGGTTTTTGTACTTGAATAATTTATTTTACAATTTTTTACAATGTCGCTCAGATATAAAAATGTATACTGCGACATAATCCTTGACTCATTTTATTTTAACTAGCTTTTGCAAGCAGCTACGCCTAAATGTTTTTTTTTCATATTGTTCGAGAGTTTTCATGAACCATTAGTATAATACACATCTAAATCGACTCAGCAATTTTTAAGATTACCCTGAATAAATAGACAGACAGAAAAACAATTAAAACAAATCATTGTACATTGGAAACGGGTTAGCAACAATATGCAATACTGTTATTTTCAGATTACAGACAGTTTGTTTATTTTTGTTTAAGTCTCACGCCTGTATCCTCAAAGGGGTAGGCAGAGGTGTAATATTACACCCACATTTTGCCATTTTGCATTTTAGGTCCTACGTAATAGGGGACGAGCCTATTGCCGTTAGCGGGCACATTGGCAGACTCCGTGCTACTACTGAGAATTGGGCAAAACTCAGTAATACTTTTGCCCGATCCGGGAATCGAACTCGAGACCTCCCGTTTAGCAGACGCATACGCTATCCACTGTACCACGGAGTCAGTCAAATATTATTTATTTGTATAATCTGTCAGTATATAAAATTCTTCCGTTACTCATTGACTGACTGACATGCTACAGCCGAAAAAAAAACTTCAATGGATTCATTTGAAACTTTGTATATCGATTTCTCAAGTGACTTAGTGAATTCACCACTAAAGCGGGGAGTTCAAAAAGGGGTCCCAGTTTGTATGAAACTTTTAATTCCTTCACTAGATTTTTTTTCATCGTCCCTGATATGCATTTAATTTTCATTAATTTAAATTTATGCGGCTGGCTCTCATCTAAGCGCTCTTTATAAGACCAATAGAAGCCAAAATACTTAGAGCCATTATTTTGCTATTTTTATTTATTTTTAAGCAGGTAAGCACTTTTTATCAGTTATCTGCTTTGTCCAACTGCTGACCAAGGCTTCTCTCATTTCTTTAACCTAAAATACTGAGAAAAGGTTTTTGTACTTGAATAATTTATTTTACAATTTTTTACAATGTCGCTCAGATATAAAAATGTATACTGCGACATAATCCTTGACTCATTTTATTTTAACTAGCTTTTGCAAGCAGCTACGCCTAAATGTTTTTTTTTTTCATATTGTTCGAGAGTTTTCATGAACCATTAGTATAATACACATCTAAATCGACTCAGCAATTTTTAAGATTACCCTGAATAAATAGACAGACAGAAAAACAATTAAAACAAATCATTGTACATTGGAAACGGGTTAGCAACAATATGCAATACTGTTATTTTCAGATTACGAAAGTTTGTTTATTTTTGTTTAAGTCTCACGCCTGTATCTTCAAAGGGGTAGGCAGAGGTGTAATATTACACCCACATTTTGCCATTTTGCATTTTAGGTCCTACGTAATAGGGGACGAGCCTATTGCCGTTAGCGGGCACATTGGCAGACTCCGTGCTACTACTGAGAATTGGGCAAAACTCAGTAATACTTTTGCCCGATCCAGGAATCGAACTCGAGACCTCCCGTTTAGCAGACGCATACGCTATCCACTGTACCACGGAGTCAGTCAAATATTATTTATTTGTATAATCTGTCAGTATATAAAATTCTTCCGTTACTCATTGACTGACTGACATGCTACAGCCGAAAAAACTGAGCGCAAGTGGATGAAATTTTGCATGTATCTTCCTTGAGGTGTGTAAGGGTACACTAAGAGAGGATTTTTGGAAATTCCTTCCCTAAAGGGGTTAAACTGGTTGTCAGAATTTGTATGAAACTTTTTATTCCCTCAGTGGATTAACTTCAAACTTTTTATACTTATTGGTTCCTCAACTAAAGTTAGTGAACACTAAGAAAGTCTTTTTGAAAATTCTTACCCTAAGTGGATAAAAAGAGGAGTCATAATTTGCATAGAACCTTTTATGCCTCCAAGGGATAAACTTCATATTTTGTTTATTGGATCCGCAAATGACGTAAGTGAACACAATACATATTGGAAATTTTCCCCTAAGAAGGTGGAAAAGGGATTTAGAGTTTGTGTAAAAACTTTAATTTTTCAATGGAATCACTTCAATCTGTGTATATGAAATCTTTTCGTTACTGCTGACTGACAGACACATTACAGCCGAAATTACTGGGCGCAAGAAGGTTAAATTTAGCATGTTTGTTCCTTGAGGAGGGTGTTTGTACAAAATATTTTATTTAATCGTAATTTACGCGTGCGAAGCAGCGGGCAAAAGCTAGTACTTAATATACCTAATAGTCCGTGTGGTGACGGATTAAGAATACGGAATGTCACCACTCCATATCATCCCATGGGTGTCGTAAGAGCCGACAGAGGGAGCATATTATGCAGAGAACAGCACTGTAAGAGAAGGAAAACTTGATACAAACCCTATACCAACCCGCTTGGCCAGCGTGGTATAGTAGGCCATTTCCTCCTTTCAAAGGAGAGGCCTAATCCAGCAGTGGAATGTCAAAAGCTGATAACGACGATACCTAATAGATATCGATATAAAGGGCACAAATAACACCCGGATACGGCATAACAATTTGTGTATTCCATAACTTCTTAGGAACGAACCCATAGCATTCTGAAATGGTTAGATGATCACTTAAATTACTGCGCCACTCGTGCGGCAGATGACATCGCAAATTCAGACGCTTCGTTCCGTAGAATCGATTTACGCACACCGCTCTTACCCATGGACAAGTAAATGCTGCGCTCTCCTTGGAAAGGGGCTGTTCTCCCTTACCATAAGTAAAGTTCTTTATGGTAAAGCTTATGGCGAATGTTTTACGATGTTCTTAAAGCTACGCAATCACTGGATATATAGTTAAAATGATTTTTGCTCAAAAAAATTATGCTACATAGGCTACATTCAACCAGTGAGTAATGGTTTAAGATAGGTATATGCAGTGACTACAGATAGAACAAGTTACTTTTAATCGCTACTAACTCGATACTTGTCATCGTTGTTTTATAGACCGTAAAGTGTAAATAGGTCTCCGACAGTAAGTTTCTGATGGGTGAAGCCATGAGCATATTCTAGCTTCCCTTTTTTCTAGTGAACAACACATATTCCAAGTGATGACGTACTTCGTGTTATTCTGTTACCTTTTATATCAGAAGATAGGTCGCTGATTATTCACGTTTGTTTGTAACAATATGAAATTGTTGTTGATAAAGGAGAGAAACTTTCCTGTGTTTATCATCGGTAAGGTACAAAAAGTTCTAATACATTTGAATGTCTTTGAAAGTCGTAAAAAACAAGTAAGATATGTCGTTTCATGTTCAATGAGTTATACAGTGCACACTATTGGTGTACATTTTGTTGCATGTGAATGCTGAATACCAGCTGAGCTTTTTCATGTGTGTAGATTGATATGTCAAGTGGAACCTTATTTTATTTTCAATCAATTTGTTGGCAGCTGGGAAAGCAAAGATATAATATTATCTATGGTGGAGTTGCTATATTTGTGAAACTTCTATTTTACCCGACATAACTATGACGTGACTTTACCAAAACTTTATAGCAAACACATGTTTAATGTCAGTTTCGAGCCGCTATCATTGAGCTTGACCTGAATATGGGCGCATTTGCTAGATAACAAACAATTTCTATAGGTACTACTTTAATTGCTCGGTTAAATGTTTTTAAATAAAAGGCCCCAAAACGACATGCCCTGCAGTGTGACTACTAAACTAAGTATTTGTAAATTTGGTATAGTTATATAAAATTTTATAACACATTTTTGCATGGTCAAATCTAAGCTGCTGTTAGTTTTTTGTTCGTTTTTACAGCGATCTGTCTCTTTATCAGGACAAAAAGCAGTAGGTTTGGCATTATTATGGGACGTGTAGGTACCGGAATACGACCGGTGCCGCACCATATTCTAATGTAATGTGCTCTTATCGCAACACATCCTGAGGCATTCGGACTTTTAATCGACGTTTGTTCAGATTGACTGCACGGTTGGCGTAGTGGTTTAAGTGGCCGCCTCGTCGCTTGACACTTTACCGAGTGTTGTGGGTTCGATTCCCACACAAGACAACCCTTTGTGTGATCCATAAATTCTTGTTTCGAGTCTGTGTGTTAATTGTCCTCGTTAGATGTATGTTTGTAAAGTCCCCCGCGACACAGGATTTAGTCCTAATGCGGGAGTTGTCATTTTAAAAAAAGAAAAAGATTGTTGTCCATAAGCGGTTGGGCCAGTAAATTTGGGTGGTTTAAATTTTTTCAACTCAACTACTGTAATTTTAAATGGCTTTGAAGAATTTTTTTGAATACTAAATTTTTGCATTTCCTCCACAATATGCTCCAGTAGTTCGTTATCAAAAAACCATGAAAAATATTGAAGAGGAGTTTCGAATTCCATAATCGATGCTGGCAAGTTTGTGTTTCCGGTAAATTGAGAATTTGCAGATTGAAAAGATTTTTTTTCCAAATGAACTTCCTTTTTTTCCTTCTGATGACAATGGCAGGAGCAGGGCTTCTAGATCTAGTAGTAACATCATCAGCACTTACAGAATATGACGTTTGTCTCGATTTATGTGTTTGTCTATTGGTACTGGAACATCTCGCCAAACTATCCTCTGAAGTACCTGGCTGAGGGTTTGATGATGGCTGCGCGGTCGCTAAAGAAACATATTATGGAGATGGAGAATGATATCTTTGCGGTTTCCAATTCTGTCTCTGTATGACTTAGTTTGTTTAGCTATTTCCTCTCTGATTGTAGGCATTATCAGATCGTTGTGCAGTTGTTCGTTCGTTACAAACCATGGGGCACCAGTTACCATGCGCAACATTTTGTTCTGAAATCGTTGTATGATTTATATGTTAGAGTGTCAGGCTGTACCCCATAGTTGTATGCCGTACGTCCACACTGGTTTAAAGATGGCTTTGTATATCATCTGGGTTTGTATCAAGTTTTCCTTCTTCTTCTTTAGAGTCAGCAGATGGCGCTACCGTCGCAATAACATTGAGTTCTTGTCACCGGTTTTATAATTTTTGTCTAAAAATAATATCTGAAAGTTAAAAACGTAATAAGTGTATCAAAGTGAATATAAACGTCCAACTCTCAAGTACAAATGTTATCCACGGATTTGAATAAAGTTTAACTAAAATATGTGAACATTGTTGTTAACAAAGCGACAGTGCATAATTTACAATCTATCTCAAATTAAAGTGAAAAAAACCTGAAAAACAGTGTGTGAATAAAGTCAAAGCAGAATCAATGTGAATAAATAAACTCAGTGAAAAAAATTGTATTTAAAAACTCAATATACAAAATAAGTGACGGTTTTTTTTTCACATGACTTTAAATTGCCGCGCTCTCAGCGCCTTTGTGGCGAATAGTTGCATTAGAAAGCAACATCAATCCAGTTAAGACTTTGGAAAAAAACGACATCTAACGTCTGATAGCTAAACAAATTAGAAAAGTCAATAACTTGTTGTTAGTGTGTCTGGACGTGAAGAAGATTTCATAATACGCTCACAGATGGCGCGTATGTCAAATAAAAATAAATTATATTAACTTTGGATAAGTGAAAACCTATTCAGAAATACATATATTCTAAATAAAAAAAAAATAAAAAAACTGCACTCTTATAATAATTATCATCTTAACTGATTAAACACCAATAAAAATGGACTCCTGTGAACGTAACATCACGCAAAGGCGTAAGCTGAGTAAGGGCAGTGTAAGCAGTATTAGTTGCAATGATAACTCCCTGAACACATCTTCAAGCCTATATCTCTCAGACATAGCGCACAGTTTACCTGACCTATCTAAGGCATTGCTCAACACTGAAGTAGAGGAATTAAGAAGCGAAAATATGAAACTAAGGATGGAACTACAAAGAGCTCAGAATGAAGTGGACAACTTGAACTCTGAAAACCACTCTCTTCAAGAAATAATTACCTGTCAAAAATCTAAAATAGAAAAGCTGACGTTTTTATGTAGAAGCACATGCAATACAGTATCTTCAAAAAAACGTCATTCAATTAAGTCAAAGCCTATCACTACTACAACTCAAATTTCCCTAGATGACAGCTGGACTCAATTAAATATAAGCCATGAAAATACCCTACAGAATCCTATCTGCAAAGAACAAATAAGGGAACTCCCACCTGCAGCAAACACATCACTATTACTGAAAAACAATGAACAGCCTCCTCAGACAGAATGTTTCATAACTCCCATAAGTCAAGACAAAACCAACAGAATATTAATGTTTTCTGATGTACATTCACCAATGAGAAAAATTCTGCAAAATATAATTGGATCAAATTTCTTTGTGTCATCTATAAGTAAACCAGGGGCCTCAACAGATAAACTTTTAGAATCATCCTTAGAGTTATGTAAAGATTACAATAAATTTGATTATGTTGTTATCAAGTGTGGAAATAATGACAGAGACCCTTTAAAAATACAATCAACTTTATACTTTTACTTAGATAAATTAGCACACACAAATGTTCTACTGTGCAACTCAAACAGAGGTAGATATTTAAATACTAAGAAATTACATGAAATGTTTAACTATATTTGTTCTCAATTTAATCACTGTATACTTGTAAACAGAGAATATAATTATCATAAGGCACCTAATACATCTCTCATTATGGTACTATGCAGGTTCTTATTGAGAGACATTCTACATCTAAACTATAAATATAACTATATTCAATATAACATGGAATGCAACATTTCAAAAATTGTAAAGACTGTGTCAGCTAGTACACAGACTGATTCTTTTAAAAAACCCAGTTTGTTATCAACAGAAAGTCAAACTGATAATTTATTTCGAGACTAAAAATAATTTTACCATTTTACATAATAATATACAAGGTATGCGATCTAAAATTTGTGATTTAGAATTATTATTGGATTCGAAGCATGTAGATGTACTCTGTTTGAGCGAAACATTTCTTAAAGATAATAGTGCTGAAGTACTGCAGTTGCCTAATTACACAATGGCATCTTATTTCTCTAGAAAAAATAAATCTCGCGGTGGAGTGTGTATTTATGTAAAAAACACCATCAAATACAGAAAAATTGACTGGATTTCTGAATTAGCAACAGAAACGCACTTTGAATGTTAATACCAGAAACGAACTGGTATATATTGTGTTTGTATAGAACACCTAGCGGTAATATTAACCTTTTTCTGGAAAAATTAGAACATTTACTACATAAACTAACCATCAGAGTAAGAACGGTAAACAAGAAGGTGTTTATTTTGGGTGACTTTAATATAGATACGCTTATTTCTACCAAAAATAGTAAGCTGTTTAAAAATACATTGAAGGCATTTAATATGCACTTAGCATTAAATCAGCCCACTAGGTTAGCGAGTCATTCAGCCACCTGTATAGACAACATTATCACGAACCATTGTAGGTACAGTGTAGAAAGGAGAATGATCAAATTTGTATGGAAGATGGGCTAAGTTTGCTTCTCGATGATTTGACCAGTAAAATATAGTAAATATACTCCTAATTAAACTAGGAAAAAAATTAATACGATATTCGGCGGCAGTTCTTAGCTATCGGACATTAAAGATTTCAAATATTTTGAGGTTAAGTATTGTGATAGTTACATGATTTAATCATATAAATAGTAGTAAATTAGTTAATTATCGCCCGTGCTTCGAAGAGTACTTACGTTAAGCCGTCGGTTTCAGTTGTCATGAAGATCTTTCACCATCGCACGTCGTTACGGGGAGTCAATACCCTCCAATAAACCGATACTTACTGGTCTAAACCATACAATATCGCTTGCCCATTGGGTTATGGCGGTCAGACTATGGAAAAGCTAATATTCTGTAATATCTGGTTAGACTAGTAAGCGGACCCAGGTCTCCTAGGCGTTGAAGTCTTGGATGCAACCGACATAACTCCGACCGAATTCTCAATACCATGTGGTACAATTAATGAGAATTTCAGTGAGGCTAGTTCGCAAAAGATAAGCTCATTCCATTGGACCTTATTACAAAGTTGGCATTAAAACAACACTGTATTATGCTTAATAGGTAAATGAAACACAGTTTTTATGTTATTCTTCATTTTATTTGTTATTATACCTAAATCTTGTATACGGATGTACGAATTCACGGCATACAGTACAGACGTGTTGCAAAAATATATTTAAAAATTAAAATATCTATTAACCTGATATCAGGCCTAAAGTGCTAAACATAAGTTGTAAATTAGTCTGTTATAACTAGTGCGTTCTTGTGACTTTTACATCGAAGTAGCCCGAGCACACACAAGCATCGACCAGGTAACCGCTCTTCACCCCCTGGGGCAAGGGAGACGGGTCCTATTTTCTGATCTCTTCACTCAGTTGTGATTTGTAACGTTCGTCGAGAGTCAACATTTGAACCACAGATCATAATGAGCGTAGTACACTCACCTACTAGAAGTGGCCTAAGTGGCTCTGAACCAAATCTTAGTAGTAGTGATGACCCATCTGTACTACCCGATAATGTTCAAATAACGTTTCGCAACAAGCGAAAATTCACCGATGACAACACTTTCATAAAGGAAGAACTAAGTGGAATCCGAAACCAAATAACTGAAATGATGACAATGATCTCATCCATAAATGCAAACCAACAGGCCTTCATGGATAAAATAAGCGGAGATATGTGCGCCATAAAACAACAAGTAGCTGACATAAAGACGTCTATTCATTTGCTTACCGAGGAGCAACGCGTCTTAAAATCAGATGTTTCAAATATGCAATCCCAAAACATAGTCACAGATAAAAGAATTGAAGAACTAAATTCTGAGCTAAAAATGGTCAAGAACCTTTTGAATAGCTCACCGTCAACACCACTTGTAACTGAGAAATGTGAGACTATAATCATGGAAATTAATGAACGCGAGAAAAGGAGCAAAAATATTATTATAACGGGTATACCTGAACCAACATCAGCCAATAAAGATGAAAGAATTGATATGGATACTCAAGAAGTTACCAAGATCATTAAGCAACTTAATATAGACACTAAACCGGCTAAAGTATTCAGAATTGGCAAGTATAATACTGACAAAAATCGACCACTTAAAGTATGCTTTGGTTCAACCGAAACAGCCGTGTCAATATTGCGAAATAAGAGCAACATAAAACAAGGACATATAAGGATATTCTCTGACCAAACACCCCAACAGCAAGCATACCTCAAGAATCTAAAAAATGAGCTCAAACGACAAACTGAAAATGGTGTTACCAATCTTACCATCAAATATGTAAAAGGGCTGCCAAAGATAATGGAAATACCATCAAAAAACTAAAACAGAGACAAAACAGAAAGACGAATACAGATAACAGTACTACTTTTCAAATAGTCGATAAATATAATAACATCCAAAGTAGCCAAAATTCTATTAAGTTTTTCTACGCAAATGCACGCAGTATTGTTAAACCTGGAAAGTTGGACGAATTGAAATGTATAGTCGGACATCTTAGTACAATCGTGCATTTATTGATCCTGACGGAAACCTGGATAAAGTCTGCAGAAGAGGCAAGTCACATAGTAATACCTGGCTACACGCATTATCATAACTACAGGCAGAATGGTAGAGGTGGCGGTGTGTCAATATTTGCACACAATAGTTTAAAGCACTCATTACTGGAGGAGCTCTCGTTGGATGGTAACCATTATCTTTGGATTCACTTGCAAAACTACTGCTTGGAGATTGGCGCTGTATATAGGCAACCAGACATATCAAATGTGAAAAACTTTTTAGAAACATTTTCAAAACAAATAAACGATCGAAAAAGAGCATTGATATTCGGAGATTTTAATATAAATTTACTTAGCTCGGATCAGCTGACATCGAAATATACAGAAGCTCTTTGGGAAAACGGCTACCAGGTTTTAAATAAAATTGAAGAGGATTATTGCACCAGGGAAACTGTAAATACAAAAACAATTATTGATCATATAAGCTCTAATTTATCTAACCTTAAATCACATTTTGCCATAATCGAGACTTGTATGTCAGATCATAAACACATTTATTTTGAAATCAAGAAGTCCCAATACGAACCATTAAGAAAGATCAGATACGAAGCAATAAACTACGACACATTATACAAAACTCTAGAAAGGCGTGAAGGTGATAACGTAGAACATTCTTACGAAAAACTTGAAGAACGACTGAAAGCATGTATCGCGGCAAGCAAAATAGCCAAAAGTAAAATTTTGAATACTCCCAGAAAAGAATGGATAAAGAACACAATCATGATTGGAATAAACGAAAGAAACAGACTTTGGAAAAATACTAAGAGGAACCCATATGATACCCATACAAAAGATAAATTTATACAGAAGAGAAATGAGGTAACTAAACTTATACAAACAACCAAAAGGACATACTACCTAAATTTGTTCAACAAGTTTCAAAACAATCCTTCAAAGATTTGGCGTCTCATTAATAATTTGGCTAGCAATAAAATTAAAGCATCCTATATACCTAGCAGAATTGAAACAGGATCTGGATATGTCACCGACCAGTATGATATTTGCGAATTTTTTAACAATTTTTTCTCAAATATTGGTGCAACTCTAGCAAATCAAATAACTATGAACTGTCAGAAACAAAAACTAAATGTAAATAGAGTAAGCGCTCCTGGAAGAGAACCTACCTTAAATCACTTAAAATTATGTTCAACTGCAGAAATATCACAAATAATCAATAATTTAAATCCTAATACTAGTTCAGGTTTAGACGGTATAAATACAAAATCAATATTATGCGTTAAGAGCTTAATACTAGAAGAACTAACAAACTGCATAAATAAAAATTTAGAAAAGGGTGTCTTCCCTGATAGTCTTAAAACTGCCAAAGTTACACCTATACATAAATCCGGTAGTAAATCTGACGCAGGTAATTATCGCCCAATTTCGGTACTACCAGTACTATCTAAAATTTATGAAAGAGTACTGTATAACCGCCTTGAAGACTATTTAACTAAACAGAATTTTCTGTATGAAAAACAGTATGGTTTCAGGCCAAAATCTGGTACTCTCTCAGCAACTATCGATCTTACAACAAAATTACAACTAAGTATAGATAAAAAACAAATTTCTCTAGGTGTGTTCATCGATCTTAAAAAGGCATTCGACACAATAAGCCATACCATATTATTAAATAAATAAATGAAATTGGTGTCACTGGCACTGCATACGATATTTTTGCGTCATACCTCATAAATCGCAGTCAGGTTGTTAAAATCGATAGCACAAAAAGTAGACCAGCAAAACTAAGTTTTGGTATCCCACAAGGCTCTATTTTAGGACCCCTTCTTTTCCTGGTTTATATAAATGACATCAAAAATATTGGATTAAAAGGAGACATATCTCTATATGCTGATGATACAGCCTTATTTTACTTTGGACATTCCATAACTACCGTTATAACAGATGCTCAAAGTGATTTGAATCGTCTAAATATGTGGCTCCAGAGCAATCTCCTCACTATCAATATATCTAAAACTAGATATATAGTATTTACAGCTAAAAACAAAAAAATCCTACCATACCCACCATTAACAATCAATAACCAAAATATTTGCAAAGTTAACCAAGAAAAATACCTAGGATTAATATTAGATAGCCATCTTACTTGGAAACCTCATATTGACAAAATTAAAAATAAATTAAGTAACCTGACGGGGGCAGTGAGGAGAATGATCCAATGTCTACCTCGCGACGTTCGATATAATGTGTATAATTCCCTGATAAAACCACATATAGATTACCTTATCGAAATATGGGGTGTTGCTGCCAAAACTAATTTGGAAACATTACAAATCGCCCAAAATAAACTAATTAAAACATTGTTTAATTACGACTATGATACACCAACATGCAAAATATATAAAGAAACAAAAATAATGAATATATCACAAACACATACCTACAACAGCTGTATATTAATCAGGAAAATTTTATGTAAGGATATTCACACGCAAGTAAGTTTTACTAAAAAATATCAGGTACAAAAAATTAGACTAAGAAGAGCAAATGACATTTTATTAAATAAACCACGAACAAATTACGGTAAAAAGTGTCTTATGTATAACGGTGCCAAATTATATAACAAATTACCGAACAACATCAAAGAGGCAAAAACTATGATTACTTTTAAAAAATTGCTAAAATTTTACTTATTAAATAAATTATGAAGATAAAAAAAGAAAAAAAAAATTAAACATGATGTGTGTAAATTTAAACTAAAACAATGTCATAATATTTTACATATATAAAATACATATAGACTAAACATCATTATTTTATCAAATAACATACTAATAAAAATAAAATACGCGTATCAATATAAACGGTTAAAATATAGTTAATGGTATCTATATTTAAATAACTTCAATTACATACTTAAATATATAATGTATAAATACATAATTCTATATAAACAATATAGAAATAACGATGATATTATGTTAACAAATTTATTAGCAAACAGAAGGTATAAAATTAATTTTAAATCTTAACTAAAATTAATATCAATCATACAAAACGTTTATGATAAAATCTACTAGTTATAAAAATGTAGTCATCACGTTACCCAAGCATGATTTTATCAAGTGCCGCTTCCAGTCGCGCGTACTCTGTGTAATTCTAATGAAAGGTCTATGTCTGGTCGGTTTTAGTTTAATTGTATCTACCCCACTTTATTTATTATTGTGAACTTGTTTTTACTGTGCGCCAAACAAAATGTGTAATATTATTGTGAACTTTCTCATGTAAGTGAATGTTTAATTCTTATGAGAAATAAATATATCTCAAACCTCAAATCTTCTTAAAATAAATCACCTCAAAATGAAGCAGGAGCTTGTATATCGTATACCATAATGTGGTGCAGGTACGACCTCAGAAGTTACAACAGCTTCAATTAATGTGTAGCATTCTAAACATAAGACTCCGTTCAATTCCTGAAACAAACAATTAAAGTAGTTTGAATATTCGGTGAGGAGAGCACGAGAGAATTGTAGGAATTGAGAAGAGAAGTAAACAACACTTACACAGACTGGCGCTATCCATGATGTCAAAATATTGAGCTCCGAATCAGATAGCTTGTCCAAAGAACGGACGTGTTGCTGCCGAGGTACCGCAAAGGAAGAGTTAACATAACTCAATAACTGCAATCCTTACCACGGCTAGTTGTTCTAAGTCCAGACGACATACTAATGTTACCAATAAAGACTGTCTCATACTTGTCAACCCACGAGTCTTGAAAACACGAAATAAACTTGTTTGGTCCACAACGAATTGTTCAAGTCAATATAAACGACAGTAAATTACTTATTTTCCAATAAAGAGATATGAGCATAGCTGAAAAAGCAATTTGACTGTTTTCATGTCAAAATAACTGACGTAAGACCAGAGAGTTTGGACTAGTAATAAGGACCTTATTACTAGAAGGTTATATTTCTTTGCGCAAGACATTACAGATGCCAGTATAATAAAAATTTGTTCCCATATTTTCGATAAGTACAAAACATTATTTCGCGGGTAATATGTTGCAAGAAGGATAAACATATTATTTATAGAAAATATTTCACCACAATACATTTTTCAAAATATCATAAGATTTTGGTGTTATTTTGCTTATTAGAACTTTTGTTACCTATGTCACATGTTTCACTATGAATGTAATTTTTCCCTTTTAAAAGGGGTTTGCAAGAAACTGTAAACATTTTCCTAAATATGCTAAATGAGTTTTGAATATGAAGTGGCGATGTCACGACCGGAACAACGCAGATACTTTTAATTTTGAACTAAAAATCCCCGTTTCGCTTTAAATTAAAATTAATATATATAAAATTATAAAATAAAAGAAGATTTTCTAGAAATGAATGGTTTAGAAGCAAACGTGCCACAAAATAGCCCAGTTTTGGTCATTCTCCTTTGGGACCTAGGTATACCAGATCATACCGGCCAGGCAATAAAAATTCCCTGTAGTATAAGCTTCAGACAAAAGTACTGGTTCAAGTCACGACGTAACATCAACTATTATTTTGACATATTTATAAAATATATATCTCAAATTAATTTTGACTTAGTTTGTGAATATACTGATGTAAACAAGGCATATGATAACTTCTTTGATATCTTTAATTTAATTTTCAATCTTTGTATACCATCCAAAAAAGTAAGAATGTGTTATGAAAAAGACAAGTCTTGGCAAACAAAGGGTTTATTAGTATCTACTAAGACTAAAAGAAAAATGTATCTAGAAGCAAAAAATCATAAAAATTTGGAACATAAAACAAAATACTCTCGTTACTGTAAAGTTTTAAAACGAGTAGTAAGAGAGTCAAAGAAGCATTCAAATGTATAATTCATCTCACAAAGTGACAATAAAACTAAGGCTATATGGACTTTAATTAAAAAACAAACTCAAATAACTAATGTTATCAAGCCAACTGTAGAGAACATTATGCTTGGAGATAAGATTATAAAGTCACCATTAGAAATAGTAAATGTTTTCAATGATTTTTATATTAATCAGAACAATAGCACAAACGTAGTTAAACATTACAAATCAAATCAAATGAATATGCCAAACAGTATCTTCCTATATCCTGTCGATAAATGTGAAGTAGTAACTATAGTCAAAGGTTTAAAAAATTAAACTAGTTTTGGGCATGATAATATACCAATTAAGATTATTAAAGAAAGCATTACTTTCATTGCTGATCCGCTAGTGCATATAATTAATGTAATGTTAGAGACTGGAGAATTTCCGACAGAACTTAAAAAAGCCCTTATAAAGCCACTGTACAAAAAAGGGTCACGCCATGACATTAATAACTACAGGCCAATTGCTTTACTGCCATGTCTTTCAAAACTTTTTGAAAAAGTAATTTATAAAAGAATAACGAAATTTATTGAAATAAACAATATTTTAAACTCCAACCAATTTGGCTTTCAAAAGAAAAAACTACATCATTGGCAATATATAAACTATTTCATACAATTTGGGAAAACATTAATAATAAAAATCAATCTGCGGCTCTTTTCATTGATATGACAAAAGCCTTTGACTGTGTTAAATATAAAATACTATTAAAGCAACTAGAATACCTAGGAATACGAGGAGAAGCCTTAAAACTAATAGAAAACTATCTAAATAATAGAATGCAAGCAACAACTATAGAAATATTCAATGAAGATACAAAAACTATAGAAGCAGTAACATCAGACTTTCAAAAAGTTATACTTGGCGTGCCCCAAGGCAGTATATTGGGGCCGCTTTTATTCCTAGTATACATAAATGAGCTACCCACTATAATTGACCATCTTTGCGTTATGTACGCTGATGACGCGACGGTATTTATCTCCAACAATAATAATATAATAATAATAATAATAAAAAAAAAAACTGTCAACAAGACAACCAAAATTTTCTCTTGGACCATTTTATTTGTATTTTATATCATTGTTTTGAGTCAATATATTATATTTCCAATAGTACAAGAACTCCTTTTATGATAAATATTATAATAAATACAGAAACCATAAAATATATTTAAGAAACTTATCTGCAAAAATATTGTGAAGATGACATCTAGTGTCAAAACAAACCCAAACAAAACATTTATAAACAAGAGATATAAACAAATAAAATAACTAGAAAATGTTGACGAGAGCAGCTGCTGCACGCCTGAGATCCCCGGACTTGTCGCTCAGCTCCGCCTCGCAGCCGCCGGCACCTGCACCAGCGTCGTCGGCGAGTGTTGAGGCGTCGAGCTCATCGAGCGACGAGTATTTCTCTCCGCCGACGTCGCCACCACCTGTACGTCGGCGAGGGAGAGGCCGGCCACCGACACGCTTGGGACCCCGAGACCCACCGGTCTCGAACAGGGCCCCCGCTACCGGTGGTGATGTGCACCGCATGAGATGGACTAGTTCAATGAATGAAAACGTCATGCGGGCATATTTTGTGGCCACAGAGGGAGGAACTAACCTCAGTGCGTACCGTGATCGAATGCTGCCTTTGTTTCAGGCGCTTGAGCCAGCTGTCAACGTGTCAACACAACGGCTATCGGATCAAGTGCGGGCCATCCAACGGTGTCGTCTGTTGGATGACACCGTGCTTGAGAGACTTCGCTCTGACGTGCAGAGAAGTCTCCCCATCACTTCTTCATCGCGAACTCGGACGGCGGTTGCACAACTGCAACAGGTTGATGTCGCCGATGAAGAGATAGATGACGAGACTTCTCATGTAAGTACCCAGTGCAACGATCAGTTAAGGAGTGCCTTGGAATGTGCTATTGCGGAATACCGATCCATGGACCCAAATGTTCGGCCTCGTTTGCCTCGTTTGCCCATGCATAAGAAAAACATAGCGCTGGTGAGTGCCCTAGATGCATTACTGCCAATTTATTTTGAGAATAGTGAAAATCTCGGCGATACACACTCAATCCTGTATTGTGCGGCGGTTGCGGCGTGTCGAGTAGCGGGGGTTAAATTTAATGTAAATAATACCGCTATTCGACAGACCGCTGCTGTGCCAGGTTGGCAACGTAGGATTGAGCGTCGTATCGCTGAGACTAGGGCACTCATTGGCAAGCTGTCTTGTTTTAGGATGGGCAATACCCGACCGAGAGTGATGCGCTTTGTAACTCGAGCCTTTGCGGGAACTAATATCAGTTCCCAAGATTATTTATCTCGGGTTACAGAGCGCATCGACACCCTAAAACAAAAACTCTATGCATGGGCAAACCGTATAAGGCGATACAAAAAAAGAGTGGATCGGTATTGCCTGAATCGCACATTCCAGAGAGACGAGAGGTGGGTGTACAGAAGATGGGAGCGACCCGAGTCCACGGCCGGTGACGCTGATGGGGGTCGACCGGATGATGATGCTACTAATACATTTTGGCGCAGCATCTGGTCGACGCCTGTCAGCCACACGGAGAGTGATTGGATTGGGACTGTTGAGCGAGTATGCGAACAAATACTAACAATGGAGCCAATATCAATAACATATGATGATATAGCCAGTGCAGTCCGTTCGTTACCAAACTGGAAATCAGCGGGACCGGACGGGCTGCACAATTTTTGGCTCAAATGGCTCCATAGTTCGCATACTTGCTTAGCATCTCAATTCCAATCATCACTGGAATCGGGGTCGCTACCAGATTTTCTAACATCTGGCGTCACTCACCTACTCCATAAGTCTGGTAGTGCCACGGACCCTAAGAATTACAGGCCGATAACCTGTTTGCCAACGATATATAAACTCCTTACATCCATTTTGAGAACGAAATTGTCGAAACATATAGCTGATAATTCTATTTTATCTGTTTCTCAAAATGGATGTAGGAGTGGGGCCCGTGGCACTAAAGAACTCCTGCTGATAGACATGGCCATTAGCCAGCAGGTGCGCCGTAACCGAAAGAATCTATCGACATGCTGGATAGATTACAAGAAGGCTTACGACTCCGTGCCACATACATGGCTTTTGAGGGTGCTGGAGTTGTATAAAGTAGATACAACTCTATGCACCTTTTTAAGGTCATGTATGGGGCAATGGAGGACCGTACTGTGCTATCCAGGGTGTCGATCGAGTTTGGGTTGCGGTGCTCCAATAAGGATCGAGCGAGGTATATTCCAGGGCGATAGTTTGAGTCCTTTGTGGTTTTGTCTGGCCCTGAACCCCCTAAGTACCTTGTTAGAGGCTTCAGGGCTAGGCTATCGGTTAAGGAGAGGAGGTCAAGTTACATCTCACCTCCTTTTCATGGATGACCTGAAATTATTTGCCCCCAACAATTTCCAACTGACAGCATTACTTAAGGTAACCAAAACCTTTAGTAATTCTATCAGGATGGAATTTGGTGTGGATAAATGTGCGGTCATGCATGTGAAGAGAGGCAGGATTATGGAATCTGCAGGGATACAACTCTCAGATTCCATACAACTTAGATCCCTCTCCCTAACCGAGACCTACAAATACCTGGGTATGTCGCAGTCTTTGAATATTGCTGAGACTGACATGAAACAGACGTTGCAGGCTCGTTTCTTTGGCCGCCTGAAAAAAGTACTTAACAGTCTTTTATCAGGTGGCAACAAGGTGCGGGCCTGCAACGGGTGGGCCATGCCAGTCCTAATGTATTCCTTCGGCATACTCAGGTGGACCCAGACGGAACTCGATGCCCTGGATAGAAAAGTCCGTTCAATGTTGACTGCATCTCGGATGCATCATCCACGCTCGTCGGTGATGAGGTTGTACATCCCGCGGAAATGTGGGGGTCGAGGCTTTTTATGTGCAAAGACCCTCCATAACCGCGAGCTGTACAACCTCAGAGAATATTTTCTGGGAATGAACGTGGATGTGCATCGCGATGTAGTTGCCGTTGATACAGGACTTACCCCGCTCGCTCTGGCTAAAGAGAACTGGCACAAACCTGCAGTACTTAGTACTGACGACCGAAGAGAAATATGGAAGGGCAAGGAGCTGCATGGACGGTTCTATAGAGCTTTACATGACTTAGATGTCAATTTTAAAGCTTCTATAGCCTGGTTACGATTCGGTGATCTCTTCGGAGAAACCGAAGGTTTTGTCTTTGCAATTATGGACGAAGTTGTCATGACAAACAACTACCGAAAGTATATACTGAGGGATGGTACGGTTGACATATGTCGGGCGTGTCACCGGCCCGGGGAATCTCTCAGGCATATAGTATCCGGTTGTTCGAGTCTTGCCAATGGTCAATATTTGCACAGACACAACCAAGTGGCCAGGATAATCCATCAGCAACTAGCCCTTAAATATGATCTCATTGGTTCTGAGGTACCGTACTACAGATATGTGCCCGACCCAGTTCTCGAAAATGGTCGTGCATTGTTGTACTGGGATCGGTCTATCATTACAGACAGGACTATTGTAGCCAATAAGCCTGATATTGTAGTGATAGACCGAGCAGAGCGACTCGCAATGATAATCGATATCACCATACCGCATGACAGCAATCTCGTGAAAGCAGAAAAAGAGAAAGAGATTAAATATTTGGACCTAGCTCACGAGATTGTTGACATGTGGGATGTGGATTCGGCGATCATTGTGCCGATAGTCGTGTCGGTGAATGGATTAATCGCCAAGAGCCTCGACCAACACCTAAAGAGGCTCACACTAGACAGCTGGATCAAGTCTTTGATTCAGAAGGCAGTTCTTCTCGACACGGCACGCATCGTGAGGAAGTTCCTGTCTCTGAGGCCCTAACCACCGGTGGCTTGGTCCCTGTACCCGACACTGGTGGGTCTCCGTGGTCCCTTTTATATTTTTAAATGTATTTTTCTAATTGTACTTTAATAATATAAAAGTGTGCCAAGTGAAGAATAATAAATGAAGTGAATAATAATAATAATCTTTATTCAAAAATAATGTTTACAGTGGATGGATACATTAGGTCTGGATAATCTTATAATAATATAATACTTTATAATCTAATAAACAATAAATACTTAACATATACGTAGTTTAAAGCCGGTATAGGTTATTTTTACTTTGCTATCTAGTGTTTAAAATTAATTGCGTGAACTAGGTTTTCACCTGTGTTTCAGGCTATTTTGTACTTATGTAATATAATTGTGCAAATAAAACAAATGTGCATACGCTTAAATTTAACATTGATGCAATAATAATTAAAATCGAGGCTATTGAATAGTAGGTGATTATTTTATGACAGTAAGCAAATTCTTAGTATCGGAGTAGGTCATTGTTTGTAAGTGTCTAGTTATGATTATTTTACATTGTTTATAACTAAAATTATATATATCTAGTAACTTATTTAATCTATTGTATAAAAAGGGCCTATGAATAAGAAAAATCTATTTATAAAGACATGTTTACCATGAAACTTAGTACAGACTAGATCTTTCCGTCTCTTGTCCGGGGGCAGTGGTTTGAATGGAATTAGTGCGTGTTGTTTTAGTATGGTGTGCAGTATGAACAATTGACGTACAGTTAGAACATTAGTGGACTGATACAATTCATAGGTAGGAAATATGTAAGGTCGAAACGTCGCCACTTTTAGAATAGCTCTCTGAGCGCGTTCTAGTGGCAATAAGATGGTTTTGGATGCCCCTCCCCATGAAGTAATGCAGTAGGCTATAATTGACTGACACAATGACAGGTAGATTTGTTTTATTAATTTAAAATTTGCAGCGCTACGCATTGTTTTGAAAATAAATATTAATTTCCGTACTCTTTTACGTAAGAGGTCTATGTGAATGCGGAAATTAAGATTGTTGTCAAGTGTTATTCCAAGGTACTTGATACATTGTGTAGATTCTAAAGTAGGGCAGAAGCATGCAACGTCAGCAGATGAATTACATTTACTGTCGTGAGCGAATATTGTGTTGTTAGGTGATTCATTAATGTTATTGTTACGTATTGAGAAGTGTATATATTTTGTTTTCTGGGTGTTTAAAGTTAGTATATTGTCAAAAAGCCAGTTATTTACAGTATTGAAACCTAGTTGAGCATGTGTATATACCTCAGTACGAGTATTTCCTGTGAATAATAGTACCGTATCATCTGCATAAGACACAACGACACCATTATGAAGACTTAGGTTACATAGGTCATTAATATATATTAGGAACAAAGTTACTCCTAAAATGCTCCCTTGAGGCACCCCAAAGGGGGGATTAGGAATATCCACGCTAAGGTTTGTGCCTAGTTTTACACACTGACATCTGTCGCTAAGATAGTCAGTAAGTAGTTCCAATTGTGTGCCTCTTATTCCCACATACTCAAGCTTTCTTAATAGACCTGGAACTGAAACAGAGTCAAAAGCTTTGGCAAGGTCTAGGAAGATCCCGATAGTATGCATCCCTTTATCCAGGTTAGCCACAATGTGATCAGTAACCATGTGAACTGCCTGGTTTGTTGATTTATGCGCTCTAAAACCAAACTGCCTGTCTGAAAGTATATTGTTCGATTCCAGGTATTTCACTAATCGATTATTTATTAGTTTTTCCAAGACTTTAGATAATGCTGGCAAGATTGAAATCGGCCTATAGTTGTTTACACAACTTCTTTCTCCCGTTTTGTATATTGGGATAACAATAGCTTTTTTCAAAGATTTCGGAAATATACCTTCAGACAAACATATATTAAAAATGTGGGTTAGTGGAGGTGCAAGGAAGTGCTTAAATCTTTTGATTATAGAGGTAGAAATGCCATCCCACCCTATTGCTGAAGTATCCCTTAGTCCTTTTATTATTTGAACGACTTCGTCAACGTCAGTATCTAATAATACAAAAGATTTAAGCGCGGAGTTACATGATTTGTTACAGGTGTCGTGCAATGAGAAGTTTCTTTGGTGCAAGATTCTTTCTCCAAGTGATTTGCCAGCGTTAGCGAAAAACATATTTATTTTGTTAAGTGCCAGTGTGGGATTTGATTCGCATTGAAGTAAATCTAATGGTGGTTCTTTCGAAAACAATGATCCAAACATCCTCATCTTTCAGAACGAAGTAAACAAAACTTTATTAACAGTAACTGACTGGCTACAATCTTTGAACCTAAAGGTAAATCTTTCGAAAACAAAATTGTTGCAATTTAGAAATTATAAAAGCAAACCTATGTCATTAAATATAACTGTATGTAACACAGTAATTGAAGAAGTTCAGGACATCAGTTTTCTTGGAGTTGTAATAGACCAATATGTAAATTGGAAAGCACACATCGGAAAAATAAACAAAAAGATATCCAGCGCCTGTTATGCATTTTCAATTTTGGCTGAAACATCTGATATTAATGTCACCAGAAATGCATACTTTGGAAATGTTTACCCTTTACTTATGTATGGTATTATATACTGGGGAAACTCAACAAATGTTCAATCTACATTCATTCTCCAGAAAAAGTGTATCAGAACAATATATAACATACATAGTACAGAGACCTTACGAAATGTATTTAAAACGAAGAATATACTAGAATTAAGCTTATTTGTGAGAAAAAACGTTCAATATTTTTATTTTAAATCCGCTTCAAAGACTAACATACGTAGTAAATATAAATTCAATATTAACCTGCCAGTAATAAATAATATGATTTTCTATAAAAGTACCTACATTACCGCTATTCGTGTATATAATAATTTGCCAACAACATTAAAAGAAATTAGTGGAGATAAATTTAAGAATAAATTGAAAGAGTGGCTTATTGAAAATGTATTCTACAATCTGGATGAGTTCTTTCGTAAGAAATAAGTGGATTAATTGTATTTTTTTATATATATAATTTTGTACTGGTAGATACCTAATGTTGCATGTCCGATATGGATAGACTGTTGAGTCAAAAAACTTATGTTTTATTTATAAGACCTATTTGTACACAGTTTTGCAATAAATAAATCTTTATCTTTATCTTTATCTTCTCTTACAGTGCTGTTCTCTGCATAATATGCTCCCTCTGCGGGCTCTTACGACACCCATGGGATGATATGGGGTGGTGACATTCTGTATTCTTACTCCGTCACCACACGGTCATGGCTTTGTATAAGAAAAGTTTATTTACCATTGATAATTGGGATTTACTACCAATGAGCCAGTATAGTTTTCTCAGTTGCAATCCAAGCTGCTTTCTCTTGGTAAAAATATGTTTCTGCCATGTTAAACGTTTATCAAGGTACAGCCCAAGATACCGCACGTAGTCTGCCTGTGGGACTTCTACATTGTTCAACTTGACTGGTGGACAGTGCTCTCTCCTAAGAGTAAAAGTAACGTTAAGTGATTTGCTTTCGTTAGCCTTGATGCGCCACTTTTTCAGCCAGTCTGCTATGTTATGTAATCCTTCTTGCAGTAGTTTAGCTGCGATTTCTGGCTGACTATGTGTGGCCAGAATGGCTGTATCGACAGCAAAAGTGCCCGTGGTGATTTTACTGCTAGTAGGCAGATCTGAGGTGTAGAGCAGATAGAAGATTGGACCAATTACACTCCCCTGTGGGCACCCGCTGTGACTGGGCAAAGATTTGTCATGTTATCTCCACATTGAACCATAAAAAAGCGATCGGTTAGAAAGGCTTTGATCATAAAAAAAAGATGGTGGGGCATGGATTATTTAATTTTGTAGAGCCGGCCGGCCGCACAGTAGTTTTTGGCTTCACATGCTCTTAATATTTCGATAGTAAGTCTGTGGACCTGCTTAATGGTAGCGTGCTTGTGACGAAATCCAAACTGATGGTCAGGAATCAAGTGCTTTGCTCTGATGATTGGTAGCATGCGAGTTAGTAGCAGCGACTCGTAAACTTTAGACGGAATAGGTAGTAGGCTAATAGGTCTGTAGGTTCTAGGATCATCCAGCTGCTTGTTACTGCTTGTTAGGCTTTGGGATCATTATTATCTTGGCTACCTTCCACCTACCTACCTTCTTGGCTGTTAGTTTATGTAGTAAAATAAAAAAAAGGATTTTAGTAAAATCTCATTAGCAGCTGTTTAAGTAGTCCTAAATACTTAATTAAGTAAAGTCCCGGCAAAACTAATATCGTAAATACACACAATCTTAAAAGACACCGTAGTGGTCTCCGTCCCCATGATATAATCTCAAAGTCAACATCAGTATAAGGGATTCCTTGAACGACATATCTTATCTATACATACACCGCTATTTTTTAATTAGTACAAAAAATTTAACACAGCACTAAGTATCTTTAACTGATCATATTTATGTAGTTAAAAAATAAAAATACTTAGTCCCAAAACTGTCTCAAAACTGTCCACAAAAATACGTGATAATTGGTAAATGCAATACTAATACTATGACCGACCCGAGTACTACGAGTATCATAGTAAAATAAACCATTGATAAATTCCGCTCCCCTCCCCCGCCCCTCTGCGCCTGCGCCACGCCCCGACGATGCGACAAACAGTACTAAATTGCTAGCAAAAGTGAGCGTATCTAATTTAGTTGCAAAAGTTAATTGTTTGTCTACGTTTGCCCGACGCGACGCGATGGCCTATCATATCAGTTCATATCACGGGGGTATGTAGCTATGCTTCGTGCGTACTTTTTGAGTGGAAAAATCGCGAGTGCAGCTGTGTACCCATGGACATCTTATTGTGAGTGTACAAAAGTGATCCGGTCAGTGTCAAACAATTAAAACAGTGCATATTGGATGCTTTTGACAACGGTGGTGGACATTTCGAAGGACAATGGAAATACTTGTAAGTTTAGTAAATAATGAGTACTTAGTAAATAATAATTTGATGCGGGCGGCTCAAAATCGATCTGTGTTCTCCACACACCTTGAGGAAGGCCTATGTCCAGCAGTGGACGTCTCTAGGTTGACATGATGATGATAAAATAATATTTGTAAATAGCAGATGATTCTAACTTCATAAATACGCCAAAATTACTCTTTTCTTTTAGTCCAGAACACCTTATTTTATTTTGATATTTGTTTGCTTTCTAATTACATACCTCCGTATTTAATTACTTGTTAAACGATAAATTTTACCGATCCTAAGCCCGAATGAAGTATGAAGGAGAGGGTAGAATTAACAAAATTAAAAAATAACTACCTACATTTATTATTTTTCTTCATTTTATTTTCTATGGCTACCTACATCATAAGTGCGACAGAGAGAATGCGAATGAGCAGGATGGAATATTATCAATGAATTAGTGAATGGATTGTAAAATATGACTATGATTTAAGTGAGATTTTCTACAATAAACAAATTATAATAACTTTGCTCTTTATTAATATTATGAAATTCTTACGTCACATATATGATAATAATATCTTCGCTAATCTGTCCTTAAAGTTTTTGTACTAATTAAAAAATAGCGGTGTATAATAAAATGGTAGGAAAGTTAAAACTGTACATTGAATATTTTTTTAAAGAATACTTGGGGTGTGATCTACAATCGATACCGAAGCCAAAAATATAGTTTTTAGAATTTTTGTCTGTTTGTCTGTATATCCGGGATAAACTCAAAAAGTACTGCATGGATTTACTTCAAATTTGGCAAGAATATTATTAAAAAGTCGGGTCAACATATAAGCTACATATTATCACGCTATCATCTACGGGGAACAAGCAGTGAATTTTTTTGTATCTTTAATTCGTTTCAGAGATGAGAAAGACATTTAAAAAAATGTGTTTATATAAGTTTTAAGCTGCTTCATCTATGTCTTATAAAATTCACCGAATGCTATTTTCTGCGGTTGTTACTTCACACGGTGCGAGGCCCAAGGTCTTTCGCCTTCCTGAGGACATTTGATGGCGTGGAGTATCCCACTTACCGCGCAGCCTGCGTAGCACGTCACCTTATCGACGGTAACCAAAACTGGGATGAGACCCTCGCGGAGGCGAGCTTCAGTGACAGTCCCAGCCACAAGCGTCATCTGTTTGCCGTCATCTTGGTGTTTTGTGAAGTCGCGAATCCGGTAGCTTTGTGGGAGAAGTATCGCCATCACCAATCTTAAGATTTTCTACGAGTTTTGAGGAGTGCTACTGGGACTTTAATGGGAAGAGAACTCAAAAGTTGACTGCATTCTATGGTGCCATTAATCACCTTATGCAAGAAGATATAATCTTTTTTTTCTCTACGGCTTGCCAGTGTTTTGATGTTATATTGTTTCAACCTATCGGTGTAGCTAGGGATCGAGGGCTGACGAGGTGAGTGCTTCGTTGAAACGATCTTCGTTGTGGTCACGAGTTCGTTTGCTGCGCTTGACCATTAATATGAGAGCTCGGCTCGGCGGCAATGCACGTGCTCAACAATAGTCCGATGTCCTTCTAAATCTTGGCGAAGGCCCTCTACCAGTGGAGAGAGGTGAACAGGTGATGCTTCCAGAGTCTCTCGGTAGAGTTGTGTCCAGCTTAAAAGAACTCATTCGCTGTGTGTATGGCGACATCAGTTGTATACCGTACCAGCAGAATTCTTGAGTGTGTGAGCGGGCCATTTTCACGCCCAATATTTATCAGGCTGTAGCATTTAACGAATGCATTCTCTCTCTATTTTTTAAGCTATTGCATAGCTTTTATCGCGGGCTTGATGCAGACCGAATGCAGAAATTCCGTAACGAAAAAAACCTAACACCCTTCACATATTAATCAACTTGGCGTAAGCGCCCAGTTGATAATATGTATTATGAACTTTACTGCTTACTAATTAAGGTTAAGTTTAGAATAAAATGTTTTACTTGTACAAAGGTATTTTTTTTATTTTTAAATATTGTGTATTTTTTTTTATGTGGAACATATTACAGCGGTTCATAGTAGGTACTATTGTCATTAATTATATTACAAGTGGTAGTTATGGTAGAAATTGTAGTTTTGGTAACAATAGTAGTTTTGAGAGAAATGGTTCTTTTGACAGCACCGGCGGTTTTGGTAGAAATGGTAGTTTTGAAAAAAGTGGTAGATATGATAGTGTTAGTACGAATAGTAGTTTTGGTACATATAGTTATTTTGATAGGAATTGTATTTTCGGTAGGAATAGTAGTTTTGGTAGAAATTCTATTGTTGGCATATATGGTAGTTTTGGTAGCATGTTACCAAAACTACCATCTTTATCAAAAGTACCATTTCTACCAAAGTTACCATTCCTACCAAAATTAAACCCACCGCATGATTCACAATTTTTTTTTATTATGTATAGGTAATACACATTAATGCCGCGCAGAGAAAGTATATATGATATTATATCTATATAAATGTACATTGCGCGAAATTCGATGATCTAACACTTAATATCGTTATTTTTTTTTCAAATTTTTTGAATGAATAACTATTTTGGTGTGTAATTACACTATTAATATCTAATTATTTATACTTATTATTTATACCTAGATATTTTCTTTTTATAGAGAAGAAAAGCATAAAGAGCTAAAAAGAAAAAGAAATTGTGAACGTCAAAGGGCATATTATATGTAGATATTTAGAAGATATCAAGTCTCAAACTTATGTTTCTTATTTCAGTTACCATAAACCTATAGTTTCAATGATAAATATTCCTGAAGAACCGACATGTATTGAAAGATAATAAAATATTTTGAACACTATTAACTTCTCATTTATTTAATAAAAGAAAAAAAAATGTTTTCTTATCGGTGACCGCGCTCAAAGTGTAACTTGAATTAATATCAAAGAAAAAAAAATACTGCATAAATAAAATAAATATATAATTATAATTGCATAAGTTGATAAAAAATGCTATGCAATAGCTTTACCGCGGCAGTCTCCGAGTGCCACCCCCCCGTGGGATCTCCACCTTGTCGTGGTGGGGGGGCTTAGTAACCGTGGATTTGATTTTCTCCCACGGTGAAGCTAAGCGGGATCCCGGGAGGGGACGCTCCACGTGGGCTTGCGTGGGGCCTGCGGTAGGATGCGTCCATAGATGCGGGTGCGGGGGACAGTTCTGTCTGTCCCTCGCAGTCGGGTTCGGTCGCGGGAGGAGAAACGTGTCGGTGTTGCGTTGCCGCGCGCCCTATCTCCGACCAAATGGTGGCGCACCATCGTTGCGTCGCGGTGGGGCCGCAGAGGAAGAGGAGATGCGGTGTTGCGTTGCCGTCCTCCCTATCCTCTGCGGCCGCTGGGTGTTTTGGCGGCGGAGCTCAAAACCTTCATCCGCCGCCAAGGAGGTTTCGTGCGGGGCCCGTCCGACATCTGGCGGGCCAATACCCGCCGGAGGGTAGCGAGGAATGCTTCGGTGAAACCCTACCCTCCGACACATGGGTACATGAGGAGCATGGGTTGGTTTTTAGTCAGTAAGAGTCTGACAGTCCCCTTCGTCCTTCCCCCCTAGGGTGAAGGGACTCCATGAGGATTTTCCAACCTGAAACTTAAAAAAAAAAAGTCTCCGAGTGCCAGACGTCTTTTTTTATTGAAGTTGTCTACACCTCTATAAACACTGTCGTCGAGCAAGATGACGCCACACATTATCCCGTGGAATTTCTGAACTTCCTGTCAGCAAGTGGACTTCCGGCGCATACCATCAAGCTGGAGGTCGGTGTCCCGATTATGCTTCTTCGGAACCTATCTCCTCCGAAGTTGTGTAACGGGACCCACCTTAAAGTCATCTCGCCCCACAGACACACCACTGAGGCGGAAATTCTTACGGGTTGTGGCGTTGGCAAGGCAGTATTTATACCACGCATTCCCCTCATACCTCATAACTTCCCGTTCCCGTTCAAGCGCGTACAGTTCCCCGTGAGTGTTTGCTTCGCGATGACCATCAATAAGTTGCAGGGGTAGACACTGAATGCAACGGGTGTCGACCTCAGGACGAGCTACTTCTCACACGGGCAGCTGTACGTCGCTTGCTCCCGCATCACCAGTTCTGACTCTTTTTACATTTTGGCTGCGGAGAGCCAAACCACTTATGTTGTTTATCGAGAAGTCCCATAAGTAGGTATGTATGTTTACCCTATTCTGTATTCCTTATTCATTATTTTCTCCATCTGCTTCAGTCACAAATTATGACTTAATTCAGCAGAACACATAAAGTCATTTATTCAAAGCAGGCTGAAAATCAGCACTTTTTGGAGGTCAATTTTACAAAAGCCAGTCTCCTTCCGTTACTGCAGTTGCTGCAGATATAAAATATAAAGAAGAAACGGGTAAATGAATTTTATTTGGTGCTGTATAGCGTTCACGCAGGCAACGTCACGGGCTGCAGCAGCTAGTATGTATATATTTAACACATACCTCGGCAGGTGTTTGAATGAGGCCAGCATTCTCACGTCTTTCCTCAAAATAAAGTGGAATATTCTTTGATTACATTTTTGGGCTTTGAATATTCCTTTCATCAATTAATCTAGCTGTAAGTTTACATCTTTCAATATAAATGCAACAGCATGTAGATTTATGCGCTCTTACGGATGTTTTCAAAGACACTTTATGAAATTCCTAGTATTTCATAAAGCGCGCATAAAGGAAAATGCCTTTCCACTGAACTGACAGAATTCCATTCAAAGCAAACTACTAAAGGAAATGCTAGTATAACTTATTGATAATTTCTTGTGCTCTTCAACAATACGTTTTGCTTACCAACTTTACATGTTTTGTATATTACAAGTGGATACGATAGTTTCACCCGCTTTTTACTTTATAATATTTACCCATTCTTGTATTAATAGGGTCGCATTTTTTTAAACTCTTTTCTAGTAACGTCTTCGATCTACTAACTAGCGTTGTTTACCGTTTATGTAAATTTTTGATATTTCGTATTTAGTTAGTGAGAGGAGATCTTTCACTTTTAGATATACAGAACACTCGTATTTGTAGATTTCAGTTTTCTAATAACACTAATGCTAATGTATTAGCTCACATATTTTTTGGATCCATTGGATATGTGCTTACATCACAACAAAAGATCTACAAAAACGGGACAATGAATTGTCCACTTGTTTAAGTAGTGTTCTTTAGAAAGGAACGAAAAGGACAATGAGAAAAAGTGCCATGAATGTATCGAGCGTGAAGCACAGCGGGCATTGCTCTTGATTTGACAAAAACGAGTGAAGTGCCCTCGAGATTTGCGCGCCGGAATTGCGTTCACTTTATTGTTCTCCCTTACCACAATTTATTGTTTCAACACTCACGACTTTAAAATGATAATAATCTCGGTCAAAAACAGTTGCGTGGCATGCACGTTAAAGTTTTATTGAGCGCAAACGTTCCCACATAACTGCTAGGCACTGAAAGCGCTTTTAAACTTCTTTATGTGGTTGTGTATTATAAAAACTATAAATTTTTGCATAATATAACTTTGTGTATTCAGCTAGTACAATGATAATTGTATTAAAGTTGGTATCAGTTCTGCGAGTTCCTTTAGTGTGTTTTTCGCATTTTTCGTGCAAGAGCAAATAGTAGTAGCTTCACTTTCTTTGTAATGTCATCAAACGAAAAAGCCCTGTGCTATTTGGAGAGGGTTATGAGCACTCGGTAACCTTTCAAGCGAATATTCACGCATTACATTAGTGTGGATTTCCGAACTCATTCAGATACAATATCTGGGCTATCTCATAAACGTGTAAGGTTTACACATTAAACCGCTTATAACTGCGTGTATGTCTCCACATTTTATGTTTTACGTAACTTAAGTGCTACTATCTATCAAATGTTTAATAATGTATTAAAGGTTATCTAAGTACAACATGGTTGAATGTAAAGTAATTACTTTCTTTGTGCGCGTCGTCTACGAGAGAAAGCCATTATTAAGTGAGACAAGCAGAAGATGGGCGGGACGGTGTTACTCGTGGACTCATTGATCGATCAGTGCATCTTTAAATACTCCTTCATTGATCCGACAGGCCCACGAAGTGCGCGATTATTCACGGAAACTGTAAAAAGAAATGGATGCCAAAAATATTGTCTGAATGGCCTGACCTCGACGTTATTTCCATCTGATATCATAAGTTCGGGTTCATTAGGGTACATTAAACTACAGATGTCCTCTAGAAGCCATAACGATCGCGAAACGAAATGTCCTTTTACCTACTGCTTAAGGTTAACAAAACTTTAGCGTTGAGGGATGGGATTGTTTTGTCCTTATGGAGAGAATTATACTGTAACTGGATGATGCCCACGGCTACGCCTGCAATATTTTTTAATTTACCCGTTTTGCCCGATCCCGTGGCTATTTCAGGAAATTCCTTCTTAGTGCGGTCGTCGTTACGGTCCTCAAGGAACATACATACCAAATTTCAGCTTCTTGTGCCCAATAGTTTTGGCTGTAGCTTTTCTGTCAGTCAGTCAGTAACGCAAGGATTATATATATACAGATAATAGCAGATGTTGTACTGGACATGTTGTTGAAGAAAGTTCATGAAATAAGCGTGTTTTCATAACCTAGGTAAGATACGTTGTTTCTTGACATCACGTCGTATTACATACATTGCCGTATTTGATGCACGTTTCGTATGATTGTGTAGACGTGTTTCTTTATCGAGATGCTGCCTGTTGATTGCCCTCCGATCATCAAAAGGGATGCGGATGGTGAATCCCTGAACGCGTACCGCCAATTATTGATAACGTTAGTGATATTCTATTAAAACAAACTTGACTTATATAAAAGACTGTGATTAAGTTTATTTTAATTACTACTGGCTCTTTGGTCTCGCGGCATAAATGTGCGCGTGAGATTGGGATTGGGTCTTGGGTTCGATTTCCGGGCCGGGCAAAGTGTTTTTGGGTTTTTCCGTTAGGAAATTCTCAGTAGCACGGAGCACGGAGTCTGGTAATGTGCCCGGTACGGCAATAGGCTCGCCCCCTATTACGTGAGACCTAAAAAAAAATCAAGGCGAAATGTGGGTGTAATATTACACCTCTGCCTACCCCTTCGGGGATACAGGCGTGTGTCTATAAATAAAAATAAAAAAACTTAAATATATACTTAAATTCTGGAATAATATCGTCTTAATACTCAGGATGCCGAACATTGGGAGACGTTATTGTATAAAACTAGAGGACGTTAGCAGCTACGCCTGCATTTTTTTTAAATTTACCCGTTTTGGTCGATCCCGTGGCAATTTCGGGAAATCCCTTCTTAGTGCACCCCTACGGTCCCCAAGAAACATACATGCCAAATTTTAGCTTCCAGCGCCCAATAGTTTCGGCTGTAGCGTGTCTGTCAGTCAGTCAGTAACGCAAGGATTTTATATATTAAGATTAGACAACGTGCCCTTAAGCGAGGGCCTTGGATCGCAACCGCGAGAGCGTTAAAATAATGAAGATACTTTAATAGGGTTGTTTCCAACTAGTCAAATCAAGCACTTTTAATGAAATGTCAAATACGACCTTTGCCACGGCTTTTGTATGAAATAAGACCCAATGACGTCATAGTATTTTGCTGTCAAGTACAATACTTATTATCAATTTATTTAAAATAAAATTACGATAAAAATGTTAAATAAAGTTTTAACATAAATTGATGAATAAAACTACTATTATTTTCACATGTTTCACTAGCTAAAATAACTTATATAATTTATTTCACTTGCAGGAATCTTCCCTATTCGGACATAAGAGTTCATACTTCCTATTAATGCATCGCATGTTACCATTTTACCATGATATATGGTGTTAAAATTGTGCAAAATTTCAATAAATGCCACCAGCTTGTGTTCTCTGTGTTACCATCTTAATATCGGTAACGTCTTCACATCTTCGCATACATAATAAAAACGTAGCAACCAACATTACTTAAGAAATTAGTTTCATGCTTAAACGTATATTAATATGTATTTCTGCTATTTCCGCTGTGCTAGTAAAATACTAACTCTAGGTAGGTGATACCATTAACTTGATGTGTTACTCTGGTACATAGTTAGGTTTTATGTTTATCTAAAGTTTAAACCTTCATACAAACATATACATACATTTTTCGTTTGTCTGTCTGTTAATCGAGCTCGTGGAATCTTTGAAACGGCTATACTATATGGACGTAGTCCATGCCCTACAAGGACCTAAAGTGTTTATAGTCCATTGGACTATAAATTATCGCAAAAATATTAACGGATCCACAACGCAAATTAAAATAACTTAAAATTACGCAATAAATAGCCCTTTAGACGAAAAAAGGATGAGTTATAGAAAATAACGCAAGTGTAACTAGTGAAAAAATCAATGTGACTTTAAGTGAGTGAGATTGCAAAGCCTGCCACAATATCCTTTCCGTATATTATCTTGGCGGAATAACAATTAAATTATGTAAGACTAGATGAGCCCGCGGTTACACCCGCGTTATTTAAGGCTACTGCTCCCGTGGCTATATTCTTCAGCTTTATCTTACACTAATATATAAAGCTGATGAGTTTGTTTGTTTGTTTGGTTGAACGCGCTAATCTCAGGAACTACTGGACCGATTTGAAAAATTATTTCACTCTTAGATAGCCCATTTATCAAGGAAGGCTATGGGCTATAATTATAACACCACGCTATGAGAGACGGGAGCAGAGCAGTAGCCTTAAAAAACGCGGGTGTAACCGCGGGCATCCTCTAGTATTAGTATAAAAATCTTAATATATAAAATCCTTGCGTTACTGACTGACTGACAAACACGCTACAGCCGAAACTATTAGGCGCAGGAAGCTGAAATTTGGCATGTATGTTCCTTGGGGACCGTAGGGGTACTAAGAAGGGATTTCCCGAAATTCCCACGGGATCCGCCAAAACGGGTAAATTTAAAAAAAATGCAGGCGTAGCTGCTGGCGTCCTCTGGTAAGATATAAGATTAATCTCATGGTAGCAAATTGATAAATCACCAGGAAGTCTCTAGGAACCTTTAGGTAAGTGGAACGTCGAAATAAATAAGTTTTCTCTGTAAAGTGTCAAGAACAGCTTTTGTAATTTATGTAAATAGTTTTCCTTTGAGCAAAATTGTGATTAATATCTGCATTTAATGAAATAGTTGGAGAAAGTTGCCGTTAGTAACATCAATGGAAAATTGCAATTACCTAATTGTCAACTCTTTGTAACGTATGACCGGTACCTACCGAGTGTACGTCATAATACCGTCCATACGCTCGGCCAATCAGAGAAGGCCATCGTCCGCGCTCGTGAGTTTTGTCCAAATTTGGTGCAATATGCGCCGACACGAACTATGATGGAGGGCCGGTATATAAAGGGGCCGACGGAGAGGCCGTCACCGCTACTCTACACTAACCTACTACTGCTACTCTATTCTATACCGCTATATCTATATACATTCTACGTGTATCCTGGTCCCAGCTGGGTTCCAGGTTCACCTTAAGACTCCGGGCTACGCTCCTAGACCGCTACACTTTCCTGCATCGCCATCGGCGTCACCTCTGCCGAAGAGTCTGGCCTGCCCTGCTCATCATACTCGCACCGCCGGCGCCTGCCAGTTGAGCCAACGTCAGCGAGGACCTGCACCGCTACGCGCAGCCCTTCAAGCAGCCTGCCCTGCACACTACCGGAGGGAACAGCGTGGGAGACTGCAGCCCTTAGTGTTCAGGCCAGTGTCGTGTTGTTGGTCGGTCATACTCGTGCAAGGGAAGTGAGACAATACTCGGAAATAAACGCATCTAGAACCTCTACTGCGTTTCTATACTAGAACCCGTTACAGTGGCGCCTACGTGGGTTTTTGTCTCGCTTTCCGTGCTCGAGTTCTCACCTAGCAGGTCTCCATTATTGTAAGCGAGGAGGTGCGGCTACAGCGAACCGGTACGTATTGCTATACTAATAGTCTACCTTTTAGTGTAACTACCTACTACGTAATAGTTCGCAAATTTGAATCTAACGTTTTTTCTAATTAGTCCTAACGGTCGAACTTTTACGCCTAATCGTAAAGTAGGCCATTAGTAAGGGCAGAACGCTTGCGCACTAAGTATAGTGTGTAGTGTCATACTTACGCGGTACTCTTTCATACACAATGGGCTCACACCCCATAAAATACTTTCTTTTAAATAAAAGCGAGTTAGCCTACGAGGTTGCGATTAGAGGTGAGGAGCCGGCTACCTCTGTCTTAGGTCTGCGGAAGCAGCTCCCTAAATTACTGGAAGCCATTCCAAATGATGACATTTTGGAGTCGGGTCTAGCCATCGCGGTGGACTTCGAGGGCGCTAGCGAGGCCGTCTCTGAGCTGGCCAAGCGAGTGAATTCGTTAACTATTTCTTACGACGCGAACCTAGCTAGGAGGTCTACCGCACTGCACAACCACTTATACCACAGACTCCGTAGGATAGAACGTCCTACGGCGTATTCAAAACGGATAACCGAATTGTGCAGCCGGTTCCGGCCATTGAGCAATCAGCTGTTCGCTCAGCTGAAGCTGTGGCAGATGTCCAACCTGCGCCGTCTACCTCAACGCAGGCATGGTTAGCCCCAGTATTGCATTGCGAGCATTTGAGAGTTAGCGAACTGTCCAAGTTAAAATACGACGGTACGGGATGCGTCCGAGCGTTCCTACAACGCGTAACCGAATTCCAAACCGGGCTTAATCTACCTTCCACTAAAATTTTATCGTATGCCTCCGAAATATTCACCGGTAACGCACTTCACTGGTACCGCGGCCTAAAAGAATATTTCACTACATGGGAAGAATTCACCACTAAATTAATAGACGATTTCACACCGTACCATTATGACTACCGGTTATTAAATGAAAGCCGCAGACGTACTCAAGGTGGTACCGAAACTATAATTATTTATCTCGCGATAATGAATCAGCTGTTCGCTAGACTGTCACTGTCAAAGCGATTGTCCGAACGCGACAAGTTAGACATTCTATTGCATAACATACGTCCATGCTACTCGCTAGTGCTAGCTCCGTCAATATCTTCAATAGACAGTATTGCTATACTGTCTGCAGTGCTGCTGCACTGCAGACTGTTTAAACTACGAACGGATGAAATGTTTGAACTCTCAATTCCGCGAACCGTATTATAGTAACGACACGTTGGCACCAGACCTAGCTTACAGCCACAAACCGTAAGCGCGTAATAATTCCTTCAATAATTATCCCCTTGCCACTATAGAGGGTACGCCCGGAAAACCCGAATACACTGAGAACAACGAACCTAGCAATCCTAAGTCTAAACCTAGCTCTGTCGCTCTAGTCACGTCCAAGTACTGCCCCCGCTGCCGTATCAATGATCACAGTTTGGATGAGTGCAAACGCGATCGGTTTGCAATTTGCTTCAAGTGCAGCCGTAGGGATGTGACATTCCCTAACTGCCCGAACTGTAAATCTACGAAACCAAAAAACTAGTTGGTCAGAGTCGGGGCGTGTCAAGCCTAAATTAGGTTCTACAACCTATTCAACCAATTTTGACAAAGATGATTGGAGAAATTGGCTAAACACTCTAAAAGTGTATTTCTCTAGTTATTCCGTCGCCTCGATCCTGGATAATAAACCTAAAAATGACCTACGGCCCTATGTTAACGTAACGATTAACAGTTTACCTATTTGTGGATTGCTCGATTCCGGTTCAGCCATTACAATTCTAGGTAACAACTCCCATATGGAGGTAATGACTAAAACCGGGTTAGAAATACAGAAGTGTCACAACACTAATTCCATTCGGTCCGCGGGTGGAAATATATTGTTGCTGCGCGGGTTTATCAACTTACCCACTACTTTTAATAGTCAAACCCACTTATTGAAAGCTTATATTATTCCAGAAGTTACAAGTAATTTAATTTTAGGCATCGATTTCTGGAAACTATTTAAATTACTGCCTAATCATATCGCATCCGTATGCATGTCTAAAACATTGCCGTGTAGTGTGTTAAGTGAAAATAAGCCGAGTAACACGAACGTATTGCAATCTTTTAGTGAGTTGAGTGAGTCACAACAATGAACGGCTAAGTTAATTATAAAGCAATACGAGTCGATTTCTACTGAAAAAACCGGGTAAGGACGAACTTACTTAATAGAACATGCAATAGACACTGGCGATTCTGCGCCGATACGCCAAAGATATTATAGGTTACCGCCGGCGAAATTAAAATAATTATTGACGAATTAGACGAAATGCTTGCATTGGGAGTGGTAGAAAAATGCGAAAGTCCGTGGTCGTCACCTATTTTACTAACGCCTAAGAAGGACGGTAAACTAAGGTTTTGTTTAGATAGTCGGAAACTTAATTCTATTACTAAAAAAGACGCGTACAAACTACCTTACGTATCCGAAATTTTAGACAACCTTAGGAACGCTAGATATCTAACTAGTATAGACTTATCTAAGTCCTTTTGGCAGACGCCTCTTCACGAATGTGATCGTGATAAGACTGCGTTCTATGTGCCTACTAGAGGAACATTTAGATTTGTGACTATGCCGTTTGGTTTAACGAATGCGCCTGCGACACAACAGCATTTGGTGGATCACTTGTTTACGAACAGTCCTGAGTTCGAAAACTCTGTATTCGTTTTTCTAGATGATATCGTGCTTATATCGCCATCTTTTAATGCTCATGTGTCACTATTACATAAAGTATACGAAAAATTAAAATCGGCCAACCTTACCATTAACTTAGAAAAATCTAAATTCTTCCGTGATGAATTGAAGTACTTGGGCTACGTAGTAAACTCTAAAGGATTACAAGTAGACCCATGTAAAGTGGAAGCAATTCTTCAATATGCTACGCCTAAGAATAAAAAAGAAGTCAAAAGGTTCTTAGGCATTGCATTATCGGCGATTTATACCTAATTTTAGTACTATTGCCGGTCCTTTGAACAAACTTACTTCTACCGGTAAGAAAGCTGGACCATTTCAGTGGTCGGTGGAAGCTGATGACTCGTTTTGTAAACTAAAACAATTGTTAAGCTCCGCACCAATATTATCGTGTCCCGATTACGAAAAAACCTTTTCAAGTTCACACAGATGCGAGTGCGAGTGGCATCGGTGGGTTGCTTACACAAAAAATAGATGGCGTGGAACTACCTATCGCTTACATGAGTAGGTCACTAAATGCACAGGAAAAAAACTACACTATAACAGAACGGGAGACCTTAGCAGTTCTAACAGCCCTCGAATATTGGCGCTGTTATTTAGATAATGGGTTAAAGTTCGTGGTGTATACTGACCATTCTGCACTGAAATGGTTCCTAAACTTGAGCAACCCGACTGGTAGATTAGCTCGGTGGTCGGTTCGTCTGTCAGCCTTTAACTTCGAAATAAAGCATCGGCGCGGCGCAGATAATATTATAGCCGATGCGTTATCACGATCCCTACCTGTAAATATAATTAACGCGAATAATAATAACGTGAATGACCCTAATGTTGACACTGATCAGTGGTATTCAGCCACCTACAATGGTTGTTTATCTTCGCCTAATGACTATCCAGACTATTCTATTAAAAATAATAAATTGTATCGTTTGATAAAATCTAGGTGTATGCTACGTAAGGAGTTCGAATGGAAAGAAGTGCTACCTTCTTCTGATCGAAATAATGTCATATTAGAGAACCATGCCGAACCCACTTCGGGGCATTTCGGTGTATTTAAAACTTACAAGCGCTAAGCACTGCGTTACTATTGGCCCAAAATGCACGATGACGTGGTAAAGTTCATAAATTCTTGCGACACTTGTATCGCGCACAAACATCAGAACCATGCACCATAGGGAACAATGGAACGACCCAAAGTGTGTTCACGACCCTTCCAAACCATTAGTGTAGATTTGGTGGAGCCATTACCCGCCACAAGAAAACAAAACGCCTACATCTTTGTAGTAACTTGTTGTTTTAGTAAATTCTGTCTACTTTTTCCTATCAGGCGCGCAACTGCTGCAAATAATAACTAATATTTTGGAAGAAAAATATTTTTAGTTCATGGTATACCATCTACAATCATATTGGACAATGGTAAACAGTTTGTAAGTGCTACTTTAAAAGCTATGTTGCGCAAGTACAAAATCCCTAATCTTCATTATACTCCTAAATATTCCCCACATGTGAATACGGTCGAACGCTATAATAAAACCATTGGTTCTACCTTAGCGGCGTTTGTAGGAAATGACCAGAGATTATGGGACACTCTCCTACCTAAGGTGCAGTTTGCATTAAATACTGCAGTTAATGAAGTCACGGGCTATACACCTAGTTTTTTGGTCTATGGACGTGAATTAGTTCCATGCGGCTTACACTAGACGACACGGACGCTGATGATAAAGTATACATACCTAGGGACGATTACGCAGAAAACATAGGTCACTTATCAGGCATATTTGACAAAGTTCAGCCACTGCCGTGCCCCCAGATATTTAAATGACAGACTGAATTTGACTAATTATCATATATTAGAAACAAATACCAAGTCTATTTATATTAAAAAATATTCCTCCTCTTTTCTACAATTGCCGTGCCCAAAACGGTCCATAATTGTTACTTATTTTATGTTTTTATAAGACCTTTATAAACATTGTGCAGTGCAATAAAATTGAAATTGAAAATTGAGCCAAAAAGGATAAAAACATAAGTTTATAAAGAAAGACTTAATATTCGTTTTTCAAAAGTCACGGATGTCACCTTGTGTCGGGGCCAATTCTGCTATTTTATATGACATAGATATCATATTTTGAATGGATTTAAAAGCGGTATTCTGATAACCTTATGTCATTATCGTATAATTTAAAATAAACAGTTCGTCGTTGACACATACGATCTCGTTACAATTTCATTCAAATATCATATAATTTAGAATAATACGCTTTTTGTGACGTAAGTATGACACTGACATCATATCGCGACTATATTTATTTAGCGGAATTGGGTCCAAACATTTTCATTATTTTTTAACTTTTGCGACTTGTACCTACACAAATATAATGTATCGAGGCTTGGGGAAAAGCAGTTTGGATTGTTGGGTGAATCTGATAGAGGCGATAGGTTCCCTCACATTTGAATAACGTTAGAATCTCATTTTGAAATGACCTTACTGTGTGCAGTTTGCACCTCATTGGCAATTACTATTACAATATTATTGTACTATTATAGTATTATGATTTTCTTCATGGATATCATTTTTTTGTGTGTAGCAAGCGATTACACATATACGGAGATATCTTTAAAAATCTTAACCGATTACCACATTGGATATACTGGCTTAAACAAAAGTCATTGCTGCTCGTAAAAATAAGTATGAAAAACAGCCATACTTGTGCTGAGAGATCACTACTTCGAGCATCACATTATCTTTATAGTGTTGAACAAATCTAACACGAACTTCATGAATATATTAGTTTAATACGTGCCAAAATGTTAAGGTAAGGTTAACGTAGACTTGGTTGTCGAGCTACCGTGGACCCGGTGACAATACTGGAAATTGTCTTATCGCCTCGTCCTCCTTAAATTTTGAAGACGTCAAAACAATTATGTCACTGGCAAGTTTGGATGTAGCTTTGCTTTTTAATAATAATAATTTCTCCGCGCACTCGCAAGTTCACGTCGCTGGAAAATTCACTTTTGCCATGTCATGTAGGTTCATTCAGTGCTGCAAACTGGTGCTGGGCATTCAATGAAGTATAAATATACAACGTTCTCGTATCAAATATTGTTGTGACCTAAAATATTGTGGCACTCATATACGAATTAACGAACACTGAAATTTTGCAAGTAAAACGAATGAATTGCTTACAATTATGGCGGCGCGGCGCTAAGGTTAAAGATTATAACGGTAAGTAATTTCGTGTTGTTACGAACACGAAAGTAATTTGTTATTTCAAGTATGTACAGCGACTTGGAGTGGGAAGTGGGTATGTGCTTTGTTTCTTATTGCGAAATGGAAATGTATTTTATAGTTTTGGTAAACAGGAAAATATTGTTACAGTTCACGATTAAAGGAAACGTATTTTCTTTAAGAATTTGGACGATGTTAAAAACGATTTCATCATTCGGATGCCTCGTCATTCCGCCGGTCCGCAGCTTTGCAAGTAAGGATAAAATATATTTCGGCTTTTGTGGGAAGCAATTTTTTGTTGAGATCTTTATCAGGTCCTGGCTGCCCACCTACATAAACATGACTTGGTACTGTTGTCGCTTTGTTTACTTGGTCCGGGATAAAGGGTTGCGAATATAGACAAGTCATACTACATATGGTGGTACCTATGTGATGGGATAACTTTCATCTTTATGTGAAAAGGGAATGGTGTCTACTCTTATAAAATTTCAGCTGTACATAGTCTTAGAAAGTATATAAGTACATATATAGAAACATAAGGGTATATATTTCAAATACGACTAGAAGGATTACTATTGCCGGTAGAGCTATGCAATAAATAAAACTATATAAGGGGACCTTCCACAAATTGAAAAACATTTCGATTGGCAAAAAAACGGGTGTACGGGGAAATATGGCAATTTAGGCAAAACTTTTTTCGGGTCATTTGCTTCTGTTTCCGATAAGGATTCAAATTCTCTATGGGACCAATTGATGTTCAGGCATTTACTCGCATGAACTTTTCTTTAGGTACTTTTGGAACCATTTTAGTAGTAAAGACTGATTGTAAATCGTGTCTAAGTCGGTTTATGCAATGACTAGCTGTTCTAGAATCTTGATGCTCTATTTCAAACATCTATGTTCTTAATATAGTAACTAGGTAGATATCGTAGCATTATTTAGGACACAATATCTCTGTGAGTCTTTGTGTTACATAAAAAGAAATCCATTCGGAATAAATCCGCACTTTGTTGTCGGTGCCAGGTAAGCGTATAGCGGCTTTGTTGATCTACGTCTTTCGACTCAGATCTCAGAAAGCGTGTCCATTTCACACTCGTGTTACAAACACTCCACGCTGCAAATGGAATGGATGAGCTTTTGAAGCTACACTCACGTACAAATTCATGTGACCAACCAACAAACATAATGCTAAAATCCAAATAAATTGATTATACGAGAATAACTCACTAGTTTCTATTTTATATTGCTTTCTGTTCCTCAACTTTTTGTTACGTGTCGTCGCATTTAAGCTGAGCCGACTACATATGAGAACTTTCACAATAGTTTATTTAGAAAGGCGAACTAATAGCATTAGCCTCAATATGTCAAGATAGGTAGCGCATAGTCATATATAAAAAAATTGCAGGATCATAAAACGACACATATTTCTGGCGGTAGACAGACTCAGTGGGAGTTAGGGGGCGTAATCAAGTGAAACATTTAAGGAACGTAAAAATTCACTGTTATTCCACAGTCGATACCAGCTCGTTATCTTAATTGTCAGCCGGCCAGTCTAATGAAAACTCATTTCCTTTGACGTTATTACAGCAATTGAACAAATAATGGAGTGTAGTTCGTTCATGAGCGAGCCGCGCGGAGATGGAACAACGACGCTGAGATTTATACATATTTAATGCTTGCCTAATAGAAACATTAGTAAAACGTAAACGGAGAAATAAAACGCAACGCAAAATAATGACTTTTATTACAACAGTTTATATTTTTATATTCATCGCCAACTTAGTTCATAAAAATAAGTAGCAGCTTTGAGATAAGTTACGAAAACGACTTTCTACTAGGTACGCGTATGTAAAATGGTCATCCAAATAGTACGTAAGTAGGTAAGTGTCGTATCTAGGTATTTAAATTTTTAATCAATTCAGGAACACGTATAAAAATGTTTATGGATAGATTTCTTGAACATTTGCTTGCCTTGCTGATTTCAGCATGAATGGGCCGGCTCGACCGGGGAAGTACTACCCTCTCACAGAAAATCGACGTAAAGTTACAGAATCTAAACTGTTGCGTTTCGTTCGGTGAGTGAGAGTGCCGGAGGCCCTATCCCCTATTCCTTCTCCCTCATCCCACTCCTTATCCTATCCCTTTTCCCAACCCCAAGGGGCGGCAACGCACTTGTGACTCCTATGGTGTTGCTTGTGTTCATGGGCGGCGGTAATTGCTTACCATCAGGCAATCCGTCTGCTCGTTTGCCACCTTATGGTATAAAAAAAAATAAAGTTTAATATTATTATGATCGTTTAAAGAGGGAAAATTCACTTAGCACTTTTCAGACCCACAAGAAATATACACGTGCATAATAAAGTAACAAAATAAACGTCAATAATAAAGTAGCAATATAAACAATAAAAACGTCAATAATAAAGTAAGGTAGGGCGCTAAGTGAGTAATAAATAAAATAAAAATCATTTATTATCAGACAGAGTCCATAGCACATAATATTACCTCACAATAACATAGAGTGTACATATTGTTACAATTTATTAAGTGGAAATTGAATTAAATTATTAAATTATTGTTGTAAGTATTTCATTTTCAAATATATTAAAATAGCTGAATTATCTATTATTATCTACTATATTTTTATTTACATAATTATTTAATTTATGACAGTAGCACTGGATCCTTACACATGCAGCTCTGTAAATCTACATAGCAATATCGTGTCAGTTCTATTACCAATCATTTTCAGCACACTGTTTCGACTGCCTCGAACACGCTTCATCACTGACGCAATTTTCTTACGCATAATTGCGTAGAAATCCTCGACACTAGCATCAGCAAACATGCCGGAAGCGCTGCAATATCAAGGGAGTCGGAACAGTGCCCTGAACACATTATTGTATTGGATTCGCAAGGCACTGTAGGCCCGCTTCGTAAAGTTCGCCCACAGGCCACTGGTGTAGAATGTCTGGCAAAAAGCTTTAAATAATGTTATTTTAACTTGAGCTGTACACCGAGCGAACCTGTGTGCCAACATATTACCACGCACCGACAGTACCCTGCGCTCCCTTTCAATATCCATATCATCGTGTAACGTCTCAGTCACTATGTGACCAAGATATTTAAACTGTGATACACGGCCCAAAGACACCCCGTTCAGTAGTAATGGTGGTATAAAGTTGGGTTCCTTCTTATTCCATTTAAATATCATAAACTCACTTTTCTTCTCGTTATATTTGAGACCGTGTTCCACAGCATACTGTTCACATATCCTCAACAATTGCCTTAATCCCCCAATTGAGGGGCTCAGCAACACCATATCATCAGCATAGCTTAAATTATTTACACACACATTGTCAATATGGCATCCGACATGCGTGCTACTGAGCTCCTCAATCAGGTGGTTAACATATATATTAAATAGCCGCGGAGACGTCAGCCCCCCTTGTCGTACTCCGCATTCCAATGAGTATTCATCAGAATACACTCCTCCCCACCGTACTAGATTCAGTTGGTTGCGGTACCAGTAGGTGAACATGTTTACTATGTAATTTGGGATACCCATGCCTCTTAGCTTCGTCCAGAGCTTGTCGTATGACACTAGATCAAAAGCCCTGGACAAGTCCAAGAAACATGCGTATACAGGTGTCTTTCTCTTTACATAGTAATTTACAGTGTGCTTTAAGGCAAGTATTGCGCTCTCGGTGGACAACCCCGGTCTAAACCCGAACTGTGTATCCTGTAGTCTTACATAGCCATCAAGCTGTTTATCCAGTAACCCGTCAAAAACTTTAGCTATTACAGTTGCAAGGAAATTGGCCTGTAATTGCCCTTATCAGATGTATCAGCCATAGTATTCTTAATTATAGGTACTACAATTGTTTTCATAAGAGCAGAGGGTAAATATGTATGCCGAATGCAGAAAGTAAACAGCATGGCCAAGACCCTATACAGATGAACCCCTGCATGCTGCAGGTGTTTGATGCTGAGCCCGTCGTGACCAGGCGACTTTCCCTTTTTCATGTTTTTTATAATTTCTTCAACATCCTTACTAGCAAAACGTACGGTCTGCTGTACTGACGTATGCTCAGATTACAACACCTGCAGCAAGCCGGAACTCATCCGAAATTGCCTCATAAATGAGTTTGCTATCAATTTAGGATCACTGTCACACCATCCACACTCACAGGCAAGCTGACCCGACCATTTAGTTGTTTAGTCCCTTTCCAGAACTTGCGGAACTGTTTTGAGGAATGTTGTGAAGCAAGTGTATCCATTCAGATTTGCTCCTGGTTATTATGACAGAATTTTAGCTTTGATTTAAAAATCTTGCGGCTTTCACACATTCTCTGATACACAGGGCCACTTGCAGGCTTGCCCTCCGAAACATACAATAAATAGTCCTGTCTAGCCTGCCCATGCGCTTCTTTCACATACTTATTCCACCCATAAACACATTTGACATTATTTCTGCTCTTTGGTATGTAACATTGGCTGTCTAGCGATGCCTGACAAAGTATGTTAACAATATTATTATATAACTTGTCAATAACATATCTATGATTTACATTTTGACACATAAAATCGGCGCATTCGTGGAATTCCTGCGGAAAATGAATGTTTTTAAGTAGGCTATTGCACATTTCATGGTACTGATTTATTTCATCCAAATTTCTAACCCCCCACTGTACTTTGTTACACAGGCTTCGATTACTAACTACTATTTTTGATTTAATTACATCAAAATTACATGTTATCTCTATTGGAAAATGGTCAGACCAGTACACGTCATTACGGACGGTGACATTCACAACTGACTTTACAGCTGACTTAGATACTAAACAGTGGTCAAGCCAACGCTTGCACCCATGTACCTCACTTTGAAAAGTTTATGTATCCGATGATATCCCAAGTTTATCGAGGTCTACACATACCCATTCATTTTCCGCACAAAATTCAAGAAGCTCATTACAAAAAGGCGTACCAGGATGAGAGTTGTAGTCTCCAAAAACATAAACTTCCTCAGCGCTGGTGTCCTGAGCAATTGCATTCAACTCACCCAAACATTGTGTAAACACCGGTAGGTTCTCAGCCTGGTTCGTTGGCATATAAACACACATAATGAGCACTTCACGATTATCACCTATCTTTGCTTTTATAGCTACAATGCGATCATTTTGACACTTCACCACCGTAACACAGCTAAACACACTTTTTCGCCATAGGAGCGCAACCCCACCATGAGGTCTGCCGCGTAGAATTCCAGTGCTCAGGTCTACTGCTGACTTTGCCGTGTATTTAAAGTTGTCATCAATGCTGCCGACTATATGTAAATCATGTGACAAGAGCCACGTTTCTTGCAGGCCAACTACATCGACTGTTTTACACAAATTCCTCACACAATCCATGCTCCGCTTTATATTTTTACAATTATAACTCAATAACACAGTGTGATCCATATTTATTTATATAATACTATTCATGGAGCCCTTCTTGTATCCACAAAGCGACGAAAAGTAATTCCATCCGGCCACAGTTTGTTGTCCAGATACAAATGCAGCCTGTATTGCGTCACAAACAACTTGAAGGAATTGTATCTACCCTTTATCGCGTTTCATATTTATTTTTGTTAGGCTAACACTTTCTTGAGTTTTTGATTGTATGTAACTCTAAACCCATTTGAAATAATGTTTGCAAGAAATGGATATCGGTTAGACAATTTAAATATAAAGTGAATGACGTCAGCGCCACTACTCGGTCACGCGCCTAATGCAAACCATAGTAATTAAGATATCGATAAGTATTGTATGTGTACTAAGTTACACAAGGACTAAAGCTAACAGTTACATAACAGATGCAAATTCTCGCAGTTCAGTTCATTCTCAATATACGTTTAAACATTCACGACTTGTATACATACTATTCGCGTAATGGGTCTGTATTCTATATCGGGTCATTATAGTATGCACGACATCAGTCTTCCTGTGACCACGGCTGACATAACCCATGCCGAAACGTCGGGGCAATGTTTTAACCCTTATTTTCATTGATCTGTATAAATGATGTTATCTCAATGCTTATTTTCTAATTAAAACGCGATATAGATACGTTACATAAATATCAGTCTCAATCAACCATTTGCTGACAAGAGCCAAGAGAAAGAGACTCTCTTTAAAAAAATGCATCGTAACTCCGCCAAACCTAACTAGCGTCGTGGTTTATTTGTTTGCACGGAAGTTAGCATGAGTTTTTGATGCACTGATTCCTATCCAATAATTGAATAAGTTGATAACGTGGAAATATGATCTCCATCTCGGGGATGCCGACATGTTTTTATAATAAGACTTCCTCCCTTTTCTAGCCCGAGGGATCCGCCACCAATTAGTTTTGCATCACAATCAATTCCTTTGTCCTACTGTTTTTAATTAAATACGTAACACTGGATATTTTAAATTAAGACAATGAACCATGGCATTAATTATTAACACTCCTTGGAAAATAGCGTTCAAGAGTAAATTGAATAATTTGGAAGAAGCAAATTTTGCAATAAAAACCGCCATAGTCGCTAAACTGTAATTTGGTTGAAATAAAACCAACAATTTTGTTTGGTCTTTGTAACTAAGAATGTATATTCTATATAAATTGTTTGTCTAGTGTCTACCATCGAATCCCTGGACGTACATTCAAAGACGGTGTAAACTTTTTAACATACTTAATTTACTGACTCAGGATCTATACGTAAAACCTGTTTTTACGGTAAGTAATAAATTTTTTATGCAGCTGTAGTGGTGATACGTACATATTACATTATACTATAAGCTGTTATATAGTTTGTTTGGTTTTGTATAGCTCGAGGTCGCGTTAATAGTATTAAGTATTTATTTGCAATTTTGCAGATTACGGTTATGGTAGATACACTGATATTACCTATTTATTAAAATCAGATGCACCACCAGCGTACATAAACAGCTTTTTTTAATAGTAGATTAGTAGCCAAGGGCTGTAAGGCATCAATTGCAGCCCGAGATATTTAGGCGCACGAGCGCAGCGAGGGCGCCTATAGTTCGAGGGTGCAATTGGTGCTTACACCCGAGCTAACTATTCTGCTTTACATCTCGATTGTGAGGTAAGTAGAAAAAAACCGGCATTACAAGAATAAAACATTTTGTTTATTGAAATTTAGAGTGAAATTTTCAAAAAGGACAGGTGTTTTTTCATCAGTTGAAGAACTCATGTATTTTCCAAATTAGCACGTATTATAAAATAAAACCCAAAAACAAACAATATTTAAAGTAAAAGTTTTCTATTCCTGCCTTTTTTCATTAAAAAGAATCAAGTAAAGAACCTTTTAGTTTTTTTTTTAAGAAAGAAATTGAGCTTCGCCGTTATTTAAAATTAATGACTATTATACTCATACGAAGATAAGGCTGAATAGCAAAGCGACCTCTTTGGTCATTAGGCTGAATGCATGATGTCTATTGCCAGTATGATGGTTACATATAGTACGCGAACATTTTGAAAGAAAGAAAGAAGTGTTTTTTTTTAATTACTTACCGCCCTAGGGCTTTTCTAGCTACATTATTACCCTAGGGCGCTAATGAGTCACCTACAAGCCCCATTTGAAGGTAATAAGAACCTACTTACCGAACATGAGAGATGTAAAATTAGTTTATATTGTTGTTTATATGCCAATTATATGTATACACATCATTAATTTCGCTTAGCCTTGCCTTGTTAGGCAAAACAATATTTATGTTAAAAGCCGCACATAAAGGTTTGAAAATGAACGTGAAAAATTTCTAAATAATACTGCACTGGTAAATCGGAGCTAGGTCCCAAAAAATTCTTGGTAACCGCTTTGCCATTTGTTATGGTTCGAGACCAGACCAGTGAATAATAATGAATGTCAGCAGTATATAGTAATAAATTAACTTCTGTGAGTTATTTTGGTCTCAAAATATGTATGAAAGCACTAAGGATCCGTAGCGAAAGAATTTCATTAATCAAATGATGTAATTTATAGGATAGAAGCGAAGATACACAAACACGGACATTTGCTTCTTTATTGTTCTGGTAAATTTTCGTTACTGGTTAATTAATTACGTCAGCAAATATTAAGAAGACTACGCATAGAGAGGAATATCATAAAAACCATACAAAGCTATTGTGACTGTTATCAAATCCTCTAAAGTTTTCAAAATCTGTAAGGTAGAATTATTGAACTCCATTCAAGTTAAGAATAGTGAGTAATTGTTCAAAAACTTTTAATTCTGATTTTGTACTTTTAAATCCGTATAGTTTTGTTTCTTCGTCCACGATTTTTATTATGTTCTAATGAGCAGAAATTTGGCAAGCACTTTATACGTATGTACTATAGTATCTAAGAGTATTAGTTCTCCAACGGGAATTGAAAATGTAATACAATGATAAACCGATTTGTTTTCACTGCATTTCTTAAACACACAGCAAGTTTGAATAAATAGTTTTGTTTGAATGCTATTTACATAACTGTGCTGTGCTGTACACCCGAGCTATTGTGAGTTAGTTTACATTTGTGAATCGGACTATTCGGAGTAAACCATTTAATAGATACTGGAAATAGGATTTAATTTATTTTATATTTTATGTGCAAATTTTTTTCAGTAACTGAGAAATTATAGAGTCAGTAGAGGTTAAATAAACCTTAATCGACCATAAAATAAATTGCTGAATGGCCTGCACAAGCGACAACCGAGGCTCACAGTTTATAGCGCCTCTAAAATAAGGACTAAGATGTCTTGTCAAGACAGAAGCTATAAGTACACGATGTTCTTTAGTTTTCTTTTTGCCCATTGTCAAATTGGTTCCACGTGACTTGATACCGAACAATTAATGAATAATTTTGCAATAGCCATCACCAGTATTGCAACCTGACCTTTCACGTCATCATTATTATTACAACCTGACCCTTTAAAGGGACTGATGTTATTTCCTTGTTATATCGTTTCTGATTACCTTGCCAACCTCAAGGCAATACACATGCAGTCAATTTTATGTCTCGTCTATAAAAATCAGTACAATATAACCTTAATAGGTTATTAAAACATAACCCTTTTTGTAAAAACTTACATATTATACATAGAAGATACAAAGATAAGGAGTATTAGTTCAGGTTAACTGTTCTATTCAATGTGAAGCCAAATCATTAACTAGGATCATTTCGCCTGTTCACGTCCATTTAGTGCAGTTGGCAAGTTTGAAGGAGAAAATAAAAATGTTCCAGCAAATTGATTCAATGAAAAATTTATGTAATGCGTTCATTATATAGTCTTTTTTAATAATAACTTTCAGTTTTGTTCGAAACTTGTTGTGTTTTCCTTTTAAATAGACAAACTTCAAAATATGGCATTTTACCCAGTTTGCGTCCAAAAAATCCAAATTGCGTCCACCTGTGGACCAGTTCGCGTCCACCAGCTTAGTCTTAACAATATCTGCCTTATAATCCTTCATATAAGGGTAATATTGTTAAGACAATCTAAAGAAAGATTGGCTTTTAACAATTTCTACATTTAAGATTAAAGTTATAAAAAATCTACATTTTTATCATTATTAAATCACTTTATAGAAACTATATATAACTATTTATTGTTCTCAACATCGATGGAACTTAAAATCAAAGATAAAAAAATAACGATACATGTTGTCCAATACTGTGGTCTTCGGAATAGCATAATTTTTACATAATTTACATAATTATGTACATATTTGTCTTATCGATTTCTTCTTCTCACGAATATCACAAAACGCTTTCTTTATTTAATCGTCTTTTGTATTTTTTTTTCCTTCTTCTTTCTTGTCTCCTAAGAACTCATCTTGAATAGAAAAAAATATGGAATAAAAGGAATTAAATGTAATAATTAAATTTTAAACTCAGTCTTAATCGAAAATGCATTTTAAATTATAACAAAATATATATATAGAATGTATTTATGCGATCATTTCTATTTCATGAAAATATGGACGCAATTTGCTACAATATTATCCCTTGCAGGTATAGTTTGCGTCCACTTGTGATCGATTATTATATCGATTGTATCTTTTATCACAATCATAATAATGTGGACGCAAATTGGTCATTACAATTGCATACTATTAATGTTAAAATAAACAAAATCCCAATTCCTCTCTCATATTTTAATCACATAAAAATAAACAACTAAAGGCTTTGCCACACCATACAATTTTACCACTGATCAAATTTTCAATCGAATTGGCTTTGCCCGTCTACACGACACAATCAAATCACTGATTTGCATTCCGTCCACCCGATTGGTTAAAATCTGGTGGTACCGCCCACCCGATGAACTTGAGTTGGACGACTGGCGTCTACACATCACGATTTCATCAAGTGATTTAGTAAAATTGTGCCGTGTGGCAAGGTCTTAAAGAAATCATAAATAGACGAGTTCGCGTCCATTGTGGACGCAAAGTGGAAGTTTTATAAATTCGGTGAAGTAATTCGTGTCCACCTTATTTAAATTGTTAACTATAAAAAAAACAAGCTAATTCATAATTCATACTATTCGGCTTTTCATTATTAATGTCTAGAAACAGCTATGTATCCTAAAATTCACATAAAACAATAAAATACTTACCGTCAAACACGCCGCTGCACACTATTTTTTTATTTATATCCCGCGCATCTGCACTCTTTTGTTGAACAACCGAGATTAACTAATTTTTTCAAACAGGATAAGCTGGGCGCACGGAACTTTTGTCTATTTGTGCGTGTCTCTTATACGTCGAGGTGTTGGCGATACTGACTTTTCATTTTATTAGTGTGTTAGTATACTTATTTCCGAGCATTTTTAAAGGGAGGTCCGCAAAATGGACGCGAATAGGGGGATGGACGCGAACAGGCGAAATGACCCTACATAATTCATATTTTTGTATATTGTTTTGTAATAACAAATTAAGTGAGTACACAACTTTTAAACGGTTATTTTATATTTGTATTACAGGTATACTTTGTACCTACTGTATTCCTATTCTAACAGGTATGCATGTACCTCCTCGTTTTGTTTTCCTAGATAAGAAAGCAGCAAGACAGAAATTGGGCATGTACATATAATTGATCTTCATAACCTGATTCAATAAAGTGATCCGTAATAAAAATAACGTCTATAGGTGTTCCAATATCATATAACTCTTCTAGTTTTAAACATAGTACGTCTGTTTTATTCCAGAAGAACTAAACCAATTTGAAATGACCAAAATATACATTTTAGGATCACAACAGAATATTCTTTATTTTCGATATAACGATTAACCTCATACATCCAATTTGTAATTTTTCTTAAATAATGGCTTGATTACGACTTTCTTTAACTTTTCTGGAAATACTCATCAGTAATGCACAAATTAATTATATGTGTTAATGGCAATGCGATAACATATTTCACATACTTTATTACATTTTTAGAAATGCCGTCATATGCACCAGTATTGGTGTTATTAGGAGAGTTTATTATTTTAATAATGTCATTATGAGATGAGCACTCGTGGCATAAATATTGATTGCGATGTGTAATTATCAAAAACAAATTTATTATTAAATAGATGCATGTCAGTTTTAATGTTATTCTCAATTTCGTCGGTAAAATAACTCTTAAATTCATTTGCAATGTGAGTTGTGTCCGTAAAATTTAATTTTTTTTTTAAGGTTCTTGTAGTAAGCAAAATGTAGGCTTGTTTATTATTTGCCACGCAGATTTGATTTGTTTTACGCAGAATTTATATAATGGTTGTTTTGGGCTTTCTGGGTTAGCCTAATAATTTCCTAGTACAGAGTTGTATTTTTTTTTAAACCAGTTTTATTTGTATGAATAGGATTAAGCCGGTACTTCCAAAGTAAATGTCTTTGTTTTATGCTACATTTTTTTAATCCACGAGATATCCATTTCGTCTTTTTGTTTGTTTTGATAACAATGTCTTTTTCTGGCCGGCATAATTTATAAAGTAGAGCAAAATATTCCATAAGAAAGTCAAAAGCCTCGTTAGCTTTTGTAGTATTAAACACATTAGTGAAGGATAAGCTCTGTATATCTTTTTTAAAATTATGTAAGTTATCTATTGAATGGTCCGTTTTTTTGATTTGCCAGTATTCTTATTTGCATACTTTATTAACAATAGAAGCGCGGAACATCCTGACACCCCTAGAAGTGCGGATGGGTCAATTTTGTCCATTTTATTTTCGGTACAGTAATGTAAAGTTATTTATACAAATAAAACTTTTAAGTAAGATACAAATGATTTTATTACGTATTACACATATTTTTAATGTATTTTGGCTTAAATAAAATAGAAATCACAATCACAAATGATCAGAGTTAAAGTGATGACTGTGATGAGTGAGATTAGAGTTCGGACTCGCAGGCAGCGATAGCCTAGTGGAGATACTAACAGACTGCCATGCAGAGGGTATCGGGTTCGAATCCATGGCGCGCACCAATGACTTTTCAGAGTTACGTGCCTATTGAATTATAAATTATCGCTTGCCCCGTGCCTCGGAGAGCACGTTAAGTCGTCGGTCCCGGTTGTCATGAAGATCTTTGACAGTCGTTATCGGGCGTCAGTACCATCTAAATAAACTGACACTAGTATAAACCATGGAATATGGCTATCCCTTCGGGTTGCGGAGGTTAGACAGGCAGTCACTCTGTGGAAAAGCTAATATTTAGCCAAATCCGGTTAGACTAGTAAGCGGACCCCAGGTTAAAACTTTTAAAGACAATTTATCTCGAAAAATGCGTTGGTTGCCTCATCATGACCATCCGGATCAGTTATATAGCTCTTTGTTTGACTTGATTAATGACGAATTTCAGACTGTATTTACATCCAAAAAATCAAATGTAACTGACCGTCTGATGTTTAGTGATTGGGCAACTGAAGGTATTCATAAAAGCCGGATTAGGTTATATGAACTGTATGATGAAAAAACTTATAATAATAGTCAGAACTTTATTAATTATGTAAAAAAATATTCCAAAATATTTAGGCCTGCTTGTAGTACAGCAAAATCTATTTATTTGAGAAATAAAATAAAATTATCAGAAAACACTATAAAGGCTACCTGGAATGTCATCAACAATGAAACTGGCAGAGCCAAAGCACGCAGCCGTGACTTCTTATTAAATATCAATAATGTGAGTGTTGCAGAGGACCTGGAAGTAGCGACAGAATTTGAGAAGTTTTTTTCTAATATACCTATAATAACTGCAGGGTCGCTTGACTCATCTTCCATGTCTGCTGAAATGCTTCTTAGGGACTGCGTGCCAGAATGTGGTGCAGCCTTTGAATTTACCGTTGTGACTACTAAACATGTTATTTATCAATTTAAAACTATAAATATGAAAAAGACAATGGATTTGTGGGGATTGTCAGTGAAGACTGTTTCATCTATTATTACCATAATAGCTCCACATCTTGCAACAGTGTTCAATGGTTGCGTCGCTTCTGGAATATTTCCTGATTTAATGAAATATAGTAAAGTTATACCTTTATTTAAATCTGGCGACACATCAGACCCTTCTAATTTTCGACCTATTTCTGTATTGCCAACGCTTAGTAAAATTTTTGAAAAATTAATACTTAGTCAATTGCTTAGTTACTTTAACAGACATAATCTTCTTCACAAGAAACAGTTTGGATTTACGAGGGGTCGTTCAACTACTGACGCAGGAGTAGAGTAACTCAAAAGTATATTTACAGCTTGGGAGAAGTCGCAAGATGCTTTAGGAATTTTTTGCGACTTGTCCAAAGCCTTTGATTGTGTACATCATGATACTCTGGTCAGAAAATTATATCATTATGGCATTAGGAGCAAAGCTCTTAATCTCCTGGTTTCTTATTTGGGCAACAGAATCCAGAAGGTTCAGATTAATGATAAGACATCGCCAGGTTCTGCCTTAAAAATGGGCGTCCCGCAGGGTTCAATACTCGGACCATTTCTATTTTTGATCTATATCAACGATTTACCCTATTACGTAAAGAACGATCATGAGATTGTGTTGTTCGCGGATGACACCTCTTTAATTTTTAATATTAAAAGACAACAGAGTAATTTTGACGAAGTAAACAACGCACTCTCTAAAGTTGTTAATTGGTTTAATGTAAATAATTTATTACTCAATGATAAGAAAACTAAACTCTTAAAATTCTCCATGCCCAATGTTAAACAGATGGAAACCAATGTACAACTGAAGGAAACCAGAATTGAGCCCGTCGGGACAACCATATTTCTAGGTATTATGCTTGATTCCAAACTTCAATGGGGTCCGCATATAGAAAGACTTTCGGGCAAACTTAGTTCTGCAGCTTATGCAGTTAAGACAATTAGACGCCTCACAGATATAGAAACAGCTAGAATGGTCTATTTCAGCTACTTTCATAGTATTATGTCATATGGGATTCTTCTCTGGGGGAATGCTGCAGATCTTGACACAATATTCGTTCTGCAGAAAAGAGCAATAAGGGGTATTTACAACCTCGGTCCTCGTGTTTCTCTAAGAGAAAAGTTCAGTGAGATAGGTATTCTAACTGTTGCTTCGCAATATATATACGAGAATCCGTTATATGTCCACAAGAACATTGACACATTTAGTAAAAAAAGTGATCTACACACTGTTAATACTAGACATAAGAATAATCTTATCGTTCATAGCACCCGCCTCCACAGAGTAAGTAGCTCTTTTATGGGGCAGTGTATACGCTTTTATAACAAGCTCCCTCTTAATATAAGAAATTTATCTATAAATAAATTCAAAATTATTGTTAAAACTACACTGTGTTTAAAAGCATATTATAAAATTACTGATTATATAGTCGATAAAAATGCTTGGGATTGAGCTGCTCTAATTCAACACAAAAATATAAATGATGTATAAACTGAACAATTTTAATTTGACTTTTCGTAAGCACTTTTAAAAAGTTTACACGAAATAAATATTCATTTTATTTCATTTCATTTCATTTCAAACTGGGATAACGCTAGGAGAATGACTCGCAAAATAAGCAATTGGAACACTCATTCGATGTGCATTTCCTGCAAACTGTTATTTTACAAGCTTGGCTTTTGACACGAGACTTGTTACCGTCTCAAAGAGACTTTACCTGCCAACGAGTATGTTTCTCTTGACCTCCAGGTTTTTCATTTTCATTTGGTATATTGATATGAACATTAGACATTTTTATGCAATTTGCATATGGCTCAGCTAGTTCTTCTCCTAACTGTTAGATAAAAGCCCGACTGCTGATTATTTTCCCATTTAGGTCACAATACAATATCTCATATTATAAAAGTGTGAAGTGGCGAACGCCTAGATAGGCTAGACGGTGGCTTTGACAAAGTACCTACGAGCCATTTCATCCACAACATCTACCCCATACTTCCAACTATTGAAAAATGATAGTTTATCAGGTTTTCCTTGTATGTACCAGTTTCTGTTTGAATACCCGGGTGCATAGTGCTAAAGAGAACATTTTTATTGTGCTTTCCTTGATATACTGTCAAAGTGTGTCTTTTAGTACCACTGTACTATACAAACTACTAAACTCTTGTTTTGCTTGGTTTTCGCAAGCAGGTATTGCCGACGAGCTTTATTTATTGTACCAACAATACTTTTCCTGTTTCATTTTAGTTTTTCAGCAAGGATAGACGTGACAAAGTTACTTACAAGTGATATGTTTTCCTTTCTTTAGGCCATATATAAATGGCCATACCCTGCATAATTACTTTTAGGGTGCAATGGCACCCCTCCATTCCTACACCCACGCTTCGCTTCGTCGCGTATATATTATAGCGCTTAAGTACATACATTGACAAATCAACGACATTTTTTTATTAACTTAGAAAAAATATAAACGCAAACTCTGATATCCATGACTGGGTCAAAATTGGCACAGTCGCGCTTAGAGGTAAAATTGGGATAAAAAAAAAATCTTTTGCATTTACGTGCTTGAGGTCTCGCAAAAATAATAATCATCATATTTCATGAAAAGTCAAAAATAGTTACGACTATACGAACAATACAATATTAGTTAGAGCAGAAAGAAAATTGAAACGGGTCAAATTTGGAACGCCCGCACTTATAGTGTTAATAGGTACTTTTAGCAATTGAGATGATCTGAAAGTATTAAATCTATAGTTTCCGCTTTATATTCTTTTGAAAAACTATGTGCAAAATTATCAATGCAGGTATTGTAATGTAATCTGGTACGGGTGTATAATGCTAATTTTAAATTATATTGCAAAAAAAAATTAATTCTTAAGTTATATTATTTCGTTACAGCACATCAATATTAAAGTCCCCTGCCAGGATAATGTTTTTGTTTGAATTCGAACTGATTTTGCTTAATAAAATACCTAGTTATTCATAAAATATTATGTTATTATGTTTTGCTATACGGTATATACAAATAATACTATTAATATTATAGGATATAAGTTCAATGTCACAGCATTCGAATTATATCTCTTTGTACCTACTGTATTCCTATTCTAACAGGTATGCATGTACCTCCTCGTTTTGTTTTTCTAGATAAGAAAGCAGCAAGACAGAAATTGGGCATGTACATATAATTGATCTTCATAACCTGATTCAATAAAGTGATCCGTAATAAAAATAACGTCTATAGGTGTTCCAATATCATATAACTCTTCTAGTTTTAAACATAGTACGTCTGTTTTATTCCAGAAGAACTAAACCAATTTGAAATGACCAAAATATAAATTTTAGGATCACAACAGAATATTCTTTATTTTCGATGTAACGATTAACCTCCAAATGACAAAAATAAGAATTCGCGGCGTATGGTATTCCATACTAATAAAGTCCTGAGGCAAATGCCAGGAAAACAATTTTTTTTATTATTTTTTATATTTACACATCGCAATCAATATTTATGCCACGAGTGCTCATCTCATAATGACATTATTAAAATAATAAACTCTCCTAATAACACCAATACTGGTGCATATGACGGCATTTCTAAAAATGTAATAAAGTATGTGAAATATGTTATCGCACTGCCATTAACACATATAATTAATTTGTGCATTACTGATGGGTATTTCCAGAAAAGTTAAAGAAAGTCGTAATCAAGCCATTATTTAAGAAAAATTACAAATTGGATGTGTATATATATATATATATCATGGGGGGTTATTCTACCCTGCTCCCCAGCGTGAACTTCCATCCGTACCCCATCCGTGCCCCTCCCGTGCCATTTCAACCGGGACCTTTTCTTCATGACAACCGGAACCGACGGCTTAACGTGCTCGCCGAGGCACGGGACAAGCGATAATTAACAATTCAATACGCACATAAATCTGAAATTCATTGGTGCGCGCCGTACATTCGAACCCGATACCCTCTGCATGGCAGTCTGTTGGTATCTCAACTAGGCTGTCGCTGCCTCCTGAGTACTTCTAGAGAGCCAAAAATATTTGAATCTAGTAGGGACATAAACTGAATTCCGAATTCTAAGCCGCAACGTTATCTTGGTGGAGTAATTAATACCTAATTCACATACTACAAAGCTTCACAAACTTATTTGTGTAGATTCTAAAATATGAAAACTAGACCAAAATTAAAAAGGTACATTTGTTTGAACTTTTTCTAAAAGTTTAAGGATTTATTTTTATTTTTTTACCCAATATATTTACTTCACTCTGACTTATGATTTTTTTCTCAGAGAAAGATAAATATACAAATGTCATTTCGAATCTTCGAAATTGTCGTAAATTTTAACTAGACTAGTGATGTGCTTACTCAAAATGAATTTCGATAAAATATCGATAATGTTTGCAATAAATCCTTAGATTTGGCTTACTCAGAATGAATATAAATTGAATGTTGATAAATCCACAGATAAAGTAAAATATGTGAATAAATCCAGCTTATACTTAAACACTAGTAAATATGTAACGATGTATAACATATTTTTAAATTACCTTTTTAAGGTGAATAAAGCAATTGATATTCATAATATCACTAATAATCACTACCTACATGCAATGATAGGATCAATGATGAGATCATTACCACGTAATGGTTTTCGAATACAAAACCACGTTACGTATTTCAGACTTTTGGAAGTTATATGCTTATTATTTAGAAACTTATCACGATCGTCAAGTGTTTCTCTAAAATCTTCCAAACTAAATTAGGCCTTCTCAAATTGAAGGGAGGCACGAGCCCAGTATGCTCAGTTACATAATTATATTAAATCACCAATTGAGAGCAGGCTGCAGTAATAAGTGAGTTAACTAATAGATTTGAAATAAAATTTAACTTCAGGGTCAATTTTAAATAAAATATTTCACACATAGTGAATCACATTTATTTAAGGTAAAATAGAAAAAGTCACTGACAGTGTCATTGGCTTAGTTAGAAAAAAAACCTAAAATCTTTACAAAATCATATTATATATACGCCATATTAATTACGCCCTTATAGATACGCCTAGGTCTAAAATAAGTGAGAAATAAAATAATTTAAAAGAATTAAACCAGGAGCCCGCATGGTGAGTAAGAAAGAAAATAAAATTGTGTGCGTACTTCTAACTGGCAACGAACTCAAAAAGTGTTGTTGTTAAAAATATTAGTTTTTCTGCTGCCTAGTGCGAGCATCTTTAGATGTCGGTAAAGGCTCTTGGCGATTAATCCATTTACTGACACAACTATCGGCACAATGATCGCCGAGTTCACATCCCACATATCGACAATCTCATGAACTGGGCCCAAACATTTGAACTCCTTCTCTTTGTCTGCTTTTACGAGATTGCTGTCATGCGATATGGTAATAACGTCTATCAATGCGAGTCGCGCTGCTCGGTCGATCACTACAATATCACGCTTATTGGCTACAATAAACCTGTCTGTAATGATAGAACTATACCAGGACAACAACATACGACCATTTTTTCGAGAACTGGGTCGGGCACATATCTGTATCTGTAGTACGATGAACCAATGAGATTATATTTAAGGACTAGTTGCTGATGGATTATCTTGGCCACTTGATTGTGTCCGTGCAAATACTGGCCATTGGCAAAACTCGAACAACTTGATACTATATGTCTGAGAGATTGCCCGGGCTGGTTACATGCGCGCCATATGTCAATCGCAACGCCCCTCAGTATATACTATCGGTAGTTGTTTGTCATGATAACTTCGTCCATAATTATGAAGACAAAACCTTTGGTTTCACCGAAGAGAATAATTGAAATAAGAGAATAGAATATTAATAAAAAATATTACACAAACCTGCAGTACTGCAAGTTTATGTAATTATTTTTATAAAAGTAAAAGACAGAGGAGGATTAGTTTCACCATCAAAATATCTATTACACATTTTAAAAGTTACAGTTAAGGTTGTACGTGAAGGCAGCGATAGCCTGTGTGCAATAGCTGAAAGTTTGTGATGATTGATGAAAACACTTTTCTTGAGATATATAATTGTGTTCAAGTATACTTATTTTTCAAAGAAATGTTGCAGTATAGCTGCTACATCACAATAGTGCAAATGCTACCTTTTTTGCAATAACTGTCACCCACATCGGCGAATACGTGGGCCGAAGCTAGTCTGTAAAATAAAAGTATCGATAAAGTTATGACGTCAGTATGTTTATGCGTCACAATATTTATACGAATAAATCAAAATGTCTATGAACGAAGTATCAAAATGACCAATGCCAGACCTTTGAGTGATGGGATCCCTCCGTCTTTAACATAATAAATATATCAGAGAGGTTGGACTAGGTTTAGACTAGAGAGAACATGCTTGCTATATTTCCTTATACCGAATGTGCAACATGTAATGTCAGTTGGTCTTAGTTGATTAATCATAACGTCAAATTACGCGTCTCATTTAAAGAGGCATTAAGACTCCTTACAGACTGACCTTTGACTGCATTCTCTAACTAGCCGTGCTGTCAAATCCCATCAGTAAGGAGTGATGGGATTTGACAGTGAAAGTATATATCGATGTTTTTTGAATGAGGGATAAATACGGAAACAAACTATCGGACATGAATATAAAACTGTAGCTGGAAGCGACAGCGCGCCGCGGTTGCTAAGTTGGCAATAAACAAAGACGTCCAGCGGTCTAATTTTCTATCAGGTGTTTGATAGTAAGCGCAGTTTAATTACATAATTTACTTAGATACCTACCTTAAAAGTAGCGTCTATTAACCTAAAGCCTTGTACGGACCAAGCGTTCCCGTGTACGCGTAATCTAGGTATGTTGACTACGCGTACAGGATTATGATCGAATACTACGCTTTGCTGCAGTTACAGACTATAAAAGCATACACCAGGGGCGTCTGATAATTTGGTTCCACTTTAAATATTTAGAATACTGATACACTGGTAGTGCAGGCATTCAAATTATGGAAATTATAGTTTCACTTATCCGGCTTTGAATCGTTATGACCTGCATCATATTGCGATGTAGGTAACTCGCATTAATCACGCAGCAAAGGAGATGATACAAAAATGTACTCTAATGTTTATATTGACTGTCTTAATAGTTATCTTGTTACTAATGAAGGTATATTATGTGAATAAATAAAAACAAAAAGAGTGTAATTTAAGTTTGAAGATATTAATAAAATATAATAATTACAACGATTTTAATTAATCTAGCTACTTCTATATTATTTATCATACTCGTATTAGTGCCATCCTGACTGATCAGACGTCTTGCCTTGTAGACCGCTATATAATATTCTACCATATAATATAACAATCTTCCACATTCACACAACACCATCTGGTCCCAAACTAAGCATATCTTGTACTGCGGGTATTAGACAATCGATAAACATACAAAGGTATATACTTTTTTGTAAATATATTTCATATCATAGTACCACTCAGACCAAGACAAACATCCATATTCATGCACACAAATGTTTGACTTGTGCGGGAATCGAAACCGCAAGCTTCGGCGTGGCGAATCATTTGTGCAGGCGTATCACAAATTGGATTACGTCCAACTCTAAAAAAATCGAGCAGTGTCCAACGTAAGTGATAGCAAGCAACATGATATGAGGCGACGCAAACAAATTGGCAAAGCCTGCTGCATTAGCCAATCTGGTATAATTCGTACAATACATAATCTAAGTGACAGTTTCTTAACATCGCATCGCAACGCATCGCTCATTAGTTTATGAATACTTTTTGTCAATAGATTTCATGGCTAAAACGAACAATTAAACACGTGAATTTTTTTAGTACTGTCTGTCTGGAAAGTCTTTGCAAAGCACTGTCAGGCGTCGACAGCAAAAACTACAATTTCAATACTTTAGTTATTTAGTTCTACGGCTTAAATATATCGACACATACTAAAGTTAGACATTTGACCAAAAATATTTATCGATAAATCATTACTGTTACGAACAACATTCTGTTTCTTAACTCTATGTTTTGTCTACTGTCTGGCTACCACAAGACTGCTATGAGAGCGTGCTGCTAAACCTATCGATAGCTCTTTCTATCATACTGCATGTGCCATTAGAACGAAGATATCATTCATAACAACCGCTGCTGTTATTTTAGCGTTACTTCTGTAACTTAATAAGGTTATATTTCTAAGTCAGTTCGTCTCCCTTGCACTCATAGAGACAGCTGTCACAGCGCGACTACCACGCCGCCAAGCGGCAATTTGGGTCACAAAACGTTTGTCTACAGAGCGCCCATAAGAAATGCGGCTCTATATAAATATCTATGCTCTATGCTATAGTCGACAAAGCACATACATTATGACAGGTGTGTCGAACTCGTAGCATTTTTCCACAATTTTCCTGACATTTAATATTTGTTCACGCGTGCCTTTTCCCTTGACAAAACCGGCCTGTTCTTGCGGATCCGCCAGTCAAGATAATACCGGACCCGGTTGTTTATGATGTCTAACAGGACTTTGCTTGCGTGACAAATTAAAGCGAGTGTGCAACAATTATCACATTTTTGGTCGAACCCTTTTTATGTAGTGGAAGGATAATCGCCTGAGTCCAAGCCTTGGGCCACTAGCCGTTCCGCCATACGTGGTTGCAGATGTTATGCAGTGTGTTAACACCTTTTTCACCCAGAGCCTTCAACACTTCAGCTGTCATTTGATCCGGACTTGGCGGTTTGTTAGTTTTTAACGATCCAATGGCCGTTACTATATCCGATCTTAGGAGGTCGGGTTCCAGGTCCAATTTAGCCCATATGGATAACCTCGACGTCTGAATGTTTAGTACTGCGCGCTAAGCGAATATCGTATGACGAGGTACATTTCCAAATTTCATTTAAGTCGTACTAGTAGTTTAAGAATAATATTGCTAGTCAAAGTTATTTGATTTGTAATCGACTTTAAGAAGGAGGTTATCATCCTGACTGAACCTCACATAAAGCTGCGCGTTGATTGGATATTGTACAGCTTGTAGCTTATTTAACATCCGCCAACTTGTGTGGCGCGGCCTATAACCAAGGTGGCATCAAGGGAAGTAACCAAGGGCCATCAAGGGGCCCAACCAAGGAAGCATCAAGAAGAAAATAATTGTTTCGGTAATACCAACAAGCTTTATTTTTGCCGAGTTATTAAGTACAATTTACAGACCATAATAATAAAATTACAATTTTTTTCACAATTCAATCAAGTCAATCAACAACACCAGACATATTGTTGTTGTAAATTTGATCCAAACAAACAAACAACTAAACTGGTCAAGCTAAATAAAACCGTTTAATAATGCGTAAAAAAAATTGAGGTAAAAAGTCATCGATACTACTACTAAAAAGTAGTTTTTCTTACAAATGCACCCTTTCACTTAAAGAAGAAATGTTGTTACGTTGTTTGATATATAATTGACAATAATAAACATAACTATCTATGATAGTTATGTTTATTATTGTCAATTATATCTAAAGCTTTTGTTGATAGCTTTACCTAATTCAGCACTAAAATTGTTTTATTGAAGGAAGTACGAGTTACGCAAACAAAACATACTCAACATTTCTTGGTATATTTTTAGTAAATATATTTATATTATATACTCTTTTATACTTTCAGCTTAAAATGTTATTACAAGTTATTTACTTAAAAATACTCATTTACCTATCACCTATTAATCATTTTAATTAAACTTAATGATACTAGTTACTTGCTAATGAAAGTATCCTGGCACTTCTTTAATGTTGTTGTGTTTTTTACTTTCACTTCACATCACAAGTGTTTTTGCATCCGCCCCGGGGCTAGTCAAAATGGTGTAAACAAAATCACGCTGCGGGCCTCTAACAGGTTGTACCCCGCGTGCTAACTCCACCCCCTCACACTAGCCATCACCACATTTGCGCCGTTTTGTTGGACGCAATTAAATCTCTAATTAGAATCGATAAAAACTTTTTATAATACTGAATATGAATTACGGAAGCAACATTATCGGCATGATATATGTAACCAAAATAATGAATATAGGTACGCCATTAATATACATCTCTCAGTAGCGGCCTCTAAAATTCGCGCGGCTCACTGCGGAACTAAAAAATACGCCAAAATACACTCTCGTGACAAAACTACGTCCATGCCAATATTTCACCCAAAGTAATTCTAAATTGTTTACAAAACTATCTACTGTAAGGAAGAATCCAATGTGTGCTCAATACCTTAATCAGTTGTCCTTGATGCATATAATATATTATAACCAAGATTATAACAAAATACCCTATGACACTAAAAGTATGCCGACTAACAGTTTCAAAAACAAATTTAAAAAAAATTTGATCGACAAATGTTATTACACATTGGACGATTTTTAAATGATAAATTGCAATTATAATAATTAATTTATTGTTATTTCCTTTTATTTTTCAGAATGATTGTTATAATTATGACAATTGATTTAATGTTACTCAAAATTTTATTTTTAGATATTTAAAATGTTTGTATGTCCTAAAGACAAAACAAAGTGTTCTCTAACAAACGTAACCCCTTTAATTTTTTTAGCTATATTTAACAAATAAAGCCAGGATGAAACCAACGCGTTCAGCTCGCGTCCGCGGTGGCGTGCGCGGTGGCGATTATTGCGCGTGCAAAAGTTGTGCACACTGTCGCGTTCGTACAGGCGTTCACCAGGCTGTAGTCGCGTCACTAAAATGCTGTCTGACACCGATAGTGAAATTGAAGAAGTTTTACTTCTGTTTGCTATTATACTGTGCCAGTGAAGTAAATACCTACCATCATTCGATAACGCCTTATTATTATTTTTTCAGAAAAACAAGAGTTTGATTAGTTATCATACAACAATGGGTATTTGTGGACCTCATCTATAATTTCTTGCGTTTACACCATAGTTAAAATCTACAAATCACAGTGTCCTCAACAAATAATAGCTGCGTGCAGCGTCCTAACGCAACAAGCGCGATCTGATCGCTACCGGCGCACGGTGGGCTGAAAAATCAAAATGTGGACTTAGGTGCTAAGAGACTTGTTTTTGGATTCTACTAATGAAAACAATAATTTTTTATTCTTTGACTTTTTTTGATAAAGTACATACTTACCGAGATAAAATTGTTCGAAGTTTGTATGAAAGTAGTGGAAAATAAAAAAAATTAAATCGATTTTTTAATATTACCACTGTTAACAAGTCAATACAACAAAAATGAAACAATAAAATAAAACAGGTCACGACATATTATGCTTTCTCGGAATTTTTACAAAATCAGGTAAACTAATAAATTTTTAAAGTTTCAGATATATGACTAATGATGATTTTTTCAAGTGTAGCAAGTGGATTAAGCCTACTGGGGATACCACATAAAAAAAAACGCGCCTAATATTTAACCTCCCTGGGTGGTATCGAATAAAAGATAAAAAAAAATATTACCGCCAAAACGCAAAAAAACGCAGTTCGCGATATAGTGCATAACTAGCAAAAAAATCTCTTCTGTCATAAACTTTCATTGTTTTCTTAAGATAGTTTAAGAATTACGAGCAATTCTCATTTTATTGTTTTCTTCCATACAAAAAAATCTTTAAAATTAAATAACTCAAAAAACACGCGTTTAATCAAAAAAATTGTATTTATAATTTTGAGTTGTATTTGATTATAGAATCCAAAAATGGAATTAGTTTATTTATATTCCACTTTAGTTTTTTCGAAATCCTTAAGTCCACCAGCGAACTTTTTCAGCCCACCGTGCGGCGTCGCGTGCAGACGCTGCACCGGACGCCGCGTGAAATCCGAGGACGCGTAGATGTGAACACCTCGCTATATGTAATTTCGTACACAACATCTGATCGCCACCGCGCACGCCACCGCGGATGCAAGCTGAACGCGTTGGTTTGGTCCTGGCTTAAATGATTCTGATTCTGTTCTAATATTATAAATACAAATGTGATTTTGCTTCACACAATCTATCATCAGTACATAAAGGCCTATCCATACGACACGATTTTACGTCCAACTTGACTAAATCACTTGATGAAATCGTGACGTGTAGACGCCAGTCGTCCAACTCAAGTTCATCGGGTGAGCGGTACCACCAGATATTAACCAATCGGGTGGACGGAATAAAAATCAGTGTTTGATTGTGTCGTGTAGACGGGCAAAGCCAATTCGATTGAAAATTTGATAAGTGGTAAAATTGTGCAGTGTGGATGGGCCTTAAGACTTTATTATAATACCGTTAATAGCATAGTTTTTTATTGTTTATATAAGTCTATAAATAAAAACCTGCGGCTTTGTAGTCCTTATGTTGTAACAACAAGCACATTTGCTATATCAGGTTATCTTCCTCATTTAACCTTTTATTTTTTGTAATAAATTTATCTAATAATTTGCCAATGGTGTCCCTTGAACCTTTATGTATAAGAGGGAATAACGCTCAACCAAAGCTACCATTTTATTAGGGTAAAAGTATTTTAAGAGTGGTTTTAAACCGCTACATTTACAATGCAATTCACGGATTCTTTATTTCAGCGCCGATCACTCCAAAAAAGCTTTTTCCAACAATGTCAGCGGCTTTCAAAATTTATTGCATTACTAAAGTTTCTTCTCAAAGTAATTTCATACAATTACATATTATGGTGGCTCCTAAACCACCAGACCGTAAAATTTCTCATTAACTTTTCAAATTACACTTTCCTTTACCGTTGACATCCATGCGTCTAAAAACACATCTAGAGTCCGGTTTCGAGTTAACGGCTGTAATGCTTTTATTTCTAATCCCCGCGGGTCAGTTTTGTGAGCACGCCCCTAATAACATTCTATTATATTTTAGTTATAGGACTCAATTTAAACGAATGAAGTAATTGCTCAATGGCAATTTAAATATACGCGTTTACGCAACATTTATGTACGCGTGTTTTATATTCTATTTATATCGCGGTTTATCAATTGAAATGTATTTAGCTCTTAAATTTATTGGGAATTTGTTGCTTTTTATTTAACAATTTTGTTTGCCCTTCAACATATGAATGGAACAATTCCAGTTTATTTTATTCTATAGTTTAGTTCATCGGCTATTCATATTTATTTTTCTCATTAGGTATAAGAATAATGATTCCTTTGTGTTGTTCGCCTCATTGTTACAGTAGTAGAAAATGAAAATCTGTAGATGCCCAAAGGACCACTAAAAAGTGCCAAGTCAAAGAGGGTTAATTTGTATGGGCATTGTCACTTTGGTCGTATAAAAGGACGACGTCAATAATACGTCACTGGCCACAGTGTATCTCATAATAACAGAACAAGACATTCTAAAACAATAAAAAGGGCCATAAAATAAAAAACAAAGTTATTTGCGTCGCTTAACAACTATAAAGTCTTAACGCAAATAATATAATAAACAATGACTACTACAGAATACAACCTGTTGTTTTAACTAGGCACTCACGTTTTATTATGATGATAACTGATAGATATTTACGAAATATAAGAACCAACAATTTAATTTAAGCTAAGTATTATACAAATATAATACAAATATTTTCACGTCAGGTCCTAGGAATTATTTGAAAGTTAGTTATTTTCTTATTTGCGTAACAACTCTTTATGTTTTATCACTCTATCGCGTAGACGTGTTGAACGTTCTACACAAAACCTTATTGTCCTATAATACATATTATCTCAATGCAATTTAGTTAAAATGATGTTGCAGAAAAACTGCGAACACGACATAATATTTTTATACCACCTACCTATAGATATATGCGTGGAGCAAAAAGGCTTTGACTTTTTATAGGGCTCTCAAAACCCCTTAGCTTCTACCCTCTTATCGAATGCTTTTGGCTTTGGCCATCCTGATTGTGACGAGAAATGAGCTCCTCCCAATTGTATAATAATGACTCGAGATGAAAATATTAATTTCATAATTTTGGACACACGGCCAGTCAGTATTTTTTGACGATTTGTCACACTTAAAGCTGAGTTTTCACCAATTTAAACTAGCAGACTGGCAAAATATTCCGTGAAATTTAATATTATCTACAGAATGTCAATCTCAGGACGTATTACTAGCTGTTTCGATAAATTATGTATGCGTATAGTCGAGCGGTAGTAAAACTTGATGTTTGTAGATCATAATATGCGTAAGTGGGTAGCGATACGGAAATATGATTAAACATGGGAGAGCACCTTTACTTGTTTAAGTTCAGCACTTATATTATAAACTTGAAGCTTATGTTTGGTAAACTTAGGACAATATTATTGAAATATTTATTAACGGTACATTTAATAAGCGAGATTGCCATTGTAGCTTCAGTCATTTCCGTACCCCTCCCACAGGTGCGGTTGCGGACCCCAAAAGCGAAATAAAATTTAAATAATGAACTCAAAATGATTTGTTAAGTGAGTTTTATGTCTATAGAAAATTTAGGTAAATATAAAAAGTGTTATGATTTTGTTTCATTCACATTTTGTGCGGTAATATTGAGCGTTGTTGGCTTTATATTGTGTGAAAAGCCTACTTTAATCAAGTGGAACGCTCGTTTATGGATTTTCGTTAAAGCTGCTTGACACGCAAATGGAGGTAGGCGTATTATTCCAATAGCTTTACTTAATAGGAGGTGAAATGTACTGCACCATGACAAATATTATAATCAATATTGAACATTACACTTGACTCGCACCTGAAATAAAATATTTAATGGATATTTTACGTTTATCGATACTAAGCTAAAACTTTTGTTCGCATACACAACGTATCATAAGTACAACGTTGAAAGTTGGTAGCGACCGTGAAGCCGCTGTTATGACTCTAAGATGTTTTTCGTGTAATTTTGATTTATGCTCGACAGGCGTTGGATATAAAGGATTCGCCAATCTCACGACCCTTTTACTCAGCGCAAAAACTGAAGATTATGACAGACGTTTCTAAGCTATTTACTCGAAGCTTCAATATTGAAGGGATTTTGTTTGACTTGAATTGTTACATTGAACTTTGAAATATCTATCAAATTTTAATATGATTATAATTCTGAAAAGACTTGAAATTTTTATGATATTGCTTCATTCATCATCATTCCAGTATTATTCTGGCTGCATTAAAAACTTTCGCTCTAGTGTGTGCAGTACGTTTTCTTATAATTTAACTTAAAAGCATTGAATTATTACCTACAGAAACCAAGTACACGCACGCAATACGCGCCGTCCATTTGGGTCAGAATCTGACCCAATCGGCGGCCGCGTTGTCTGTGGTCCGAGTCGCACGGTAGCGTAAGCATCTCCCGCAAAATAATCGAAATTATGACATATTGTACAGTGTTTTGTGCCACAATGCTTCAGAAAAAGATTATAAGGTTGCTGGAGTATCATTCCACCGGTCATTGTCTAATAATACAAATACAGTGAATCATAATAAGTACGAGCGGAGTGTTGCCAGTTGGGTGTGAAATTGTCCCAGTTTAATTTACACATTCCTTACCAAAATTTATTCTATTGACAGTAATAATAAAAAAAGGAATTAGGTAGTTACATAATTATATTAACTTAACCTTTCAAACACCGCTGGCTGGTACATACCAATCGGTTACGACAAATTTGTCACGTCAAGCTCTAGCCGAGCTCGGCTAAGACGACATTGTCTCAAAGCACTCGATTTTTCCGTTTTTGTATTGAAAGGCTAGTATCTAAAGTCTAGTATTGTCTTGTAATTTAGGTACGCGTAACTAACTTCGTTGTTGAACGAATGACGTTACCGACCGAATTATATTAGAATTTTTAAACTTGTCGCCTTTTTTTGGTCACCATAGCGCAACATAGTACTCGCTATTGATTTTTGATATTTTTTTCTCACAAATATACATAAATACTTTTTATGTAGTTACTATAAAGAGCATTTAACTAGGAAATCACTCGGCACTTGTTAGCGCTCACGTTTGAGTAAGTTTCGTCAAGATTGATTTAGCCATCGTTAGTCAGTTGTAAAAACTTAAAAAGCAGACAGTGTGACTTTAGAATTTATAATATACAATTACTTATTTCATGCAAAAATTATGAATTTACCCTATTTTTAGGGGAAAGACGTTGTAACTGGCAACTCTATAATGGCGTCTGTGTGCGTGATGCAGCAACTAAACACAGCACAGTTCCGCACACATAGCGAATTTTCGGCTTAACTTCTGAGCTCGCGTTGTTTGAATACTGACTTTCTGTAGGTAATAATTCAATGCTTAAAAGTCAGTATGTGGACGCAAAGTACCAGTATGTTTACTGTTGTGTTTCTTTCTATGGGTGAAAGTCCCGCAGTCTCCATTCCCCTTTCTTTCTCCCTCACCCTACTCCTGCTCCATTCCTTAATCCATCTAGGTTGACAAAATAGCTTACCATCAAACGATCTTTCTGGTCGTTTGCCTCCAATCACATAAGATAAAGACATGTAACGTGAAAAGTTGATGGTGCGCTCATTGGGTTCAAATGTAACACAATTTGCGTGACTATCCACAACGCCACACTAAACTGTGTCTACTTTGATAAACTTCTTTCTTATTTTTGAATAAACTTCTCGGTATGTTCGTCACGTGGGTAGTTCTCAGAAGATCAAGATTGTTTATTACCTTAAGGCCTCCCTCACTTTGTTCATGAGCGTTCCTCGAGCGTACGCTCGGCGTCCGTTCGGCGTGCGCCCGGCGTTCACTTTGTACTACAGAGTGAACGCCGAGCGTACGTCGGGCGTACGCTCGAGAAACGCTGTCGCCTAATGTGAGGTCGGCCTTAAAGAACAAAAATATTAATACTGTAACAACGATTGTATTTCATCACCAAACTTATTTCTTCGCTGTCTGAAATCCCTGCAAATGTTAATGTGATAAGTAAACGTCTGTTAAAACATTTAACCTCCAGAATCAATAATTCATTGAGCCCGCCTGCAAGAGGCCCATGAATAATTGTTTAATGGATGATGGCGTTTCGACACAAACTTTTATAAATTGAGTGCAATTGAAATTCTGATCTAATAAAATAATTACTGTTGAATCTTCGCTCCAAGATTAATATTATGAAACGGGCGTATCGGTTACTTCGTTCTGTTTACTTACAAAGTATCAAGTATTTTGGGACCAGATTAATATTGTTATATCTCTTCAAAGTCTATTAATGCGCATATTGCTTGTTTATTTGGCTTATTTTTGTTTTCGTGGTCGTATTTATTATTTTCTGTTTATTACATTTTATTTAAAATAACCACTAAGTACTTAACTATAGCCTACAAGCTTGAGATGGTTTAAGGCCTAGATTATTTTGAAAAAGAAATACGTTGCCTACCTTAGAATTATTTTATGAAGTCAAGTTAACCATCAAATGTATATAATACCAAATAAGTTTACTCAGTTGAGCGATGTTTTGTGATTTTTGTGAAGTGTTTATTGATGCTGTTTCAATTTTGACGGATGGGTATTTCGTTCTAGTTTTGATCATGGCGTAGGTACCTATAACAATAGTTGGGAATGCGGATACGCCGGATGTAAGGTAACATTATAATACAATTGCGAAAAATGAGATACAATTGAGAAATTGCGATTTAACTTACGCTGTTTTTAAAACTCTACCAAATAGATAATGTTTATTTAACTGATAAGTTCGTGTTTAAGTTAATAGGTACGAGTCATACGTGTCGCGATTCAAATGAGTGTTGTGCGTGTTTATTATGCGTAAGTATATGTATATGTGTAAGGCTTGGCGGCATTACCGGAAATGTTCCGACTCCTGTAATTTATGTCTTACGACGAATTACGCGTACACGTGACGCTATAATATACCATCGCATCCCTCTACAAATCATGAATGTCGTATTTTTATTGCCCCATTCCCATTTTTTATTAAATTTTATTACAAAGCCAGTAAATTGATGTTTGAATAAAACCATTTTCAATCCATACTAATATTATAAATGCGAAAGGATGTTTGGCTTTCTTTCGGTCTAAAACTACTGAATAGTTTCATGAAAATGATGAAACTTTGCAGTTATATAGCTACGTTTTGTCGTGATTAGTATTACAGATACTCGGCCGAAGCGGCGGTTGAAATCTAGCGTTTAAATAAAACCAAAGTTAGTTCTATAACTGTATAAATCTAAATTTAAACCTGATTTTGGATAGACTCGGGTACAAACAAACAAGTATCGATTTCAGATTTAACCTTGCAACAAGATGTACTGTTTGGCGGTGGATTGCACGGAGCATCATGAGTTGTGCCACAACGTCGGCACTTTGTAAAATGTGATAAGTAGTGGCTAGTGCATTAGGTAGACTACATTACCCGGGTAGTTTGTTACTTGAGTGGTAAAAGGTTTGTGTTGTAAGCGTGGGTACACCGGTCAGATGAATGCGATGCGCTATCGACTCGCGTATTTATAGAGGGAGGCTGCCGCGAGTCGCGGACACAGATCAGACGTACCCTTGGAGCTTACCCACCGAGCGTTCTTTACACCATCACACTGTAACTGTTTGTAAACTTAAATAAACATCGTACCTTCATAATTTCCACGGAGTAGTTTGGACTGTTAATGAGATATAACTTGTATTTTTTTTGTGAAGAGTTCGTATTTCTCGTTTCATTATAACGAAAAGGATCTAGTGTGGCAAAATATTAACGAAATTATGCGCATATTTAATTAGCATTACATTTTGAATATATACCGATTCGAAGCAGTTAGAGATACAAACTCAAAAAATAGAGAGGGATGAGAGAGACAAAGATTAGGTAGGTAAGTTGTTTAATAATATTTTTAGAATTTTATCAAATACTTATACCAAATTTTAGGTTCACTACAAAGTTAGCACAATAGGTATGTGAATTAAAATAATCTAATTAGGAAATCCCAAAATATTCACTACATTTTAAAATAGGTACCTACTTATCGCCACTTAATGTTAGACGTATTTCAAAAGCTTTTTGATTTTAAAAAGCTTCACATAAAAATGTAAACAATAACATTTAAAAATGTATTCAGGTGGATAGTGGCGTGTGTTGGGTAGCAGAGCAGTGTCGCATCTGTGTGATATTATGTGGTGTGTGTCGGGTGGCGAGGGCGCGCGCGGGGCGTGCGGGGGTGCGCGAAGCGGCAGTCAGCGTCGCGCCGCGCCCGGGCCGACCGCCCGCGTCTCCACGGCCTTTACGTAACGATGGCCGAGCCCGTGAGCTGATGGCCGCGCTCGTGTGGTGGCTGGCGGCCTGCTGCCTGCTCCGCGCCGCCACCGCCGGTAACCCCGACGCCAAGCGCCTCTACGATGACCTACTCTCCAACTACAACAAGCTGGTCCGGCCCGTCGTCAACACCACGGACGTGCTGCGCGTCTGCATCAAGCTCAAACTCAGTCAGCTCATCGACGTCGTAAGTGTCCCCACTTTCGCTCGCTGCTGCCGCCGCGCTGGCCGCCACCGCCGCCGCCAGCCGCGCGCTGCATCCCTGTATAAACACATTCAAATACGCGCCTTGGATATGCACACTCAGACCAGCCTGACCTACATCGAAGACAGGGTGCAGTGTGGACGCACACCTTGCTTGCACTTGCGCGCTGCATTTGGAATTTAAATAGATGTGAATTGCTTCAACGCCTCGGGAAGGCGACCCAGTTTTTACAAAAAGCTTGAGGTTTTTCTGAATATTTGTAAATGTTCTATATGGGTTCGTAAGTAGCAAGTGTCGTATTCACACCTTACGCATCTCGCTACCGTGGTCGGCGCCCCAGTGTCTCCCTCCTCCTTATGTATTTCAAATCAGATCCCATAAATCACTCGTATAAAAGGAATTGTATTTCTTTCGATATTTATTGAATCCTCCTTTTTCAGCGCTATAATCCACATGAGCCTTTTGTGAAAGTCATTACCTTCGTTTCTTAGAATTCAAGTATTATCGATGATATAATATAGATACATAAATATTTTTCACAGTTTCGAATAGACTCTACATAATAAGCAGAAAAAAGGACCTTCAAATGTATTACATATAAGATTAAACTAAGTTTATGATAAGCTTCGCATGCAAATATTTTACAAGACAGTATTTGTTGCACTGACTATAAACATAAAATATAGATGCCATATTAAAACATTTATGTGACATTAAAACAAGGATTGGCTACTCTGCTGGCACAGATATCGAGTTATGCGGTCGTTTGAAACCACATGTCCATAGCCAATAATGTCATGAATTTGTCTACTCAGTATGCATTCAATGCGCCTCGGAGCTGAATCGAAATTCAAATGAGATCATAGAGAGCCGAACAGTAGCTAATAAAATACACGATGATTTATTAATACTTTGAACCCGCAATACAGATTTGATAAATATTGAATGAAAAGATAAACATTTTTGTTTTCTCATGTAACGTTGCGGCGTTCATTTTACATAATTGCATTAATCTTCATTTTTGGTGCTCACCATTCGCTTCGCTGAAAAATAAAAGCTTTTCATTGTGGTTTCCAATTTGTATCTGTAAAATATTAATTTAATTTAAATCGAACTGAATTGAAATGTATTTGTTTGGGAATTAAGCTCGATCGTTTTGTTTCTAGTAGCTGATACATATTAAGTAGGCTTAGATTACAAATCGTGATAGTTTACGAAGATAGTAAGATTTTTGTTCAGAACGTTGGTTAATGCTACGATCAAAAGTCAATAAAACACCTATTGTTGAACGGCAAGATTCTTTCACCATAAACAAAATGATAAAATTTGTGAGGGCTATAAAGAGGTATAAAGAGTAAGAGAGAAAAGAGAAAAATACGATCTTATGGAGGGATATGTAAGAAAGACCAAGTCGTAATAATGCCCAGACACATAGATATCAAGCTTACGCTTGTAAATTACTAGTTGTACGCTCGCTGTATTTTGTTTTGTTTAATCAGCACCGATAAATATTTCGACATTTTGTTTGTACTCGTATAACAGAAGCAAACATAAAGTAGCAGTTTCTGATATTTACGTGAATGCTTTTATCGATATTTATTTCGTTTGCCCTGATGTATATAAAGTCTTACGAGGCGCTAAGGCCTAACATTTCAAAAGCTTTCAATGTAACTTATTACAAAACAGTATACCATCATCATCGTTTATATCAATACATTGATACATTTATACGTCTCCCAATAGATGACAGTTTATCTTGCTTTAAAATTTATTTTATACTGGCCTTCGTTTTATACGCCTTCATGGCTTTTGATAAAAAAAACCTATTGTTTCTTTACGGGGAATGAATCTTTTTGTAATTTAAACAAAATAACAAAATCAGCTTGAGTTTAAACCTTTTTTTTTCATGCACTAGTGAAGTGCAAACCGAGTTTTGATTACTCTTGATTATGGTTTGATACATACATACATACATAGTCTCACGCCTATAACCCCGAAGAGGTAGGCAGAGGTGTATTTCTACACCCACTTTTCGCCAGATATACTTGATATATGGTTTGATTACTCTTGTAAAAACAGAGATACATGACGCATGACGTGGTCTTCCCTTGTAAACACAGAATACCTCGTTAATAAACATATGCGGTTAAATTTTACAGTGGATAAATAAATATACATACTATGGAAGCCAACAGACTATTACGCAGAGACTTTAAGTTTCAAATCACGGCGCGTACCTCTGACTTTTCGAAGTTATATGCGTATTGAATTGTTAATTATCATTTGCTTTATCGGCGAAGGAAAACATCCTGGGAAATTTGCATATCTAAGAGTTCTATATAATGTCTTTGAATATGGCTGAAGTTCGCGCTCCGTTCCGACTCGTGAACATCTATGGTAATCAATATGTGGCATCAGTACCCTCATATATTACATCTGGCCTAATCTTAGAATGTCTTTATCTCCCTTGATTACGGCGCCCTTAGTCAGTCTGTGGAAATATTGATTTCCAAACGGTTAGACTGTATATCTGCTTAGATATTCGATTTGAAAAGGAAAATGTTTTTAATTTTGCTCAACGACACTGTTTTTCAAACAAATTCCGTCCAAACTAATCTAGCGTGGCTAGCTGTATGATACAGTACAATAAAGAAGCGAAAAATGTTTATCCATTTTCATAAATTTGAAAAGCTACTTTAATAATTTAAATACCAGCAACAGATTTAGTGTTTTTATAAATTCAGTTATCATTTTATGAATACTAGGAATTGAGCGAATTAGTGGTTAATGAAATAAAACATTTATTTTATATGTAGTGGTCAATATTATAATCGTTAAGCATGTCTCACATTAGGCATGTGGAATATTAGAATCTGGTCGATATCCTTTTTTTTTCTTTTTTGCATTAGGACTAAATCCTGACAAAAACATACAACCAACGGACACAATGAACACCCAGACTCGAAACAACAATTTGTGAATTACACAGTGTTGCCTCGTGTGGGTATCGAACCACAACACTCGGCGAAGTGTCAATCGGCGAGGAGGCCGCTTAAACCACTACGCCAACCGTGCAGCCATATCCTGTACTGGTGTGTAGCAATAGTTGACAGAACATCACTTAATTTAGCACGTAGGTTAGAGTACGAGGCGAGGTTCTATATGAATACCGAACAGACTAATTCATCACATTATTGGCTTTAGACGTGTGGTTACAAACAACCGCATAATTCAATATCTGTGCGCGCAGTGAGCGAGCCCTCGCGTTAATGTCACATAACAAACACATACGTAGTTACCTATGTGGTACTGCTTTATATTCACGTAGGTACTCGATATTAAATCATTTTAGAAGTTATGTAGTGTCCTTTATTTTGTACCGCGCGCCTAGTAGGTATATTTGTCATTCTGCGCTTTGGAGGAGTGGAGTGAATGAATTTATATTTTATTATGTGACTTGGTGCAGCACGATGATACTTTTGGAAAATGTAGAATGACGGAGAATTATTTACCATCATACAATAAACGTACACAGAGCACACCCAGACTCAATACAACAATTTGAAGAGCATACAAAGTGTCGCTTCTTGTGGTAATATAAACATACTACAGTCAGCACAGTGCTAAACGGCAAGGCGTCCGCTTTAACAACTACGCCATCAATACAGTAAAAAACTGCCATTAAACACTACAATGTCGATTGATTCGGTACAGTAAACTTACCTAATCTCAGTGTCCACAAGAACCTGGAGAATCGTGTTTCATTGTCCAGCTCAGCATATAAACGTCACTAAAAGCAAAGGCAGCTCTCACATATTAACAACATGCAATAACATTTTTTATGCCATCTTGAAGAATCCCGTGCAGTTTTCGAGCTGACAAAGCGCCTGGTCATCTTACCTTTGTGAATAAATGAGTTTAAATGATAAACTACTGAATAATTTGATAATAATTTAGGTAGATATGTTATTTACACCTCAATAAAAGTTATTATACTTAAATATATTCTCCAACTAAATTAAATGTGCGTGCTTCTTGCTTGATACAAAAAAAAATGAAACAAATTAAACTTTAAAAAGCAGAAATAAGAAAATCTGATAAACGTAATAATGAAACAATTTTCTACAAATCCTAGATTGTAATTTTATGTGTTTCTGTCTACATCTACCCGATAACATCTAATATTTGCTTCAAGAAATCTAGTTTATTTAAAGTGCTTTTAATATTAAGAAATTTAATTTCGTAAGATAAACAGAGCTAAACCTCTGATTAATAAGCAAAATTAATTTTCTCTCTCCTTATAAGGCCAAAGCGTTAAATGAACCAATTATGTTTGGTTTATAATTTTGGCGAACTAGATATTAGTTTTGCTTATCATGAGCATAGTCTACTATAACTAAGCAACCTCTAATAGACGATTGTTTGGAAAGAGCAAAGGTTTAGCCGCTAATGTCACACTGCAAGGCAGACGCTTTACTGGCATCGCTTGGGTGCAGCGACAGCTTCACATCGAACAATCTCTAAACAATGCATGTGTTGTTGACACCTGTCACAAGTCAGAGCGCCACGGAGCGAGCACGCAATGGTCAGCGTGCTTTATGTAACTAATCCCCGACGTTACCAGGCCACACGTGACTTCGGCACGACGTCACCTCACGTCCACGGATAATGGGCTTATTCATGAATTCTCCCATACAGATAAAATTATACCTCTTGCCAACTTTAACGGCCAAATGTGGGCCAACGAAACTACTATTATATTTAAACTGTAATAGAATTCATCATAAACTTGCTTTTTGTTGATGGCTTTAGTTTGCTTCCAAATATATTCTGTATAATTTTAGGCTGCTAGAATTACGCAACTGGATTATAGCTATTATGTTTTATACTTATGTTTGCACTGGTTTATGGATCTGTAAGGCTACATTATAACAGCGCAATGGGAGACAATATTATTGCCAACTTTCAAAATCGAACTCAAAACACTGCCTTTGGCAATCTTAGGTATTTAAAAGATAATGTGACATATAATAAAGAATAAGAAGGGAAGTGATGTCCTTTCATTACTGAACATTGTTCAGAAAATCCAGTAACACTTTGCTTACCCATTAACCCACAACATAAACCGTTGAAACTTATACTATAAGACCAGTGGTACAGTCATTATCCTTTGCTCCGTGGTAACATAAGTATTAACATAATGTCCAACGTCGTTTTATCCGACTGGGATGATGATTAAAATAAAAAATATTCTTCAAAACTCATCTATTTTTAAGTGCACCATAAGTAATTAAAAATTCAGCGTAGCTGGGAAACGTTTCTAGTGACGCATCGTATATTTATATCGGTTTGTAACATCTCTTTTACATTTGGCACAACAATTTTCTTCGATATCGCTTCATCATACTCAATTATTACTTAAGAGGAAAGTTTTGTGTATGGTAAGGGTTACGTCGAAGTAGCCTTGAGTAACTAACTAGCAATATTTCACATGTTATTTGAATAAGTAAACACTTGAGTGACTGAATGTGTTAAGTTTCAAAATTAATGCGGGACTATTAAGTAGTCGGACCTAGACGTGATAAGATGTCCTCAAAGGATTCGTAGAACTTATGTGGCGACATGAAATACGATGTCTTTGTTTGACAACACCGCTGGGGCGGCTATTTTTTGAGTATTCACTCGTAAATAAGGAAAACAATCTAAGCTTCTTTCTGCCATGAAAAAAGTGTAATTCCTTTTAAATAATGAATATACGCTGTCAACAGCATCTCGTTTTGTAATTTTCGGCCATCGTTCGTCAAAATAGTTCAGTATAATACCATCAAATGAGATTATTGTCATACTTGTTATGCCTAATGTCCACTTATATTCCATGCTTTAGTACGTTCAATGATATGGTGCCCATTATTTGTTCTTTTATTATATCTTTAAACATCTCGACTAATAGGAAAGTTGTTCTTTTGTAAGCGTTTCGTCCTGCGCCACTGGTTATTTACTTTAGTTCTGAAACTTTCATTTCTTTGAACGTCTCGCTACGTTTCACTAAAGATTTATAAAAATATTTGTTTCATACTTAAAGGACAGCGGGATTTTATCTTGTTGAGAGTATGTTTCAATGTACTCTGTGCACTTTTATTATTATTCTAATGAGTTTTAAAATCGTATGCATCTAGGTAAAGAAGAAATTTGGATTATGCCATACAATGTATTAGAATAAACAAGATAAAAGTACTTTTGTATCTGAATGGCATAGATCCGTAAACATATCGCTATGCTTATCATATTTGTCATGTGTACGTGTGTTGAAGATCCGACATCCTCGGCTATATTGAATGTACCCACGACAGGCGACAAGACAATTTGTAAAATTCGTGTTACGTTCATGTCAGATATGTCTGGAATTTCCAACGTGTACCTATTAATACTGTAGCTATCATTGTATTATCTATATGACTGTATACGATTACTAGCTGGGTATATACATATGTACTAGCTACTACAATTTATTTTAAGTAAGAAATTTTATGAAATATTTGAAATTTCGGTCTCAAATAATTAAATTGAAATTTTTATAACTTAAAGTTGGGGTTGTTTGCAGACAACATTATTTTAATCGGTTCAATCTCTCGGTTCAGTGCCCGCTATTTTCATGAGATTTTACGTATTTTTCGTCTGGCAAGCGTGAAATAATATGCCGTTCAGCAACAAAATACGTCATAGCGTATATTTGCATCAGCATCGCTTCAGTAACGACATTGTCCCTATATGTATGTAAATTAAATTGAATCACCCTTTTTTCAGTGTGATATTTTTTATTTCGTATCACAAATTATCACGGGTTTCAATAAATACTTTGTCTAGACGCATAAAAAATACCGTTAAGTAAAATCTATTAAAGCCTTCACCAACCTAGGTGATTTCTGTTAGCCTTATATAATTCTGGACTAAAAGGTTTGCTTTCCGATGACAGAGAGTTATGGGCACACCTGTCGACTGATTCAATAGTTACGATTAAAAATCTATGTGATACGTTTTGAATATATACGATATCCCTGTAAAACTGTGTATTAATTCAGCGGTAATATTTGCGTTTGTAATTATAACGGAATAGTTTGCTATCGCTGAATCTATATTGAAACAGTATATGGCAAATATCGATAAATACAATATTTAATTTTGCCATGAAAGCAAATTTGCGGGCAAATACTACGATTATCGGCATTGAAGCCTCATTTATAAGTTATGTATTTACTAATACGGGATATAATATTTGATAGTTCAATTAAATAAGGACTAAATTAGACATGTTTTATTATTACTGTGAACGATTTCACTCAAATCGTCATACATGAATTCTTAAAATCTATCGTAGCGCGTCGTAGCACTGCGTAGCACATGTAATAAAAACAGAGTGTTAAAGATTTTTCACTAAAATGGAGGTGCAAAGTTAGAATCTATACTGGTAAGCATTAAAGTAACCCATTTCCTCAGTTGACTTTCACAGCAACCGTGGCAAGAAAATCTGAGAAAAATACAGCTTATATTTTCTTTCATTTCCTGCCATCAGGCTTGAAATAGATTTCCCTTATGAAAGTAAGTCTTTAAAACATTGCCTTCGTTAGATGAGAAGCTTATTTAGTTTATAAAGTTTAATATTCTTGAGTATCTTAGCAGTTATTGTTGGTATAATAGAAATGTTTCAAACTATATTGCAAAAATTGCGAGCATCTTAAGTTTCTTTAATTGATTATTATAAAAGTTGATTAACATTTCGTAAAAAGAAAATAAAGACCCGAAAAGTGGCGAGCTTCTGGGGAATTTACTTAGACAACTATTTGATGTGAGTTTTGTGTTTGTTTATATAACGGAATCGAAGGTTGTCTATAAACTTTAATCAACAATGAAATAACTATCGAAGGCCCGATTTTGTACCTTCCATTTACTCACTAATAACCACTGAATCTTTTGAAATTAGTACAAATTTCTCCCAACAATAATATTAAAAACGAAAATGAAGGTTTGTTTATCTGACTTTTCATGTTTAATCACTTAAACATTTGTAAAGAAATTTAACTCACACAAAATGTAAAGTACGTGTGAGGATATTGTAACGGATTTAAAGCAACAGGAAAAGTAGAAATTTTTCACTGTATGTGATGTAAGGCCCATCGAACACCTAAAGAATTGCCTTCTTGAGTAACAGTGATCTAAGGTGTATGATATGTTTTCAGTTGGCCTAAATGTCGCTGTTTTCGAAATCTTTCCGTAACATGACTTTTTTGTTACGCATTGTTCCACGAATGTAGCTACACATTTTTAAATCCTAATTATTATGTTACAGAAACAAGGTACATCTGTTTTCTGTCCTAAAGCTGAATAGATATATATGTACATAATATAATCGAAAGGTGCAATATAATTTGTAACTCTTATCTTGACTGTTGGTATTAAAGATTTTATTGAGTACTCCAGGAAGAAGAAATCCTTATACACTACCCGGGACAAACTACTTTACTAAAGTGAAATTTTTAACTTTATAGCAGAAGCCGGACGCGTAATATCGACGTATAAAGCAAACGCCACTTTTCCACTATAGATTCTGCTCATGTACTAAAGTAGCGCTTTTTAAATTGGTTCAAAGAATAGGGTTATGAATAAAACTACACAGCTAGCAAATGTCAAGTTCAAATTTAACAAATCTGTACCTCTGCAGCCGTAAAGAGATAATATTATATTTTTTCATATTAAAGTTAACAACTTCATAATAGAAGGCTCAAAGTTATTCAGAGGGTGATAGAGTGAGCTATGCTCTGATATCTTCTGCGAGATCCAATCAGAAAATAGAAGACCTGCAAGAGAATCAAAGTCTCCGACATAGCTCTCCGAACAGACAAGCTGTAATGACAATGGGCAAGTCAAATAGTTCGAAGAACCAATGGCTGTTTGAGCAGAAGGTTCTGTGTCTAGAGTGGTGGTTCTGTGTCCAGACGACGCAGCAAGGACAAGTCCCTGCAAGATGGACCAACGGTCTCGATGGTATCGTGGGAAGTGGTTGCATGCGAGCGGCTCAAGATTGGTCCATGTTGAGAGCCTTGGGAAGGCCTATATTCAGCAGTGGACGTCTTTAGGCTAAGATCATTTTGATAAAGATTTATAAAACCTAGTGTATTATAAAGTAAGAACATAATGCGACATGACGTAATGTTTAAAATATATTGCTGTAGGGTAGACCGAGGCGAATCGGATCACTTTTTATTTGAGGACATAATAATCATACTAAAGTGTAATATATGTACCTTTAATTGCCAAAACGGTAATCAGTAATTATTTGGCTACGCATTAAACATTTCGAAACTCAAATTACTCATAAATTGTGCAAAATATCAATCAAAAGGTAGAAAGACAGAAATATCCGAATCGCCCCAATTATCGGGGTGAAGAGGATCATACATAAAATTAAGGTTTTTTCAGCATTACAGGCTTTTGTATCCAAAGCAATATTAAAATCATTAATAATCAGAACAATATTATTTACTAAAACATAAATCATCCGCCCCATATCAATCCTTCCTTACCTCTCCAAGGTGCTTGAGGCTTGTGTCCACAGACAACTCTCAAAATTCATCAGTCAGAATAACCTACTGGACCGATTTCAATCTGGATTCAGACCTGGACACAGCACATTGACCGCCCTTTTGAAGGTGACTGGTGATGTTAGGGCGGGAATGGAAGACACTTAAGTTACGGTGCTGGCTTTGGTCGATTTCACGAACGCCTTTAACACGATCAATCACGAAATCCTATTATCCATCCTCTCCAGTCTTCAGATCTCTCCAGAGGCGCTTGAATGGTTCTCCAAATATCTCATGGGACGTCAGCAGTCGGTTCGCTACGATGAGTCTTCGTCGTCATGGTGTAACCTCGAGTCTGGCGTTCCTCAAGGTGGCATTCTCTCTCCATTATTATTTTCTATTTTTATAAATCTCCTGACCCAGAATCTTCGGTGGTCGTATCACTTGTACGCTGACGACTTGCAACTATATGCACAGGCAGGAGTTAACAATGTCGCTTCAGCTATTGATGGGGTAAATCAAGCTCTAACTGTTATACATGACTGGTCAAAACGATTTGGTGTGGCAGTGAACCCCTCTAAATGCCAGGCCATCATCATAGGTAGTCAACGCAACATGAGCAAAATTGATCTTCCAGCGCTTCCATCTGTCATGAACAACCAGATAGCAATACCCTTCAGCCCAGTCGTTAAAAATCTTGGCTTATACATGGATAGCCACCTCAACTGGCGGGCTCAAGTTACATCTATTAGTCAGAGAGTGACAGGATGCTTGCGATCGTTGTACCGTTTGAAGAACTTCCTCCCTCCTAGCACTAAGGTAATGCTCATGCAGACTTTAATTTTCCCTATTATCGACTATGGTGATGTGTGCTATTTTGACCTGAATGCAGACCTTCTGAACAAACTAGACCGGCTTCTCAATAACTGCATTCGATTTGTTCACAACCTTCGAAAATATGATCATGTCTCTGAATACCGTTCCCAACTCTAATGGCTAACTATTCGTCAACGCCGTAGTTTGCGTGCTCTCACTACTCTTTTCTCTTTTCTTAACTCTCCCTGTCTTCCCTCTTATCTAAGTCCTGTTCTACAATATTTAGGCTCCAATCACGACAAAAATTTACGGTCATCTAATAATCGTCTCCTTTTGTGTCCCTCCCATAGTTCTGGGTTTGTTAACTCTTCTTTCTTCGTCCAAGCTGTCTCATTATGGAATGCGCTCCCTCTCGAAACCAGGATGGCAAACAATCGGCTCACGTTCAAACTAAAGGCTCGAGAGTTTGTTCGGAGTAAAATGGCGGAATAATATCATAATGACTGTATTTACTGACTTATATATTATTATGTATATATAATATATTTATAATCTGCAATTATTTATTCATATACATATATATGTATTTATATATACTTAATACGTGTATACCTATATAAATATATTTATATATTTTAAATATTTGTCTATAATTTAAGTAGTAATTTTCATATACAATAGTAATTATTATCTAATTCCAACTAATTACTTTCTAGTAGTCACGCACCTACTTACTATTTACTATCTCTGCATCACCCTAGGTTGACTGGTAGAGAATGCCTAAGGCATTAAGTCCGCCTATGTACCACATGTTTTGTGCTGTGCAAAAAGTTAAATAAAAAAAAATCATATCGATACGGACCTTCTTTCACACCCAGATTAGCACCTTTTAATGGTACCATTCTTCACATGATAGTGGATGAATGATTTTTTTTATCAGTTAATACAACGCCAATCTTTGTGCTTCACACGTGAAAATTTGATTTTTATTCAAGGTGTTCTTTTATTATAATTTTTCTTCATATTTTCTTTGGTATTCAGTCAGTTTCGGCAGTAGGTGCAGGTTAGAAGTGCCTCGTGAGCCGCCAACAGCTTGCGTTCTGTATCAACGCTTTACTAAAATTATTCACAAATTTCTTATTCTGATCCGATTCACCCACTGATCCGATTCGCCTCGGTCTACCCTATTATAGATTAATTTAAGACAAATGTGATTGAGTTATTTATGTAGCTCGCCAGATGGCGTTGCGCCAAATGAGTATACTGTTAATTTATTACATGTTAAATTTTACTATGTCGATCGATAGATGGCGATATGCCGTAAGTCTGAATTGCGCTATTCACCCGCACAACTATATTATAGAAAATGAATATTTTTTCAATATGTCGAAATATCGAATAATTTGTTTGTTTCTTTAAGCTTCTATCTACACTTTGCAGTAGGTATCACAATATTTACCTATTATTCACAGTTCCGTTGCACTAGAGTGCTTTAGATAATTTATTTATGGATGATATGTTATTATTATTAGACAGAGTAAAACATAATTTTATTGATAGGTACGAAGTACAGTTGAGCCAGGTAATGCCTGAATGAATTTTAAGTTCGTTCTTACCAGTAAGTTTCTTTTGCAACAGACGTTAGTTTCAGTGACCTAATTACTGATTATCTTACCAGTTTCAACTAAGTAAAAATAGCATGTCTTTTATTTGTTCACTTTCAATCACGTAAATACTGGAATAAAACTTAATGCAAATGTATTAAAGCAATTAGTTAATTAAGATTGTTTGCTCAGTTTTATCTGTTGAGAGATGTTCTAGACAGCAACAACATCTTTAAGCAGTAAATACCAGTTTTATATCCTCGTAAGTCATAAAACCTTATTTCATCTAGACAATAAAATACTGTTCCTCATAATTAAGGAAAATATTGTTGCTGTACAAACAAGCATTTCGTTCTACTCTCAGCCAATTTACTGCAGCCGTACACAGCCATAATAATATGTTGTATATTGTCTACTTACATCGTTAACACAATCAAATTTCCTTCACGACAACTTCCTGATTTTTCTCAGCTTCGCTTAAGCTTTTGTTTATTATTTTTCAGGTAAGCACGCGTACGTATCGTGATGTCACGGTGAATTATGCGTGAAATATCATCTTATAAACTTGGGATAAAATTTCACCGAACTTTATGTAGATTGATCAAAGTTACTCTCTAAAAGTCGACTGTAACTGGGTTAAGTGGATAGGGACGTGTATAATTGAAACCTGCTATGTTTTGGGTTGTATCAGTGGTGGTTCAAACGAAGCCATACGTTCGAATGGAGGTTTTTATAGTTAAAAGCATTCATATTATACAGTTTGATCCCGCGGGTAGTTTTAATTTTGCGCTTTCGAGCGGTATTGTGACACATAACATTCCCATCTATTGATTTTGCCACTCGTTTGAAATAAAACTTCGCGCGTTTAGCATGACATAACAATTTTCCAACTTCGTTGTTGACATAAATTACAATCAAGACAATAGGGTTTTATATTTATAATTTGTTTTGTGCGAACGCAGCGGTGTTATCATTTCTACAATAAATTGCTTAGAAGAATAGCACGGTCGTATTGCTCACCTAAAAGGATTTTCGCTTGGCTTAATTGGAGAGAGCGTAATTTATCTTCCCATTGAATATATTCTTTGGTGGTCGGTGGCCATTTGTAAACAAAAAAAGCAAACAAACTTGTCCACACCTATTGACTCGACAGACGTCTCGGTTGCAGTATGAAAGAAATCTAATATCCTTTGGGAAAACACAGTCAGTGATATCGCAGCCTAGTCGAAAATAAAATATTCAGCTACAGTGATTCTCCTCAGATAAAAAACGGCTAAAATATATCCAAAAGATACATAAGTATCTAATGAAATAATATGCTGTTGAAACTTTACTTGATGTATTTGAAGCGATAAAAAGGAATTGCTTCAACAATGCTTTCCGCTGATATATTATGTGTGGAATATATTAAGTATGTTATGACATAATCAAGGATAAATAATATATGGAATTGCTTACTGGAACCAGGAATTAATATGAAACAACATTTACAAAGTGCCAAATTGATGTTGGAATGCGATGTACCTATCAGTTTTATGTACGTGAAATAGATTAATTAAACGGTTCATCAGGGTAACATGCGCGTTTAAATTATATTATAACTCGAACCTTCCAAAATCTGATACATTGTGAATAACGAATTCGCTAAATAAGATTAACGAATTAAAAGCTTTGGAATTTATTTAAATGTAATCAGTTAATTTGCAAAATTATTTTCATATTACAAAGCTAAATCTTCTTTTCATATTCCTTTATCAAATGAATGATGAGGATCTCACAAAAGAACAAAGATAACATACAATGTTTATTGTCAAAGTTTTGTGTGTCGCTGACAACGAACGAATATCAGGCACATCGGGTAGGATAAGCAGGCAGGCTCCGCTAAATCGACCTCCATCGCAAATGTTATGATGGATGCCGGCTCTCCAGTGTCTGTTGCGAGCCGCCGACGTAAATCCAATGTGACAATTTTCTCAAAGTAAAATGTTTGTTGTACACAACTTTTGTAATGCTGAGGGTAAATCTACGGAACGTTTACCTTCACAGATTAAGCTTGTTTTGTTTCAAACGGAATATTGGTTGTTGCCGCTTTGTTATGTTTTATTGAATAAAATTTTGACTGTAGAGTTAGGTACTTTGGATTTCATATTTTACAATACTATCAGAAATATTGTAACTTTTGCTTATTTTATCATATTATTATATGCATGTGTTAAAATAGAGTATTTATATTTTAGCTTGGCATTATGTAACACATTAACTTAAGCAACCGACCTCGATGTAACATGCCGATATTATTACAAGTAAACGTGATTCAGTTCTATAGACACTTTATAATTAAGTTTGAGTACATATTAATAATGCTCTGCGGTTAAGAGACGAAATAGCTAACATACCGCCAAGTCTCGCTCCCAAGTTCGGCAGCACAGGATAGGAACTTTGACTTGCATGTGGAGTGTTAGCTAATTTGAAACGTCTATAATCCACCAGACTATCAATATAAAATATATCGATTTTCAAAAGTCTGGTTCTTAATGTGAATCATAGAGCAAAACCACATCAAATAAGATTTTCCATTAGCTTTATTGAGATTGGTTGGTTGAAGTTCAGCACTGATTTGGAATACTCTAAAATGCGAATTCATCTCTTAGCTTTATACTTAAAAGTCATGGCAGAAAGCTTAGAGTTTTATCCATGATGGGCATTCTATGCTCACCGCAAGTAAGTAATTCTATTGTTTATTGTTCGCTTTGATGAGAAATCTCGTATTATTACCGCATCCTGAGAAGAATATCCACAATATACGCTACAAGTACACAAAGATATCTGTTATCTACAATTTATATGCTGCATCACAGGCGCTCCTATTTATCCAAAACTTTTGTCTCGGATCCCAGGGTCTGCGTACTAGTCAAACTCGATACGACAGAATGCTAGCTTTTCCATGAGTCAGTAGGTATATTTCGGCTCCCCATAAGGACTGTCACAGATATATTTTCGTATTTATAGGTAGTCTGTGACTCCAAAACACGATAAACGATAAATTATTAATTTAATAGGTACACACATAGCTCTGAAAAGTCAGTGGTGGGCGTCGTGGGTTTTGAACCCGATACCCTCTGCATAGCAGTCTGTTGGTAACTCCACTCCACTACTCCAGTTTCAGGCTGCATATCATGTATGATGTATAAATAAAAGAATAAAAGCCCACTCCTAATGTAAAGTAAAAACAAATACATCGCCTAGTTAAATAATAATATTTTCAGTAGGCGTCACTTCCGATTTCGTTTGCGTGTGTTTAAAGCCTAAGCAAATATTATATTTCCGTGGTTTGTGATCGTCGTCCATATTTGTATTTACTGAACCGTACTAGTGAAGGACCTTTAGCACCCCCGCTTATTTGCTGCTACTTTACGCCGGTACGCCGCAGTACGCTCAGATCAAATGACAAAGTCAAGATCAAGTATAAAAGTAGATACACAATATATTGCCAATAAATAAAATGGAAAATCTTAACGCGCTTGTATATCAGATCAAGAAAAATAAGGTGAAACTCATGACTTATAAATGAAACGTGTAACCGCTTTTTTATAGGTTTTAGTGAATGAAGTCTCGCTTGTGGCGAGACTTACCGTTCGTAATAGATCGGCGGAGTTAAGCAACTATCACGAGAGAGGTCAAAACTCGTATAGGTGACCGGTTGTGTGGCATTTACATCAGAGCACTATCGCTCTGTGGTGCACTGTGATTTACATAAGGCCGACGATCTCGGTTCTTGTTACAGGATAAGAATCGTAACACCATGTAGCTAAGTTGGCGCTTCAGACCTTCTATAAACTCCGACACCAGTGTTGACTAGAACACGAATGAAGTATTGGCGTGTGGTGCAGTGCTATGTCGAAGCATGTATTTACTGGTTGTCTTTTTTGTTACATGTTACATAGAACTTTCAGTGCCTACATGTTTTTCAATTGGTCTGAAACGATATGTTGGCTCACGTATTTAGGTATAACACACATAGTCATTCATTAAAACTCTAGGTGCATTTCTATGCGTCGTAATATTTGCGGCTAACCACAAGCCGTGCGCGTCTACTGAGAAAGTGGGGTGCTGTTTATATCGGGCGCGATACGCCTAAATGTATTTTTACATTAATCTTTTTTTAATTGAATATTAGCTTTTAAACAGAGCGACTACCGTCAGACATCCGCAACCCAAAGGTACAATATTCTATGATTTTGTCTAAATCAGAGTTACTGACCACCTATAACGACGGCTTTCCGTGCTCGCTGGGGTACGGGGCCAGCGATTATTATCAATTTAATATGCACGTAACTTCGAAAAGTCTGTGGTGCACGCCGTATATTCGAAACCGATACCCTCTGCATAGCAGCGTGTTGATAGGTTGATACCATACCTCCACTAGGCTTACGCGATCTTTGTAATTAAAAATGCTCATTTAGAATCCCGAATAGAATTATCTGTTGTATTCAAATATAACCAGATGCATATCATTATTATTCTGTTAGCATGTCGGCTATAGAGAAATATTACTGAGAAAACATAATCCGATGTTCAAACGTTTTATATAGCCATTAGAATTTTGCGAAGAGGATATAAGACTTCTTCTTCTTCTCTCCCTTATCCCAGTTCAGTTTGGGTCGGGTCTCCTCACTTTCCTGCGCCAAGATTGTCTGTCCTGGCATGGGGTCTCATTCCTTAGAACGTTTTCCGTCATTCTTAACTCTCTCAACAGATGGCTTTACTAGTATCGATTGTTATTGATAACTTTCATGCATAAATGATAAATAAGAAAATAAAGTTCTAAAATATGATACTTATTTATTAATTAAAAAATCCCTTTATTACGATTAAATAAAAAAATGAAACATTTAATTGAATATGAATATTTTTGAAAAATATGATGTGCACTTCGTTGCTCTGGTGGCCAAAATACGTACTAGCTTGTAGTAAAACGTTACAATGAGTTAACTTTCACTCGGCATTCATAGATGGCGCTTTTACGTATGTATATATTTATTTTTATTTAATTTGGTATTAATCTGTAGATGGTAAAATAAATAAATATTTATTAAATAAACATCAAATATTTGAAAAAGTAAGATATTATGTTAACCAATGAACGGCCATGAGCATTTATTTTATAAAGTACCTGTATAGGTACCTAGTCGAGCGATTGCGTTTTGTTTTTACATTTAAGTACGTAAAAGTAGTGTAATTTAAATTTTATACATAATTAAAACTTACTGTGTTTGTAGTAGTATTATATAATAAATTTTCATAAATTATGTTAATCAATATGCGTCTTACATTTATAGTACCTACCTATAGTCTGTTCAAGATACGAAAAAATAAAATGTAAACAAACCATAAAATGGTTTGTTTACATTTAATTTTTTTTAATGTCGCCTTCGCAACAAAAGTAGATTTAAGTTAAATACTCCAAGCGAAAGATGCAGTTAGTTTTACAAAAATACGCCTGTCCCTTCAATTCATAAATGATACTGTATATTTTTTACCTTTTATTTTTTTCGTAGGTATCTTGAACAGACAATAGCAACTAATAAACAGTTGATGTTGAGTATGTTGTAAATCAAGCTAATGAAAAAAACAAAACGCATTTTTAAACTTTGATAGCCGACTTCTCTAGAAGTCTAGAACTCATTCGCTTGGTTCCCGATAGGTATAGTATTAAATTTATCTATGCCGATAGTCATGACTTCATGAGTCGCACAATTGCAAAATCGCGTACCAAGTACACCAAGTGCGTCTCTATAAAAATACCAGGGTCGAAAACCAGGTATCAATATACTTGCAAGTTTTTGGGCAATCGAGTATAGAAAACTTCGTGTGACGCCCTGGTAATGCAAGTTTGTATTGAAAAATAAACTTTATCTTAATATGAGTAAGGATGTTTATCGCAAAATTTGGTAATGGACTTTTCTAAATACTTTCATGGAAATTTATTCCTTACTACCATATATTTAAGGAACTTTGTCGCGCAAAACCTTGCAATTTTTATATTCCTGAGTACTCAAAATACTTTCAAGTATTTTAGTGTTTTGTGCGATAAAGTTTCGTAAATGTATGGCAGTAAGGAATATTATTTCATAAAAGTATCTGTAGGGTAAATACGCCATACGTCGGCCCCTCCCCAAACTTCGGCCGTCTGCACATTTTCGGCTTGCGTTCATTTAAAACGTATTGAAGTTACAAATTTGCCACTCGAATTACAATCTTAGTTCATAATCTATATGTACAACCGTTACTTTCCGATTACGTTACACACTCTTCGCACACTGAGCGTCAGTAGCGATTGCGCTGTCGAAGCGTCAATTTCATATTTAAAGTACCTTACTTGCTGTGAATACCCACACTTCGGGGATTGATATTAGAACGGTCAGACATTCCTTTTTTATTGTTTTAAGCATTATTTTTAGTAATTAGTGATTTTTACTATATTTTGAGATAGATTTTTCAATGTTTAACGTATTGTTTTAAGGGAAAATAGGAGGCCGCCAATAGAATACCAATTTTGAATTAAAACCGGATTCTCGGCCGTGGCCGACTAAAAGTAAATGCAGTCTGTTTTATAATTTCCAATTGTACTAATTCCATTGCCTTAATAAGAGAATTTGCAACGCATATAGGCAAATAAATCTATTTTACGTTTAATCGCCAAATACCGGCCGGGGTGATATTAGTTGAATCTCGAGAAATAATGTACACAAAATAGAGGCTGGCTTTAGAAACATTAAAGATCGTAATGTCGACCAGCCTCGAATTCGAGTCCAACTATACAGGCTGATTACTTTTCTTATTTTCTCAAAATTAAATATTTATTATACGTTTATTTATTTATAATATAAAGAGTTAAGTTTAAATGTAAGGAGTTGATATTATTGAAAACATTTATATTAGCTTATTATGGTATGGAAATATAAGATATAAATTGCTCTTTGGAACTTGCCACCTTAACCCATGTTAATTACGTAGCTTAAAAATATAAATATATTCAATAATGATACTCTGGGCCAAAAATGGTATGAATTATTTTTGAAAAGATATCCAGAACTAATTATAATTATTTTGATGTTTACTTTGTTATAAATTGTAATACTTACCTAACGTTATTTAAGTGCAAATAAAAATATTTTACCTACTATTAAACAAATACGATTAATAACGTATACTTAGTGAGACTCCTGCCAAAATAAATCATATTAATAATATTTATCCGTCTTAATTTAAAACATCCTATACCCGGCCGATATTTGGGAAAAACGCGACCGACCATGGCCCGTGAATGTCCGACTTTAGGGATTTTTCGTTCTCGACGCATATAAACCTTAGTACTTTTTCCTTGTAGTAGAAATATCAACCTTATGCCCATAAACATGAAATAGATTTATCAAACTATCCAAAACCGCATCGGAAGCTATCCTTTCGTTGCAAATTGATGGTGCCAGACCGATTCCAAAACAGAAAAACCGTAAGGATGCCGACATTTAGCGTATTTACCCTACTACGTTACGGTCGGGAGTCGGTAATACGCGAAACGTGTTCGCGTATGTTCAAGTAAAAAATACTTTGAAAGTGTTGCAAATATTTTAGTGTTTTGCGCGACAAAGTTCCGTAAATGTATGGCGGTAAGGAATAATATCCCATGAAAGTAAAAGTACTCCGTTACGATCGTGGATCGGCAAAACGCGAGACACGATCGCGTACGTTTAATTCAAGTAAGAAATACTTTGAAAGTGTTGCAAGTATTTAAAAAAAAATTGTTACAATCAGCTTCAAAATTACGAATCCTACAAAATAAATGATTTTATAATAGTTAAATTTAGTTTTTTATCTAATTCTGTTTATCCACTTTAATGGAGGAATAAAAAACGACCTAATTTATGAATTTAAAAATATTAATTTGCCAACATCTGGATTTGAGTTAATTATCTAAATAACTAACTTGCACGTTTGCATAACTTGCTTGTAAGGCCGAATTAATAAACCAATTGTAATGACTAGCTTTTGCGCGCGACTTCGTTCCCGTGAAAGTTGAAGAGAAAAAATTCCAACGTTTTTGCAAGATTTTTTGTTAGTTGACGAGGTATCATGATTTCATAAATAAAAAAATAAAATGAACTGTTGTTTCATTTCTACATTTTAATAGTTACCTACCTAGGTATTCCCCTTTTGCAATCTCGACGTTCGCTTTGCCGGGTTCGGGTTCGCCATTTAGGTTAGGGTCAGGTGTTCAACAATGAAACAGTGGTACACAATAAAACATTGCAATATTTCTAAAATGCTACGTGGCTAGATCTTGCATTATATCGCGTAAGGACCCTCTCGAGAATACCCCGCCGCACCCCAATTCGCGTCGGCGCCACGTAGGAGAAGACGTGTCTGTGGAGCATTTTTTATTTTTTTACAAAAATGTTAATATTTTGGTCATTCTTTTAAGATTTTTCATTCAAATATGGTTGATAAATTCATATTTTTCATGATTACATAGCATTAAAAATATATCAGAGACTAAGTGGAACAGATCATATGTTAAAAGTGTTACAATTTAGTGATTTTTTTTTGAGGGTATTAATATAAACCCTATGTAGTCAACAATGAAACAGTTGCACAATGGACACAATGAAACACTGTTTCATTGTATCCATTGTGCAACTGATAATTTTAATAATTTTTGAGGCTAGAAATTAATCTTATCATTTAATGTTTATTTCTCATTTAAGATTGCGCGTATTTAATCTCAAAAGGAAGAAAGGCGATCATTTAGTAGAAAATATGCTTCCAGCTATTCTATTGCACAGAATCATCTTAATTTAAAGTGATCTCTGCCAATTATTATACTTAGCTATGATTGTGATTTTATAATTTTATAAGATGAAATTGTTTAACTAGGTAGTTTAATTAACGAGTGCCATAAATATAGCAAAAGTAATTATTACTTTAAGTAACAATTATTGTAAGGCGTTATCTTGACTAGTTGTAGGTAACCTAAAGAGTCTGATTAAAGTACAATTATTAATAAAACCTTTTTTGATTGAACTCGAGCATTTTTTATTATTCACCTACTCCATACATTGCAATTGCCTTGAGAGAACAGCTGTTGAGTGCAAATGCGGCAATAAATTCATTAAGTCAAGAAAATCAGTCACTACAGTAAAAATTAGAAGAAGAGAAACAAAAAACTATACAGTTTAGAAATATGTATATTACAAGCATGAGTGTCAAAAAGCCTAACATTGGCGGCACAAAAAGTCTAAAGAACAAAAAGCATTCCTTAAACAGAGATATTATACCTGCTAGGAAACTCGACTTTCAAACACCGAAATGTTCTTCCTCATGTATAAAAAAACTCTCTCAAAGCGGATACATACGCTGACAGCTCTTTTAGTAATAGAAGTACAGATAATGTTGACACTCTATTAAAGAGAAGTAATAGCAAGAACATAGAAGAAAAGCTTGTGAAGCAGGATAACCATAACAAGCAAAAAACATCTACTAGCCTTAAAAATGAGCACGGTAACATTTACTTATTGTGTGATAATCAAGGAAAAGGCATAGTTCAAAAATTAGTTCAATACAAAGAAAATTTCATATTGAATGATTACCGTATCTCTTCAATACGAAAACCTTATGCCATGACTGAAGATGTTCTATCTAGTTGTTACACTCTATCGAAAGAAGTAACTGTACGCGATAGTGTTATAATAATGAGTGGTAGTAATGACAAGAATCCTACGAGATTTCTGTCTGAAATTTCTGTAGCGCTTAAATTATTGAAAAATTGTAATGTTTACATCGTCAATGTTCTACGGAATGCATTTTTGAATGAAACTAAATTGAATTATAATTTAAAATTGTTAATACAGAATTTTAAAAAGTGTTCCTTCATAGAAGCGTACGGTTGTGATGATAAAGCACTTAATTCATAAAATAAATTTGCATCAATACAACAATAAATTTCTTTCCCATAATTATAAAAACGGCAATACATTTGCAACAGTAAAATCTACAATTGAGATGAACTATAATATTGTATCTAATGAGCACAAGCAGATAAATAGTAACTGTAATAATTTAAACTTACAGCCACGTAAGGGTACGATTCCATTTTATTTCAAAGTGCTAAGAAAGACTAGTGTTGGTCCTAATCCTGAAGCAATGGTAGATAAAGAACCATTTTTTCGTGAATAATAACTTCAAATACATGAATAATTTTAAAACCTTTACCAAAATATTTCCGGAGCCTTGAATAAAATATCGGATTTAGATTTAGCCTTACATGAACTGCAGGAATGTGGTGTAAACGTAGATGTTGTATGCTTAAGTGAGCATTTTATTTGCCATGGTGAAAAACAATATATGAATCTGAATGGCTTCCAATTAGTTGCTACTTATTCAAGAGAACAACGTAGAGGTGGCACATGTATTTTAACGAAAACTGTTTATGAATGTACTGAATTGTTAAAAATAAAGGACATGAGCATTGAAAAGCATTTCGAGGTATGTGGCGTTGAAATTGAAAAGCTAAATCTTATCATAATATGTTTATACAGAACTCCAAATTCAAACATTAATGTATTCTTTACAAATTTTGACAAAATGCTAACTAAATTGCAACACAAAAAATGTAAAATTGTGGTTACTGGAGATTTTAATATAAATTTCCTAGAACATGATCCTACCACGATAAAATTTAACGAGTTCATAGCAAATTATGGTATGCAGTGTCATATACACGTTCCGACAAGATTAAATAAATGCATTGTTAACATTGTTAGCAATATCCCAAACGCCATAGGAAAAACGCATAGTCTTTACTTATCAGATCATAACACGGCACAAATTCTAGAATTTAAATATAAGACTAAGAATATTATAAGACATTATTTTGTAACAAAAAATTATATGAATAAGGAAAACATGGCTAAATTTGTTGATTGCATTAGCAAACTGTCCTTTTCCGAAGTGTACGGTGTATCCCGAGTTAATGATGCTTTTGAAATCTTTCATGATCTGTTGACACTTTTTTATAAACTATGTTTCCCTGTAATTAAAGTAAAGAAAAACTACAAGACTTTAAGCTTAAAATGGATAACCAAAGGGCTTAAAATAAGCTGCAAAACTAAAAGGAATTTAAGATTTATGTACTATAAAAATAAAACAGTTGAAAATAAAAGATTATTTAAAAAGTATTCATATGCACTTAAAAAATGTATAAACAACTTACAAAGTTTTACCAATCAAAAATATATTGCAACATCAAATAACAAGTGTAAAGCAACATGGGACGTCGTAAAACGAAGCATGGGTAATGAATCCATGAAGGTTTATATAGATAAAATTATCAGCGGTAATACTATAGATACATCTGGAACTAGCATCGCTAACGCTTTCAATACTTTTTTACTGGTATTCATATTGATGAAATATCAACACAAGTAAGATCAAATCATGTTAGTATAAATAGCCATAGTATATTTCTTGAACCCACAAATTCAATAGAAGTTTATAACATTATAAAATCTTTGAGAAATAGCAAATCAGCAGGATACGATAACCTTACTACGGAACTTATTAAACTTATATCTCAATATATAGCAGAACCTTTAACATATGTCATTAATTTATCATTTGAACACGGCTGCTTCCCAAAAATTTTAAAACTATCCGTTATAAAACCACTACACAAAAAAGGCTCAAAAACAGACAAAAATAACTACCGTCCGATAGCCTTAACGCCTATATTTTCAAAAATTTTCGAGAAGGTAATGAATAAGCGAATCCTTAATTTCCTTGCTAAATATGACGTTTTAGCTAATCAACAATTCGGATTTAGAAGAAGCAGATCGACTCAACATGCTACTTTCAGTCTAGTTAAATCAATAATAAGTAATATTAATAAAAAAGTTCAAACTAGTGTTCTATTTTTAGATTTAAGCAAAGCTTTCGACTTCGTTAATCATAATATACTTTTTGAAAAACTAGACAAATGCGGTATACGTGGAGTCGCATTAAATTGGTTTAAATCGTTTTTAAATAACAGACAACAATTCACACGAATAACAAAATTCAATAATCTTACTAACCATTTGGAAAACTTTGATTCTGAACCCAAATACAATTATTGTGGCGTGCCGCAGGGTCGTGTTTTGGGACCCTTATTATTCATCATCTATGTTAATGATCTTCCTCAAGCGTTACAAAAGCACGACTGCGTTTTATTTGCGGATGATACCACAGTAATTATAGAAAGTGATAACATTAACATCTGCGAAAGTCAAATAAATAATGCACTTATTGATATTAATAATTGGCTCAATATAAATAAACTAAAAATGAATATTGATAAAACAAAATTTATTCGGTTTAAATCTGTTAACACTAAACACAAACAGTTAAATATTAAATTCAATGATCAATCAGTTGAACAAATACATAGCACAAAATTTTTAGGTATCTTCATTGACGACCATCTTACATGGAAGCCACATGTCGATAGTGTTTGCAAAAAGTTGAATCAAATTGTCTTTGCTCTAAAGAAAGTGAAAGATGTGGCTTCAAGGGAATCGTCACTCTTGGTATACCATGCATACGTGTGCTCCATAATTCGCTATGGCATACTTGTTTGGGGCTATTCATCTGAAATGAGTCGGGTATTTATAGCCCAAAAGAAATGTCTCCGAGCGATATTTAATATGCAATGGTCTGACTCTTGTAGACCAATATTTAAATCACAAGGTCTTTTAACTGCACCTAGTTTATACATCTATGAAGTAGCTAAATTTGTCAAGAGTAACAAAGAACTGTTTGAAGCCAAAGATAATAAGAATACACGTAAAATTAACCAGGCCTATTTAAAAATGCCCATACCTCGTTTGGAGATGTTTCGGGTAAGTTGTGTGTACATGGCTCCACTTATTTATAATTCAATACCTGAGAATATTATTAACTTACCGTACCATCAATTTTGCCGTGCACTAAAAAAATGGCTGATTGCAGAGGGGTTTTATTTAGTCAACGAATTTCTAAAAAAATTCGCCTCACAGTCTTACCATTTTAGAATTAGGAATGCATTATGTTAATTTATTTTTTCTCTTGAGTCACTGTGTTTTGACTCAATAAATATTTGTATGCTATATGTAAAATGGCGTAATGTGTCTTGTACTTATTGTTATTTGTTGTCATCTTTTGTAACCACATTTTATGCAAATAAATTTATTTATTTATTATTATTATTATAAAAATATGAGTCAAAGACTTAAATTATTGTCTCATTGTTGAATTTGTAGTGTTTCATTGTTATCCCCAGAACGGACACTATGAAACATTTCCAATATGTTTGCTTTTATTTTTTTGCTGGTTGATTACACATTAATTAAAAAAACATAAATGACATCCGATACCTACCCAATAAAGTTGCCTATGTACCTTCAAAAAATTAAACGTGTATCTGTAAAAACTAAAGGTGTACGAGATATTGAATTCTTAGTGTTTCATTGTTGAACACACTATTATATAATATGTTTCATTGTTGAATTTGAGGTGTTTCATTGTGTACACTACTGTGGACACAATGAAACATTTCCAATTAATTTGAATTCATTTTTTGCTGATTGATTACTCATCAATTTAAAAAACCATAAATGGCATTCTATACCCAATAAAATTGCCTACATACCTGTAAAAAAACAGACTTCTATCTGTAAAAACAAAAGTTTTATGAGACTTTTAATTTTTAGTGTTTCACTGTTGAACACCTGACCCTACATTAATTTCGCCTGAATACCAATTTAACTAAAAATATAATAATACAAATAAATAATAACAATTTTCACGAAGCAGAACTCAAAGGAAAGCACCACCTAGTATAGTAATGTACCTATTATATTATCTGTAGCATGCACCACAGACCCTGGGACCACCGACCATCAGACCAAGGCAACCTCACAAGGTCATAGGTATTGTCAAGTCTATTCAAACTAGCCCAAACACTACTAGTTTCTCATGTGTAGTTTAGGAGTTTCAGTGACCACCTGCCGGCTTCATCATCAGACCAAGGCAACCTCACAAGGTCATAGGTTTTGTCGGTTTTATCAAGTCTTGTCAAACGAGCCCAAACACGACTAGTTTATCATGTGTAGTTTAGGAGTTCCTGTGACCACCTTCCGGCTTCATCATCAGACCAAGGCAACATCACAAGGTCCATAGATTTTGTCAAATCTATTCAAACGAGCCCAAACGCTAATAGTTTATCATGTGTACTTTAGGAGTTTCTGTGACCACCTTCCGGCTTCATCATCAGACCAAGGCAACCTCACAAGGTCATATATTTTGTCGGTTTTATCAAGTCTTGTCAAACGAGCCCAAACACGACTAGTTTATCATGTGTAGTTTAGGAGTTCCTGTGACCACCTTCCGGCTTCATCATCAGACCAAAGCAGCCTTACAAGGTCATAGGTTTTGTCAAATCTTTTCAAACGAGCCCAAACACTACTAGTTTATCATGTGTAGTTTAGGTGTTCCTGTGACCACCTTCCGGCTTCATCATTAGACCAAGGCAACCACACAAGGTCATAGGTTTTGTCAAGTCTTGTCAAACGAGCCCAAACACTACTAGTTTATCATGTGTAGTTTAGGAGTTCCTGTGACCACCTTCCGGCTTCATCATCAGACCAAGGCAACCACACAAGGTCATAGGTTTTGTCAAGTCTTGTCAAACGAGCCCAAACACGACTAGTTTATCATGTGTAGTTTAGGAGTTCCTGTGACCACCTTCCGGCTTCATCATCAGACCAAGGCAACCTCACAAGGTCATAGGTTTTGTCAAATCTATTCAAACGAGCCCAAACACTACTAGTTTATCATGTGTAGTTTAGGAGTTCCTGTGACCACTTTCCGGCTTCATCATCAGACCAAGGCAACCACACAAGGTCATAGGTTTTGTCAAGTCTAGTCAAACGAGCCCAAACACGACTAGTTTATCATGTGTAGTTTAGGAGTTCCTGTGACCACCTTCCGGCTTCATCATCAGACCAAGGCAACCTCACAAGGTCATAGATTTTGTCAAATCTATTCAAACGAGCCCAAACACTACTAGTTTATCATGTGTAGTTTAGGAGTTCCTGTGACCACTTTCCGGCTTCATCATCAGACCAAGGCAACCACACAAGGTCATAGGTTTTGTCAAGTCTTGTCAAACGAGCCCAAACACGACTAGTTTATCATGTGTAGTTTAGGAGTTCCTGTGACCACCTTCCGGCTTCATCATCAGACCAAGGCAACCTCACAAGGTCATAGGTTTTGTCAAGTCTTGTCAAACGAGCCCAAACACGACTAGTTTATCATGTGTAGTTTAGGAGTTCCTGTGACCACCTTCCGGCTTCATCATCAGACCAAGGCAACCTCACAAGGTCATGGGTTTTGTCAAGTCTTGTCAAACGAGCCCAAACACGACTAGTTTATCATGTGTAGTTTAGGAGTTCCTGTCACCACCTTCCGGCTTCATCATCAGACCAAGGCAACCTCACAAGGTCATAGGTTTTGTCAAGTCTTGTCAAACGAGCCCAAACACGACTAGTTTATCATGTGTAGTTTAGGAGTTCCTGTGACCACCTTCCGGCTTCATCATCAGACCAAGGCAACAACACAAGGTCATAGGTTTTGTCAAGTCTTGTCAAACGAGCCCAAACACGACTAGTTTATCATGTGTAGTTTAGGAGTTCCTGTGACCACCTTCCGGCTTCATCATCAGACCAAGGCAACCTCACAAGGTCATAGGTTTTGTCAAGTCTATTCAAACGAGCCCAAACACTACTAGTTTATCATGTGTAGTTTAGGAGTTCCTGTGACCACCTTCCGGCTTCATCATCAGACCAAGGCAACCTCACAAGGTCATAGGTTTTGTCAAGTCTATTCAAACGAGCCCAAACACTACTAGTTTATCATGTGTAGTTTAGGAGTTCCTGTGACCACCTTCCGGCTTCATCATCAGACCAAGGCAACCTCACAAGGTCATAGGTTTTGTCAAGTCTATTCAAACGAGCCCAAACACTACTAGTTTATCACGTGTAGTTTAGGAGTTCCTGTGACCATCTTCCGGCTTCATCATCAGACCAAGGCAACCTCACAAGGTCATAGGTTTTGTCAAGTCAATTCAAACGAGCCCAAACACGAGTAGTTTATCATAATATGTAGTTTAGAAGTTCCTGTAACCATCTTCCCGGCTTCATCATCAGACCAAGGTGCATTCACAAGGTCATTCATCACTGCACCATTTCAATGTTACCGTAACATAGCCACCAAACTTACGTAAGTATGTCAAATATCAGCTTTATGGAACAGTGTACAAAGTGCATTCCAAATTTTGAACGGAAAGACACGAGTCATAAAACCTTCCGAGCCATAACCTTCGCAGTTTATAATTGTACTGTACAATGAGTTCGAACAAAATGTAGAATATTTTAGTACCACTTACTTTGTTAGTTTTAAGTCTAAATACCTGCATATACCTAGTTACATTTATGACACCAGTGATTTTAAAAGGGAGGCTTAAATCAATAATTTATACAAAAACCTTTTAAGGTGTGCACGAAATGACTTAGTTAAACCTAAAACCGATTCGGTGTCTTTTATGGTACTATAACTTTTGACTCAGCTTTAAGTTAACAACGCTTTTGGTAAGGTATTGTAAAAAAACTTTTTTGTTTCACCTTTGATGTAACGTAAAAAGACTCAAGCGAAAAATATGCTGAAAATATTCTTATATTTTTATCTGCATTCGGGACTAAGGAATTTAAAAAGATTTAAGTTAGTTCTTACAAGTTAGCTTTGTTTTCCAACTGTGCAAAAGTTGCAATTTTACAAATGTATTAGCGAAGTAGAAAACGTCGTCGAAGCGTAGTACGATGACTTCACAAAACTTTCAAACGACACAAAGAAACGTACATGTGAATAAAATCTAATTTAAGTTACAAAAAGTCGCGGCAAACTGAAGGGAAGTTGGAAATATTTGGCGTTCCCCTACACATTGAACGCGAGTTTTTTTATGCCTCCCTTTCTTTTTCTCTCGAAACATAATATGGCCTAACCAACTATTCCAACATTATAAAATACTAGCTGTGCACTCGGCCTCATCTCTGTAGAATTCTTGGACTAATATAAAGTGTATGGCACTTTAGTTTTGCATATATGCCATCCAGTGGTAAAATAATCATCAAAATGGTGTGTATAATTTTAGAGATTAGAAACAAATCTTTTCTCTTTATCATTTGAACATACAGAACATCTTACGATACCACTGTCCTCAATAACTCACATTATTCTTAACTATGTACCTAAACTAGTACATACTACGACTACTTAAATTTGAATGTAAACGTAAGTATGTACTAGTCATTGTAGCTGATCCATTAGTAATGTGTGTTCACAGGCCGCGATACAAGGTGTTCCTTTGTTCTCATTACTTAATTATAGAATAGAATAGACAATGTAGCTGCCAGTAAGTTCTTTACTTTAGTAAATAAAACAATACTTTTGTATTGCTTTAATTATCGCGACGTAGGATAGTGAATTTGGTAATCGTGCGTGAATGTATGTTTGAACAAAAACTTTGGTAATTGATAGTGTTTGAGATGACACCAACCCTAATACAGTTCTGTCTCCCATGAGCCTCATGTAGTTATGTTATGCACTATTTTCTTGAAAATCTGGTCTGACATCATCATGGACGGCAGTTTTTATGAAAAGATTAGATAAGTCGATTTTTCTATTTCTGAAAATATTCTTAAGAGTACATAATAAGACTCCGAGACCGCAGAGACAGCTGGCTTGTAGCGGTTGATCAAATAGAGAATGTCACTTTTGTTGCGCCTGATATTTCTACAGTTCCATTGCAGGACTTGCAGACCCATTATGCGCATTATTATAGATGAGGACTTGTAATAGCTCTTCAACGAGAACAGAGACGATGTTCGGTAACGAATCAGAACATTTTGACAACATATTGATTAAAGAGCATAAGAACAGCTCCACTAAATTGTCGTTGGGAGTGGCAAGGGGAGTTGTTTCCACTGGCGATGCTTAAAGCACACCCATTGGGTTGAGATGATAGAGGTGTAGCCGTTAGAGATTTGTGAGCATGAAGATCATAAGTTTTGCCTAGTTGGGGTTTATTGCGGAGAGGGAGGAACACTGTCTTTAAGTATATAATTGGCATTTACATTAATTCATAATTCACCTTAAACAACTACAAAATCGTCAAAAATGCCCACACTTTATTTGGGTACATCTAATTATATCTTAAAATAAATATAAATATTCATGTTAAGTATACTATGACAATGTCATTAGTGCCGGTAAAAATATTATAGTTGATACGTTGTACATGACATAGTAAAGGGAAGTAGGCGCTCAAACGGATATTATTGTTAGTCGGAATACGGCACTATTTCGACGCCAACGGCGCGCCGTTAACGAGACTTTCTGTAATATTTTTAAAGAAGGATGAGAGAATTTTAAAATGACTTTTATGAAATTTATGAATAGTGCTTTGAGGCTTTTACTTTTTTTAAATGGATATTACTTTAACTTATTTTACAAAACGGCAACACCCGCACTATTAATTCTAATACATGTAGGTACATTTTAGTCTACGGACACAAAGTACACACAGACGAGAAACAACAATGTGTGGATCAAACAAAATGTTGTTACGTGTGGGGATCAAATCAAACCAGTGGTCTAGCGTACTATAGACGGGCCCAGCCTTCAAATTTGTTTAAAGGGCCCCAAACAAAGGGTAGATTTTCACCATTTTTTGTTCCATATCACTAACACGGCTGTTCGGGCTGATACAGTGGTAGCTGCGCCCATGCGACTCCATGACACTCATCGATCGCATACCACTCCACCATCCGTGTAGTCAAAATAAAGTGTGTTTTGTTGAACAGAACCTGAAGAACCAGATAATGACAACGAACTTGTGGGTGGAGCAGTCGTGGTACGACTACAAGCTGCGGTGGGAGCCGCGCGAGTACGGCGGTGTGCACATGCTGCACGTGCCCTCCGACCACATCTGGCGCCCTGACATCGTGCTTTACAACAAGTAAGAACCCCTCCTCTCCTCACATAACCCTCCTACTTAAACTGCTCTAATAAATAAACCGTGGAGCAGCGATGCATGGTGCTCTCTCACACTTACGGCCATAGAATGTCCTAATTAATTTTGGAACGCCTCTGCCCTCACATTAATTTAACACACAAGCTGTCTGAACAATTTCACCCGACGCGGACGTCCAATTTAATTACCTAATATTTACAAAACTTTGTCATACCTACATTTTTATGGAAAGTAATTTCTTTGTGAAAATAATTCGTTGTCTTTGAAGGGTCTATCGCAAATATATTTTGTTTGCTGACCCGCATCTAGGTACATTTGCCGATAACATTAGTGGGCTATAAAGAAAACTTAAAGGTCCGTTAAAACCCATTGTCCACAGTAATTTCAAGGGTGAATAGATACAAATCTCTTCTTACCTTACCTCTCTAAGAAAACTAATTCTTGACGTTGATCCACTCACACAACCAGTTGATTAATATAAACACACACGTAAGCGGAGGACAAAGTCTAACATATCTCATGAAACTATGATCGTTAGTCGCAATGAGGAACTTAATTACCGAATATCAGACAGACTCTGCGCTATGTAGTCGCATAAGTAAGCCATAAGCGCCTCGCCAAGAACTTACTAATCCAATTAACTTTGAGTCAAATAGAAAAATCAGCGGGATTATGATCTAGATCTTTTAAGGTAAGTTATAGAGGCATTTGTGTTGTGTTGCCATATAACAGTACTAGTCGACGCCAGCAGCTTCGCACGCACATATTTTCGAATTTCCCGTTTTGCCCGATCCCGTGGGAATTTCGGGAAATCCTGTCTAAGTGCACCCCTACGGTCCCCAAGGAACATACATGCTAAATTTCAGCTTTTTGCGTCGAGTAGTTACGGCAAGGATTTTATATATTAAGATTTAAGGTACATTCTAAGCCATTCCACAAAATCTGAGGCTGTATTTGCCAATGTCTGTATGACATTGCATCAGAGTAGTGAGAAGTGTTTCACAAAATACACTGAGAGGTGCTCTAGACTCTCTAGAATCTCCGTCTGTGAACCATGCATCGCTCCTCCACCATACTCTAAAATATACAAAACTAATACAAGATAACATTCCATTTACACTTGTTTTGTGATAGTGCCTTTATGTTTCACACCAACACCATAATACCCCACAGTGACATTCTCACAAATACCTATAGGTAGAGTTATTCATCAAGTGTCAAATATAAACAATTAAATACATATACTGTGATGATTTTTGATTTGCTATTACAATAATTTACTTTGATTACTGAAGTATCTGTTACACGATAGAAGTCGGATTGACGTTGATACCTACAATATTGCGTAGTAATTTAGTCTCACCTTAAATAGTAAAATTAGCCGAATAAAAATAATTTATAATCGTAGAGAAGTAATTGTTTTCATAGTTTCAAACTACCATTCTGGTCTCTTTTTTTAATTTACTTTCGAGTTAAAAAAGCCTTAAAATAAATAAGTATAGAGGATCTGTAATAAATTTAGCAAGTAAATTACGAAATAATTTGAATAGCTGTTATTATTCATATTTATATTTTATTTTTCGAGTGTCATTGAGAGTTGAGACCACTGGTAATGTCATGAGATGGTAACCACACACCACAGAACTAAAAGAACCGTCTAAGTGAAGTGTATTTAAGTTACAGTAGGTACAATGTTGACTATAAAAGTTCTCAAAAGCGGAGCATCGTCGTATAAAAACCAATAAGCCGTGAATTTTACTTTGTACCCGACCTAATTGACGAAGGCCCAGAGATTACTCCGTCGTTCCCTGTTTTCCCTGCCCGCACCCGAGCTGCTTGTGTATATTTATAACTAATTACAAAAATAATTGAAACCCGCACATAATTTAAGCTTTACAACAGGCTGAAGGCCGACAGGGATTTGGAAACGCTGTCAAATTGAATTCAAAGTTTTTTTATACTTTGAACAAATAAATATAAAAGTAAAAACGTTTCAGGGTTACTAAGTTTATCCAGTTAGTAAATATTAAAATATAATTCTACAATTTTGTTGATATATTACTAAAGTAACTTATCAGGAGAATAAGTGAGTGACCAAAATTTAATATAAACTTTAATATAAGTTTGATTACATAGAAAATTAATATCAAGCTCTTGTTATCTATGGATGAACAAAGAGATGAAATAAGAGAGACTCGTGATAAAAATACATATTTACGCAATTCGCAACATATCAAGTTGCTGAGTAGCGGGATAGTTTGAGAAAACCCATGGCAAATCTGCTACTTTTAAAAATATTTTATTTTGTTTTATTACTTGTTTGTCTTTAGAGTGTATTTGACAGAAGAAACAATAAGCTAGGCACCAGGCAGGGGGCCATTTTACTCCTCCATCCAATCTCCGCACTTTCTATCCCTTTCATTGCCGTTCACTATTTTCAAGATACACGATTTTCAAGATTCCTCGCAAGTACAAAAGTTTTGAAACTATTAGTTTGATGGATTAACGTCTGACTTATACTACATACTATATACTTATATTCAAGACTAAAGCGCCATTTAGACGGAGAGAGTTTCTCGCACGAGAAATCGTATACTACTATCACGAGCAATAATCGCCAAAACATTATCGTATCTAAATGTTTACATTCAGGCAAGAACTAAATTCTCGCCTACGATTATATCAAACGAGATTCGCATATAACTTATCGCTAGGCAATAATTACCTGCGTCTGTTTACAGAGCGAAATTAAAGTAAGAAGATTCTGGCTTACGAGAAGCTCGACTTGTATAAACAAGATCTCGTATGACATTTTTTCAAGTTCATACGAGTATCGTATAAATTGGTTTGAACCGTTTTCAGTGCGAGATTCGTCATTTAAGTTTAGTGCTTACTAGAGAGTATTTATTCTCAAAAATGACACAAAAATCACTGCACTCATGGTAGCAACTGGCACAAAATCTCGAATACGATTATTGCTTTGAAATTCTGTTTACACGGACACAATCAATATTTCTTGCGAGGAAATTGTCGCCAAAGTAAAGGAGCGAGAAGTGTGTATGTTTAGAGTTCAGACGAAGAAACTTTTTTATATTCTTTCGATAATCGCATCTTCGAGTCGAGAAACTCTCTCCGTCTAAATGTGCCTTTATACGTATAATTTTCCTTCCATTAACAATGGCAAGGTAACATTTTTATATTTATTGCACTTTGTCGTCTGTAGTTCAAACATTAACCTTTCTTATCAAACCTAATAGAACTATATCTACAAGATACTTAGAGTATTAACGAATATTTTGAGACATAACCTGTAAAATTACAATATTTACAATAAGATTTCGAGGCGAGTTAGATGTTATATTTATTAATTACCTAACAACGTTTCCCTTTTATCAAATAGAAAAACAGCCAAAACTTACGATAATCCCGTAAAACATATAACCATTGTTGATATATCAAAACGCCAGCGTGACCCGTGAGCGGTGAGACACAAGTAGTACTCGTATGCCTGTATTGAAGTTGGCATTCATTCTGCGGCGCGGCACCTTGAGGCGTCGGACTTTGATAAATGACCGGGACAGCAATCGTTACTCATTTCCTGTCCCTACCCGCAGCCTGCCATTCCCCCTTCCCCTTACCTCCCCTACTCTAATGTGCACCTTTTGCTTACCCTGAAACCTGGACCACCTTCAATGACGACCCTTTGGAAGAATGAATCATTCCGTATAACCCCATTCACTGAGATTTGTTAACCCTTATCACCGACTCTCGTGTCCTGTTCGTGATTCATATTTTCATTGTCATGTTTCTTTATTTTATTAAATGTTCTCGACGATTTCACCCACTTCAATAAAATTCAAATTTAAAAAAGGTTTTAATTTATTTCGGTCGGTGTTAATGCATGTATTTGTTTAATGTTGTATTGTATTGTTTGTGTTATTACATAAAACAGAATGATTATATAAAACAAACCTAAACCTTCTTGAGTTGTATCTGAGGACTCAACCACGGAACTTAAAACTAATCTAAATAAATTATTTTGTGGTGTGTATTTTATTGTGTCAGTTTTAATGTTTTTTTTTATATGTAGATGGTAATACAACACAAAATGAATACTAGGTAAGTAACGCTGGTGTGGAAAAAGCAACGAAAATAAATAATACCTATTTGAGGCTAATTGATATTTGTCTACAAAGTACGAATCGATGACACTGTTATTATTGAATTACAATAATAAGGTATTAGTTTTGCCAATATATTTATAGTAGTAAAAACAAGCAGAAATGTGATCCATTTTCCGTTGCCGTATTTATCCTAAAACAGTTGTAAAAACAATCGACATCACTGAGTGTGGTCGTAAAGTATATGTACGAACGTAATTAGCTATTAATGAAAACCGGTCTCATTAAGACCGTGACCCGGCGTTAACACGACGCGACATATATTGATGAAGTATTACAATTTGTTGAAAGGCAAAGCTACACTAGCTTAGCGCACATCGCTCACACACAACATATAACGCACTTGAAGGTATTTGGTGAGACACAAACGTACTGAACAGACGGTAGGGCCGCGTGACGGCTTGTAAACGTGCGTTAACATTACAGTGCCGACGGCAACTTCGAAGTAACATTGGCGACCAAGGCGACCATCTATCATCAGGGGCTGGTGGAATGGAAACCACCCGCCATTTACAAGTCTTCCTGCGAAATAGACGTGGAATATTTTCCTTTCGACGAGCAAACGTGCGTTCTTAAGTTCGGTAGCTGGACGTACGACGGATTCAAGGTAATTGCGTGGAGCTTCGTCACCGCTCTCGCTGACCGCTCTGTTTGTCCGCAGCGCCGACGGCAACTACGAGGTGACGCTGATGACCAAGGCCACCGTGTACTACAACGGCATGGTGGTGTGGCAGCCGCCCGCCGTCTATAAGTCCTCGTGCTCGATCGACGTCGAGTTCTTTCCTTACGACGTGCAAACCTGTGTGCTTAAGTTAGGCAGCTGGACGTATGACGGCTTCAAGGTGACGCCCCGCTGTATGCTGCTTGGCGCCGCGCGCGCGGGCCGTAGCCCTAGGGCCCGCCGCCCCGGCCGATGTCCATGCAATAGCTTGTTGGCTCGAACGTAATTCGTCGTGTAATTATATTACTTTTCTGTCCATGTGGTATGTTACTCACTTTTACATATTGACTGTATCGACGACGCTAGCATAGAGGCGTAGAGCGCGCGTCTCGACGCCCGCTCCCCGTCCCCGGCTCGCTCCTTAGCTCTAACATGTTGCAAGTTTACTTTCTATTGCGATGGCGACCTAAAGTATTTGGAGTAGCGGTATGTCGACGTGCGTGATCACGAATGCTCCAGAATATCCTCGGCCGGTCCACTTAGCTCGTTCGGCCTTCCTCGCTCGACACGGAAAGGTATAAAATTTTAACAGCCAGGTGATATGGGATGCAATAACTTCACTCGATCCGTTCCTATCCGACACGTCCCGCTCCGATTGAGCCTTTCCGTGCTAAACGATAAGCCACGAGTGCGAAGGTAATCACGCGTTACAGAGCCCGTAAGCTAACAATGGCATCGGCGCGTAGCGCGTAGCGCGGAGCGGCGTCACTCGGAGCTGTCACACCCCTCCATAGCTGGCTCCGCTCGCGCCACACACACAGACGACACACCCACACGAGCTTGCTGCATGCCCCCTCGTCAGTGTACACTCCACTCACCGCATGACTCTCGCTTGTCTCCGAATCACTTGCATTCCCGATCACGGCGCCCCGCCCGCGCCGCGGCGGTCGCGGCTCTGAACACAGCTTCACACGATACCTACACGCGAACAGGTTTAGCACAGCACGTGAGACCAATCAAAGATAAAGTTCACACTTGTTGCTCTTTACACTATCGAGCATAAATAGTCATCATGTTGCATATTTTATACCTTTCCCTATTAGCGACTCATACTGGCTGTAATAGTGTGGTGTCGCTGACAGTCCATTGCATGTTTGTCATTTCAAAGAAAGACAAGACCACTCCCCAAATTCTGACACGGAGTCCATATGCACAGAAATCTAAATGTTGACGTAGACATAACCGCCTCATCGATGTGGAGGAGATAGTCTCGCGGTCGATGAGGCGGTCATTGCATGCTATACACTCGTACGTAGCACGCGCCTCATACCAACCCATAATAGTGGTAACAAACAAATGCAGTTGTCACGGTAGCAAAGAGCCCCAGTCTGTACGTGGGTTGGTGTGAGGCACGTGGCTGGAGAGACGCTGCGTCCGCGCGACACACACACGCGCGGCGGAGCCGGCGCTTTCGACCTCCTTACCAGCTTCTTTGACGTATCGTTAAGAGCTAGTGTTATACTTCTACCATTCAATTCACTTAACCGAAGAAGCGCGCGAATTCTGAACGATCCCGTGAACGAACCGGGTGAAGGAGGTCGTCCTCATCCTATTTACTCTCGTCGAAAGCTCCACAATCACTCGTCATTCGGTGTTATCTGTGTTTCGCGTTGTTATTTCTTCGCATGAAACGAAATATTGTTGTGACATGTCTACATTGAAGATAAATGTGTCGGTTGTTGTTTAAAGGTTTTGCTCTCAGTTTGTACTCAGGTACATCCCACTTGGCACACTCTGTGGTACTGTTTTAGAGGCATCTAATGCGAAGACCAGCTTGGATATTACTGCTCACTTAGACTCCGGGTTAGTGAATTAGACACTTAAATATCTGCGTTGACCAGATCCCATGGGACTATTTATGTCTAGATATTTGTGACATTCACATCAACACATTGTGTGACAGGGTGCATGTATCAAATAAGTAATTAATATGAATAAATAGGATATGTACTAAAATAAATAAATAGATATAAAAACAAATCACGATCCAACCTTGGAGTAAAAAGTAATTCACTAATGATCTCATAAAGGAAAGTTCTTATGTCCCGACTAAGCCTCTCAACTTTGGGAACAAAAACAACAATGTTATTGTTTAAGTACAGCTAATCAAGTCCTTCGCTCAAGTTGAGGGTACATTACTTATTACTCTAACGAGGTCTAACTAGTAGCATTAATCTGCATCATTATAAAAGCATATCATAAGAATAAACCAATAATAGCAAACTGTGTTAAATTTCTTTATTATGTGTCTTTTAAAGTTATCGATGTGTATTTAAATAGTGTTAACTAATTTTAAGTTTAAATATGAAATAAAATTACAGCATTTAGTGAGATATTAATTCTAGATAATTAGTTGGCACCGGAGTACCTCATCGTATTCTAATACATGATAAATGAGATCTGTTCCAGAAACATCCATCCGACAATGATGTCTATAAAGTCAGAAAAGTAATAACACAGCTGAGAATTTTACACAAAGTACAGTAAAGTTAAAATGAAAGCACAAGAATCATCTGCTCATTTTAATGAGACTCGTTAGATCATTAGTTTTCAACTTTTTAATTCATTGCTCTTTTGAAAAGCCGCAGGTGAAGCGTGAGCCGAGCGCTAGCGAAGACGTCGAGCGGCAGGGTTAGATCCAATATGCTATAATGTAAAAGCCGTTTGAAGGCGAACACGAGACGTTTATTAATGCAATCAAAACACTCATCTCATGCATGTCTCATATTTGAAATTCAAATTTCTTGACACGCAAAAAGTATTCGCTAGATTATAATATAATAGTTTTGACTCCGGTGCCTTATATTGTACGAATATGATTGGACGTGTGGAGGCGTAGAGCAAATAAATAGTTTTCTGAGGTGGTATGTACAGGTGGACCTGAGGCATATGGACGAGCAGGCGGGCAGCAATGTGGTGTCGGTGGGCGTTGACCTCTCCGAGTTCTACATGTCCGTCGAGTGGGACATTCTGGAGGTGCCCGCTGTCAGGTACGTCGCTACGTGCCGCAAAAGAGCCCTATTTGAATGCCCCAATTTATGTCTACACTTTCCTAGTTTTGTGTACACAAATGAAAATGGTTGCTCTGAATTTTTTACGTTTTCTTTTTAATATGAACCAGTATTATTGTAGAGATGGTTTATAGACGTAGAGCGAGTTGTATCAGATTCGTAGCCATGTGATAGTCTTCTTGCCGTTATGATTAAAAAAGGATCGACGGCTTATCCCATTCGCGTTTCAGCTAAAAAGGCGAATTCTAGTTTATCGTGTCTTATGTTTATAAAATAATATTAAGAAAGCTCACCTTGTGCAGTATTAAGTAATTAAACTTACTGTAGCAAGACAAACATGTCTCGGTAAATCAGAATGTAGTAATAAAGAGTTTCGGCCCTGATATTTGTGATTCCAACTACCTTACAAAAACGTGTAGGTGAACACGCATAGCCACCACGATCGACACTAATATATAGTGTTGATCGTTTGACAATACAAACTAAATATCCTTTAATAAAACGATGTCTGCTCGGAACAGGTGATGCTATGTCCACATTGATAGTCGAACAGCATGAAAAAACATTCAATGGAACATGTTTTCCAGCTTTTATTCGTATTTTAGCTTCAGTGTACAAAATAATAACAGATATTCCGACGTGATAGATGAGTTTAGCGATGCGCTCCAGCATTCAATTGAATATTTTAAAACTAGTGATACAATGGTAATTTGGGCCGTGTTCGGGGAAGATAAAGTTAAACCGTGTGACCGCTTGCTTTACTCGTTGCGCAATGGATCGTTGAACAATGAATAAAATAACCACTTGCCGCTGAGTGCTCGCGCGTTAACTATCACAATTCTGCAGTGTTCTGCTAAACTTGACTATAATACGATTAATATCTTAGAAGGAGTCTAGTTGGCCTCCTTGTATGTTCAGATCCAAATTTTTACCGTGTAACGTAAGGCTGTTAGATCAAATTCTTAGCCAAAATTTGTTTTCTGGAACAATCGGATTTTTGCTCTGAGTAACCAAACTAAGACCAAAGAAATGAATTCTGGTAGCTTATAATATAAGTGAAAGCCACTTCAAGTCCAAGTCCTGAGGTTCGTAGTCCGCGCGGCTCGGGGCGCGGCGGTGGCACTAGTGGCCCATTATCCAAGCCTCTCGATCGCACGAGTGTCATTATTAAGCCGACATCACTTACTTCGACATCACTTTTACGACGTGTATCCGCTTTGCCACGTTAAGCTGTGCTTGCTACTAAATTAACGCCCCGTACACATCACGATTTCAACCCCTTTACGACGATGCGTTGTTATAATGGCTTCCTGTCATGATAAGTCACGTTTTCACAGTTTTTAAGTGGCCTCGGTATCAGTAAAAGAATCTAATCTGAACGACTAAAAAATATCCTTCATAAAATGGTTTCCTTCGCGTTGTTAGGCTACAAAATTTGCGAATGAAAATCTCGTATAACAAATTTAAATGTCATAATATTTTGGCTTTAAGCTTAAGATAAAGCGCCTCGTTAAAAATACAGCTGAAGTCAAATTTTCGCTTTGTATACACAGGTAGCGTATTGTGACAATGTTTGTATGTAGCAAAGAGCCGCTAGTTTGGAGCTACACAGGAATATCCACTTAGAACTGCCTCCGGTAATGTACTTTATATTACAGCTGTTGTCGTTACGCCGCTACCAGCGCGCTAACTCTTACTTACTTTGAATAATATTCGTATTTTCACCTGCATACCACACCGAAAGAATAAAATTCTCCCGTATTTTTGACGAATGCGTTATTTCCTAATAGATTAGAAGTGATGGTAAGATAGAATATTAAATATAGGTAAGGAACTTTACATGATAGGCGGACCCGTGGCTTATTTTCAGACATATTTATATTTATACAACATATTTATGCTATGCCGAAGCGGTTTTAATGTTATTTCATGACATTAATGAGAGAAATATCATAACCATACCGTTTCGGCCTGGCGGGGTACACGAGTACATACCCTTCGTTTGATTGACGAATGGCTAGACGGTCGGAACCAACTGCGCTTTTCCATATAAAATGATTTCTCTTGAAACGGTATAAATGTCATTTTCATATTCCTTCAAAGCTTTTACGAGGTACTCTACGAAATTGCTTCAACACACATTTCTTATATGTTTTACTCGTAAATTATTGTTGAACAAAATTTATAACGGTTGCTTCGCATTTAACCTCGTTCACGAATATTTTATAAAAACGAGACATCAGATAAATATAGATAGAATTAGAATACCCAACTTATTTCAAAGATGATCGTTCTAGCAAACTGGAATATTAAACTGGGCAATAGCTATCTACCGATTATTCTACATTACTCAAATTGTATGTTTGAAAATTCGTTGTAGTTACATAAATTACCTGAGAATTAGTCCGTGCTTAGTCATTAATATCACAACCTTAGAAACTGTTAACCACAATACTGGAAATATTTATCATTATTGTACATTATTTGATAACATAAATGGTGGCTTTACAGATAAAGATAATTTTAAGACGTTGTAACGGAATCCTATGGACCCCAGGCTGATTAAAATTTTAGTTTTCTTAATAACTGGGTTAAAAATGCCAGCCCCGCCAAGTAATTTTGTGGCCAGGGTTCCCGCGCACCACCCCGCGCAGGACCATGGAATTCGTCCTTACTTTATATTCCTCTGCTGACAGCATTCACCAAACGTAAATGCTTATAATTGAATGAAAGTGGACATCAAAATACTAAAGACAGCGATACATTAGTATTGGTTTGTCATCACAAAATCACTCTCCATGTATTCATGCTTCACATATTGGTACTTGAGTACAAGGCAGCGTATCTCAGAGACGGCAGCTCCAGGGAGACGGAGAACATGATCCAGGTATATTAGTCATATAGTATTATCGGCGCCGAGTATTTCAGCGATATCCAGTGTATAGTATTGAGCGTACAGTAACAGTCTCAGAACTGATGCCACAAAACGCCTCCTTGCCGCAACTCACAACATTGAAGCCCATACAAACATAGTCAATTAAAACGTATTAAGCCATCGCGCATAGTTTGCGGGGAAGCTCTCGTTACAATCGCCGCTAGATTAGCCGCACGGTCTTACTGCTACCGCGTGACCGACAGGTGGCTCTTCTTTCGCTCTTTAAAACCTTGTCAGCTGCTATGTACTGGCCTGTACGCAGGTTTAGACAGCGATTGTAAAAGTCCTGCATTCTACCACCTGATCGCGAATACGGAGACTCCCATCATACATCGCTCGTCTTTACATCCATCATCAACAAGGTACGAACCACTACTAATGGTACACGCGGTTATTGATAATATAACTATGTACAATATCTCATAGAGAACTTTATATTTTAGTCAGCCTGGTATATATATATGGTGTGATATAGACATAGATACACAACAGAGTTATTAATGTTATACAGTTCATGCAATAAATTACAGTAAAGTGAATAACAGACACTCACCGGACTATTAGCTGCGTCACTGCCAAACTTACCTCTTGCCCTGTGCTGATCACCTTCTCTTGAAGCCGCTCGCCTTGTTCTTCGATATCACTAAGCACTAATTATCGACCAACACCGGACCTCTTACGCGCTAGGCCAGGTCCGATCTCTCTCGCGCCATAAGACCAACTGTCTGAAACACCACGCTAGAGCGTTCCCGTGAACTGCCCTCTTCCGCGTCCTAAGACTGACTGTCCGAGATCCGCCCGGTTCCGCGTCCCAACCTTGACTGTCCCGTCGAACACCACCACGCTAGAGCGTTCCCGTGCTCTGCCCTCTTTCGCGTCTCAACATTGACTGTCCCGTCGAACACCACCACGCTAGAGCGTTCCCGTGCTCTGCCCTCTTTCGCGTCCCAACATTGACTGTCTCGTCCCTACTTCCTCAACTCCCACGCCACGCTGTCCTGAGACCCAACTCGCTCCGCCTCCTAAGATCGACTGTCCAGTAAAACACCCCCAAGGCAACGCCCCTGACCTCTTACTACCTGATAGGGTGCGTTTCTTATCGTTGATCCCTTTTTTTATGATCCTCAACTATACCGCATGTGAACACTACAGTGCCAATATTTTCTCATATTTCATGGCTATTTCTTTAATTATATGCCTGTCACATAATTCTTATAAATTTGTCAAACTCTTGCAATTTATGAGTTTACTAATTGCATAACGTTGGCGCCATCGTAGCGATAAGACAAACACATGTGGAAACAAGTATGCGACCTAAGAACTATATATTATTAATTAATTTGGTGTAGCCAGCAACACCATTACATTCCCCTCTCTGAAAATCAGACGCGTAGACTAAGTCAAAGTGTATGAGCTTTCACTACCGATACAATAGCATATGTATTAGAGTACACCAGTTAAAACTGCATCTGGTCTTCCACCATTAACTATAGGCAAGTATCATACAACTTCCAATAAATAAGCACTGCTTCAATACCACTAATCCTTACTTATAATTGATTGATAATAATAACCCTACTATACCCTTGCTAAGGCCGCACCATACGATACACTAACTAACTATACTCCGCCCATCTCCATATTATGACAACATTGATGCTTATAAGAATCCTGTAGCAATTGTTGCCTCAACTGTGTCTAATCAAATACGAATGTTTTGCTTTGTCTATGAGAAATTATTAAAATTCTTATTCTAATCCGTCTATGTACTACTTCTCCTACTAGACCAAAACTTCATATTAGAACTAGCGCATATAACCAAGATCACCAGTTGCCCGTAACCTATGTTTTCCAATAAGCCAAATGGCGAATTAGGAATAAATTCTCAAAATAGTAGTACAATCTATAAGACATCCTATCCATGCTTAGAATGGAAGTGTACATACCAGATGTCTTCTTGATAAACGGGCAGCGTGGTATGATCGAGGTACCTGATTCGCCACTCTCACTCGTCGAAATCGGGTTCAGTAGCGGGTGTACATGGCGTCAGGTAGCAGTGGCTGGAATAGTTCGCACACACTCGTATAAGAGACTCGTTTTATCAAAAGTGACAGACAAGTAGTTGCAATAGTTTTATATAATGAGCTAAATAGTCGTAAACAATAGTACAGTGCAGCAGTGGTTTCCCCAGTCGATAGCTTGACAGTCCTTACAACTAAACAATTCTCAACTTGGTCCCACACTAGGAATTATTCCCATTTAGCTCGAAATTGCACGCGTGGGGATCGAACCCACAACGTCCGGCGAATTTGCCGCTCCAATCAGTTCTCCATTCGGATCATCAAGTGTATCGGCACTATGTCTACCTCATTATTAAGGCTCTGATTTTAGCTAACATAAATAACAATCACTATTATTACTCGTGTAGTTGGACGCAGTTGCCAAATATATTATGTCATAAAGAAATGTTCTATATAATGAACGACACACATAAGGCCCTATGTAACTTAAACCTTCGTTTAATATTGTATGTATATCTGAGAGTTCGGATCAGAGGGAGTCCACTTGCTTGAAGTTAGTCGATGTGCGCGTTTATAGTTAGTAAGGATAATGAAACTTAGCTCTGTGTAAGATGATCCAATGCGAGATATGTCCTTCGACGCATACTGCAGCTGCCTTTCACGTTACCGGAACGGCGCTACTTTGTAGTCACAGCCGACGGACGCAACAACACGTGCGGTAGTTGATATAAAAGGTGACGTAGGGTCCTGGAATTTTAAATGAAATGCCACGAGTATCAAACTTCCTAGATTAGTCATATAACATACGACTTATATTTGTGTGCTAAACCCGGATACAAACTAACAGATGATTGGATAATGTGATGCGGATCACCAATGAATATTTTTCAGTACGGATGCGTAGTAAGTATTTTGCATGAGCCTAGCAACAAAATATTATTTTTATTTGAACTCCAGAATCAAGTTAGCGGTTTACGAATATCACACGATAGGGCTAAACTATGTCTATGAGTCTAGTATGTATCAAGACGTTGTTAGCATACTGCTTACACACCTCTCGAATCTCTTGAGGAATATGAACTCAATGTTAAGCTCTAAGCAAACCTGGGGCTCTAACCCTGGTACATTGAGCGCTCTTCAAAGGTTTGTGTACAATATACCAGGCATAACAAATACATACATCATTGCCACTGGCAATCACATTATAACGCAGATGAATAAGTATTGTAAATACTCAGCTAAACCAAAATCTGAGATAGCCTAAACTGTAACAGTTAGGGATAATACTGATGCTTAGAATTAACACGTGTAGAATATCTATTTCATATGACGCACGGCGGGAGTCGAACCCATGACGGCGGAAATGACTTACGAAAGCCATTCAGTTTTTCAAAACAATGCGGCACATGTGCAGTCATATCTTAACAAAGTAGCCGATCTTGGCCCTTGGACAAAGCACATCAATAATACAAAAGAACTGTGGTTCCCTTCACGATGGGAATCGAACCCATCCTAAAAACGGCGTAAATAAATTACTAAAGCCATTCAGTTCCTTAAAACAATGCGCCACATGCGCAACCATAGCTTAACAAAGTAGCCGATGCTGTCCTTTTCACGTGTGCGTTGGCGCGTTTGGACAAAGCACATCAATAATACAAAAGAACAATAGTTCCTTTCTAGCTTTCTTTCCTTTAACTAATAAACATCTTAAATTTATTTCCCTTTTTGTTTTATCCCTTTTTTTTCACACGCTGGTATTTTGAAACAACAATTATGCCAGATGTCGGCTTATTGCATTGCCTTTCTAGTTTGGACAACAATTTTAAAACAAAACATTTTAAAACAATGGTCACTAAACCCAGCCCCAGACGCACATTATCGGCGAGGTTTTAATTTCTGCCATAATAACAACAATGAACAAAATAACTTCGTGTTCAACAATAGTGTACATTCTTTGTATGTTTGGGAATCGAACCCAAATTTTTGTAAAATCACATTGTACGACTTCTATAAAGCCGACGCCGATCATTAGGTACATGAGTATAATATCTGCCGAATTTCATCAATGCTCAGGAATCGAACCTAGAGCATTTATCAAGAATAATATACCAAAATACTACAGTGGATCAATGTTACCCTGATCTACTTGCTAACATGTTAGAAAACTATTTTTACTGATATATGACCTAAGAATAATCCTTTTCTCAATTAAAGCTCGTGTACACTTCATCAATAAAACCCCTATGCATTCTGTAAGAATCTCAACTCAACCAATGTAATAAACTAATACATGCTTGCCCATAGAACGCGTATGTATAAGATAGATATTATTACTAAATTTCGTAATTTAATACGTTTGTTGAAACCATTTCAAAATATAGTAGCAACAGGAGTCGAACTTGCTATTTCAGTAAGTATGTTGAAAACATTTCAAAATATCATAGCAACAGGAGTCGAACCCGCTATTTCAGTAAATTTGTTGAAAACATTTCAAAATATCGTAGCAACAGGAGTCGAACCCACTATTTCAGTAAATTTGTTGAAAACATTTCAAAGTATCGTAGCAACAGGAGTCGAACCCGCTATTTCAGTAAGTTTGTTGAAAACATTTCAAAATATCGTAGCAACAGGAGTCGAACCCGCCATTTCAGTACATTTGTTGAAAACATTTTTAAATTTTGTAGCAACAGGAATCGAACCCGCCGAACATTTTAAATAACAGAACAGTATCAAACCCGCTCCATAACTCCAACAAAATATGATACATTATTTATCCTTAAATAATTCCCTCTATATCTGTTATATACAGGTATCGAACATGTTATCAACAGTACGGCGACTAGTTCGCCGACGTTTCACAACAACATATCACTATCGCCTCAGACATTACTCAGGAGTCTAACCTGATTTAACTACACCTAGGTGTTTCACGGAATATTCTGGTGGGCATTATACATTAATCTCAAGCCATGCTAATGTCCTACACAAGATATCCTATAAATATAATCTATATAATATAAAATCCTTCTCTTTCGTTATCCAAAATTAGTTCTAACCATCGCTAGTCTGTATCACAAATCGGACTCAACCAGCGAACTTGATACGAAAGTGCTTCTAACCAACAATATGCTTATTATCGAGAGTCAAACTCGAGATATTTAAACGTAAAGCATTTTCTGTAGCCAATAATATAACCACTGTCGAGACTCGAACTCGACATACAGTATAAATGAAACGCCTGAGCTTTATGTAAAGCGTTTGAGCCTATGTGGTCAATAATACGTTTACTTTCGAGATACTGCGATGCTACAGGAGGAACCACTTTGCTATTAAAATAAATAACACGTGCGAGAGGGCTCCCCCCTCCAATTATTAAATATTAAGATGATTGCCACGCTTTATCAAAAGCATTTCTATGTACCCAATAATCTAACCACTGTCGAGACTCGAACTCAACATACAGTATAAATGACACGCATAAGCAGCATTTATGTAAAGCGTTTCAACATATGTAGTTAGTTATATGTTTACTTTCAAGATACAGCGATATTATAAGAGAAACCACAGTGCCATAAGAATAATTAACACATGCAAAAGTGTGGCACTTAGGCGCAATATCGTCCCCCTCGGACTATTAAATATTGTGATAATTGCCGTGACTTAAATATTGTTTCGTCTTTCTAAAATGAACATGATCGTCTATCGATTATTGAATAACAAGTTGTGCTTACTTAGATCGATATTTTCCTACGTTGTGTATTGTTACTTCTCTACGTTGTGTTTGTGTTTTTCTACGTTGTGTTTGTGTAGTAACTCTTTAGTTCTTCCTCGTTGTTCTGAAGTGAATCAGAACATTTTATGACGAGGATCCTGGTCACGGCACCAAATGTAACGGAATCCTATGGACCCCAGGCTGATTAAAATTTTAGTTTTCTTAATAACTGGGTTAAAAATGCCAGCCCCGCCAAGTAATTTTGTGGCCAGGGTTCCCGCGCACCACCCCGCGCAGGACCATGGAATTCGTCCTTACTTTATATTCCTCTGCTGACAGCATTCACCAAACGTAAATGCTTATAATTGAATGAAAGTGGACATCAAAATACTAAAGACAGCGATACATTAGTATTGGTTTGTCATCACAAAATCACTCTCCATGTATTCATGCTTCACATATTGGTACTTGAGTACAAGGCAGCGTATCTCAGAGACGGCAGCTCCAGGGAGACGGAGAACATGATCCAGGTATATTAGTCATATAGTATTATCGGCGCCGAGTATTTCAGCGATATCCAGTGTATAGTATTGAGCGTACAGTAACAGTCTCAGAACTGATGCCACAAAACGCCTCCTTGCCGCAACTCACAACATTGAAGCCCATACAAACATAGTCAATTAAAACGTATTAAGCCATCGCGCATAGTTTGCGGGGAAGCTCTCGTTACAATCGCCGCTAGATTAGCCGCACGGTCTTACTGCTACCGCGTGACCGACAGGTGGCTCTTCTTTCGCTCTTTAAAACCTTGTCAGCTGCTATGTACTGGCCTGTACGCAGGTTTAGACAGCGATTGTAAAAGTCCTGCATTCTACCACCTGATCGCGAATACGGAGACTCCCATCATACATCGCTCGTCTTTACATCCATCATCAACAAGGTACGAACCACTACTAATGGTACACGCGGTTATTGATAATATAACTATGTACAATATCTCATAGAGAACTTTATATTTTAGTCAGCCTGGTATATATATATGGTGTGATATAGACATAGATACACAACAGAGTTATTAATGTTATACAGTTCATGCAATAAATTACAGTAAAGTGAATAACAGACACTCACCGGACTATTAGCTGCGTCACTGCCAAACTTACCTCTTGCCCTGTGCTGATCACCTTCTCTTGAAGCCGCTCGCCTTGTTCTTCGATATCACTAAGCACTAATTATCGACCAACACCGGACCTCTTACGCGCTAGGCCAGGTCCGATCTCTCTCGCGCCATAAGACCAACTGTCTGAAACACCACGCTAGAGCGTTCCCGTGAACTGCCCTCTTCCGCGTCCTAAGACTGACTGTCCGAGATCCGCCCGGTTCCGCGTCCCAACCTTGACTGTCCCGTCGAACACCACCACGCTAGAGCGTTCCCGTGCTCTGCCCTCTTTCGCGTCTCAACATTGACTGTCCCGTCGAACACCACCACGCTAGAGCGTTCCCGTGCTCTGCCCTCTTTCGCGTCCCAACATTGACTGTCTCGTCCCTACTTCCTCAACTCCCACGCCACGCTGTCCTGAGACCCAACTCGCTCCGCCTCCTAAGATCGACTGTCCAGTAAAACACCCCCAAGGCAACGCCCCTGACCTCTTACTACCTGATAGGGTGCGTTTCTTATCGTTGATCCCTTTTTTTATGATCCTCAACTATACCGCATGTGAACACTACAGTGCCAATATTTTCTCATATTTCATGGCTATTTCTTTAATTATATGCCTGTCACATAATTCTTATAAATTTGTCAAACTCTTGCAATTTATGAGTTTACTAATTGCATAACGTTGGCGCCATCGTAGCGATAAGACAAACACATGTGGAAACAAGTATGCGACCTAAGAACTATATATTATTAATTAATTTGGTGTAGCCAGCAACACCATTACAACGTCCACTAGAAAAGCATCGTCCTAGGAGTATCCTAGTAACATTCAAAATTTATTCTGTTTGTCTGCTTAAAAACGGTCTGTTTCCTAGTTCAAGGATGTGTGATGAAATGCTAGCTTTCCATAAAGCGTCCACCGTCTGACCGCCGCAATCAGAAGGGATAGCTTTACTCTATGCTTCAGTAGACCATTTTCGGGATATTTGAACCCTCCAATACCCTGAAAATGGTCTACTGAAGCGCTTCAGGTAACGACTGTCATAGATCTTCATGACAGCCGTCGCCAACGGCATTACCCCAGACTTCTCCCCCCTCGTCTACAAAACCTTGCCACTTTGCCGCACATCCTGTTGAAATGTTTATTTCAAATAAATCCTTTTAAACTATAAAACCTTTATTATAACTCCTTGAAAGTTACACGTACTTGCCTATAAACGACCGTCAAAGATGAGAATGACTTGTTTACTAAAAGTTTAACTGAAAGACGAAAGTGTCGTTATTGATGTTTGACTTTCAACTTCTATCTGAAACCTTTGTAACTGATTCTGTAACCGCCCGCCTATTTACTTACTTTGAAATATTTTAACTGAACGGTCTTCATAAATATTGATGAGGTGAATATAAAGTAACATTTATAAGGGGTCTCCATTAAAAGTTATAAGTTTAGGTATGGAGCAATTTTCATACGGCGATACACAAAAACATATTCATTAAAATTTGAGAGGCCAAACACATGGGGATCGTTAAATTCTAAAATTTCTTTAGAAGTAATGGGTTATTGGATCCTGTTGTGAAATATGTTGATGCTACGTTTTTCAGTCATACTGATTTTATTTGTTATAAGACCAACGTTCTTAGGATGAAGAATGATTCTTTCATTGCGCGTGTGTCACAGACCATATTATAGTAATCTGTAGCCTGTGTTAAGCTTCACGTCATGCTACTTACAACTTAGTTATACTTAATAGGGTATTTGCCAAAGTATCCATGACATTATTTATACATTTTTATTGGGTGTTGTGTCAGGAACGAGAAGTTCTACACGTGCTGCGACGAGCCGTACCTCGACATCACGTTCAACATCACGATGCGGCGGAAGACCCTTTTCTACACCGTCAACATCATCATCCCCTGCATGGGGATCTCCTTCCTTACGGTCCTCACGTTTTACCTGCCTTCAGACAGTGGAGAGAAGGTAAGCTGTTCAACTGATGATTTATTATTTATTTATTATACATACATACATACATACATAACGTCACGCCTTTTATCCCCGAAGGGGTAGGCAGATGTGTATTTCTACACCCACTTTTCGCCAGATATACTTTAGTCCCACGTAATAAGGGGCGAGCCTATTGCCGTACCGGGCACATTTCCAGACTCCGTGCTGCTACTGAGAATTTCGTGAAAGAAAAACCTAAAGTCTTATAGCACAAATAAAGGAGACATTGCGAAAACAGTAAATTTTTAGTTACATCATATAAAAAAATGTTGTATTAATTTAAAAGTTACTACCCCTTACCTCATAAATGAGTTAAGTTATTAAATTCAAATTAATATCAAATACTCGGGTCTATAATACTATAAGCTGTAACAAAATCAAACTTCTATCTCAATGCAATCAAATGATACAGCAATTTTACTATATTTTCAAAAATCGCAACTACTCGCAAGGGAATCAAAACGTACAGGATACTTCCCGTAAACTCAGAATCTTGAAATTTTGTACGAAGCAATGTCTTTGGTCCATACGAGTCCGATTCATTTACGTTTTTATACGTTATACCGCTATACCTAGGCTATACTCCTAATATATTCACATAACCGTCACATGGTTGTTTCCGCCCGCATCAGTAGGTAAACTTTTATGTAGCTACCTACTTACTCAATTATCATTTCTGGAGCTATCATAGTTGTCTTGTAAATCTCATATTTCAAGCAACTTTTAATTCCTCCGCTTTAAAGTGTTGCCTAGGTACTTAGGTAAAATAATAGGTACTTTAGATATTCTTATTTTGTTTCGGTCTCATTAGCTTATACTTACGTAAGCATGTCACAACAAAAGAAGTCACGCGTGTCGGAAGACAAAGAGATGACAATCTTAGAAGCAAAACGCAATATTTTATTTGAGCGCATTCAAAACATCTATGAACGCTCAAAAACCGCATCTATGTCTGACAGTAATAGCGAAGCATTTCTCAGTTATTGTATGACAGTAGATAGTATTCGAACAGATTTTCATAAGTTGTTAGACGATTATAACGCAAGATTACTTTCTATCAATCCTGATGAAAAACCGAACTATCAGGCGTACACCTCATTCGAAGATCTTTATTGTATTATTAAGCGTATACAATCGCAATTGGAGGGTAAATGTTCAGCAGAGCCCGTTGCCCGCAAACCGAGATTACCGCCAATCGAGATTATGTCGTTTGACGGAGATATACGAAATTGGCCGTTATTCTATGCGAGTTTTAAGTCTACAGTGCACGATAATGGTTCTCTGACAGATGCTGACAGGTTGTACTATTTAATAGGTAAACTGTCACCGAAGGCCCAGTCCGTATTTGCAGGTGTCACACCCAGTGCTGAGAATTATCAGGTCATATTTCAGTCACTACTTGACAGATATCAAGACACGCGCGTCCTAGCGTCTACTTACTTTGACCAAGCTTTAAATCTCAAACTGTCCGGCAACGCGTCTGTCGCGAATTTCTAGCTGTTTATTGATAACTTCGTAACCGCGGTTAATTCTCTTAGGAACTTAAAATTAGAAGATCTTTCCGACTTCATTTTGCTTCAACTCGCTTTAAAAAAGTTTAACACTAATACAATTCGCGCATTCGAGATGACGGAACGCAATAATAAAATACCTACACTAGATAGTTTTATTTCGTTCATAAAAGATCAGTGTCGTATATTTCATAATACGCAGTCTGGTTCACCTGGCCCGTCTAACACTAACAGCAACAAACAAAGGTTGAATAAATTTTTTTTCGGCGGTAGGCGTTAAAAAAGTTGACACATCTTTTCGTAGTTAAAAATAAAATTTTATTGAAAATAATTAGTAAAAGTGCGTAATACTTAATAAAAGTTGCCTCTAACAGTAATTTAAACACAGTTACTATCAGGATTGTGTGTATGACACTTAATTATAAGTGTTAAGTAACTTACCACCTGCCAGCACTACACCTGAACTATTTTACTCACTTAATCATCACCACAAATCACTATGTCTCAGCTACAAGCGATTGAGTCAGCACAAAAAAGCCTGGAAGAGAACTTCGCAAGTAGGATGGCAGCGCTTGAAGCCCAGTTAACCACCGGGAACTCAGCCAAGGACACTGTCGCTAAGGTTGCTGAGGAATGCCGCACGTTCCGGGAATTAGTGTTCAATATGCTTGGCTTACTCCGTCAGCAAATACACGAATGCCACAAACAACTGGATACCATGGAGACCCACCATCGACGTAAGGCACTCCTTTTCTTAGGTGTACCAGAGGCCGACCAAGAGAATTGTTCTATAACTATCCTGGACATTGTACAAAACAAGCTTGGTCTGAAGGACATCTCTGCCTCTTCTCTAAGAAGGTGCTATAGAATTGGTGCCTCAAAAAAGAACAGCATGCGGCCTATTCTTGTGTGGTTCGCCGGAGTGGATGCCAGGTCTGCTGTTTGGCATGCCAAGACCTCCCTTAAGGGATCCACCTACTCAGTGAGGGAGTTTCTGACCCGATCACGACAGGCTGTATTCGCGAAGGCCCGTACACACTTCGGTATCAAATCTTGTTGGACTCAAGACGGCTATATTGTAGTCAAAGCGCCGGACGGAAGCCGCCACAAGTTTGTTGCCGAGGATGAACTCTGCGGGCTGACGAAGAAGTTTCCCAAAGCGTCGAGCAGCACTTCTGGGGCTAGAAGTGGAGTCGCCAGTCTTTCCGAAGCAACCAGCAACACCAAAACCGTGATGCGTAAATAGTCGTCTTTCTCTTTTCTTCATATATCTATCGTATTTCTGTTCACTCGCTAAACTTCTTATGTATACTTATTTGTCATCACTTATCATCTTGTCTCGTAACTTATTTAACTTAAAATCGCTCTTTTTTCTCGCACCCTCATAATAACATAATCAATTCGAATGTTTTGTTTACAAGTTTTACAATTTCTATTTTCTAACCTACCTAACCTGTCATAATAATGAAGTGACACTTATGGTCGCGTTTGGAAATCGATAAATTAGTTTTTGCAACCAGATACAATACGTTTTGTTTTTCGTATATTTTATTTTATCGTTGTGTATTTTTTTTTTGTCGTTTTTTTTTGTTCTTTACTTTTATTCTTGTGTATGTGTCTGCTGGCAGGTGGTGCAGTGATAAAGCATTGCATCATTTAGTGCGTGCACCCCCTGTACACTCTTACATTTATATATTTTTAGTTTATGCTATATATTTATATATATTTAAATTTAAGTTTATATATTTTCATTATTTATTTTATCTTATTAATTTATGTACTCGGATGTTGATGATGATTCGTTCCATTCTGCTAATGATTCCTGCAACTCTTCAAACAACGACAGCTTTTGCTCCGTTACTGATTCGCTTGGTGACCTTGTCAAGCGAAAATTTAATGAAACTTCAAAGCACATGCTGAATGTCTGTCATATTAATGCGCAAAGCATCCCTGGTCATTACAACGACCTGTTTGAAACCTTCCGTGATGCTAACGTTCATGCCATTCTGATTTCAGAGAGCTGGCTGAAACCTCATTTACTTTCTACTGCCTACCCCCTCCCCGGTTTTATTCTTATTCGCAACGATAGGGTAGATAGGAGAGGTGGTGGCGTAGCCATATATCTCCGTAGTACACTCTCGTACAAAATTCTCACATCATCACCGCCTAATCATTCTGCCTCTTCTGAGTATCTTTTTCTTGAGGTTTCAGTCAGTGGAGCGAAAACCGTTCTAGGAGTTGTATATTGTCCTCCCTCCGTTAATTACTTCTCCAGTCTCGAATCGATTCTGGAATCTTTAGGGTCGGAATATGCACACCATATTATCATGGGAGATTTCAACACTGACCTTCTAGCCATAAATTCCTCTCGCTCCCAGAACCTTCTAAAATGAATTGAGTCTGCCAGTCTACACACTCTTCCTACCCACTCACCACAATATCGTTGGTGAAGACACTTGGTTAGACTTGATTATTACCTCAGCCCCATTCCTGGTACATTCCCATGGCCAATACCTTGCTCCCGGTTTCTCCCACCATGACCTCATCTGCCTATCCTATCACCTTAAACCTCCTAAACCTCGCCCTAAGGTCCTGCACATGCGTTGTTTTGGACGTATGGATAGCGAGAAGCTGCAAAGGGATGCTGCTGAACTCGATTGGTCTTATTTGTTAGCAGCCAATACCGTTGATGTAAAGGTTTCGATTTTGAACGATACTCTACTCGGCCTCTACAATAAGCATGCTCCTATCAGGAGAATTAAATTAAAACGTCCCCCTGCTCCTTGGCTCACCAGGGGCGTTCAAGTGGCCATGAGGCGCCGAGATCGAGCATTCCGTAAGTTTAAAAAGGAGCGATCTGACGAGAACTGGAGTCTGTACAAAACTGCAAGGAATCGGTGTAATCAGATGATACGCAACGCTAAACGCCGCCATATTTTCGACAATATTAATTCTTCTTCTTCTGCTAGTATCTGGAAGTTCCTTGGGACTCTAGGTATTGGCAAACAGCAACACACAACTCCTCAAATTACGATTGGTTTGGATGATTTAAACAACCATTTCTCATCTACTTCTCAACTGGATCATCAAACCAGGCGTCAAACAGTTGACTATATTGCTGGACTTCCCCGTCCTAATATTGAAGCTTTTAATTTTTCTCCAGTTGCATCGGGTGAGGTCAAGAAGATTATCCAGTCTATTAAATCCAACGCTGTGGGGTTTGATTCTATCAGCCGCCGCATGATAATCCCTATCCTGGATCATCTCCTCCTTCCTATATCCCACATTGTAAATTTTTCAATTGACAGTGGTTCTTTCCCCTCCCTGTGGCGTAAAGCCTTTGTTATTCCTCTCCCTAAGATTACGAACCCTTCTCTCCCTAACCATTTCCGTCCAATCTCTATTCTGCCCTTCCTATCCAAAGTGCTTGAAGCCTGTGTACATAAACAGTTGTCTGAATTCGTATATCAAAATAATTTGCTTAGTCCTTTACAATCCGGATTCAGGCCAGGTCACAGCACGACTTCTGCACTCCTCAAAGTGACTGGCGATGTTAGGGCAGGCATGGAGGACACTAAAGTAACTGTGTTGACTTTGGTTGACTTCTCGAACGCCTTTAACACCGTCAGTCACGATATCCTCCTATCTATCCTCTCCTATATCATGATCTCTCCTGCTGCACTGGAATGGTTCTCATCGTATCTTCAGGAACGCCAGCAGTCTGTTCGCTGTGATGAAATGTCATCCAGTTGGCGAGACATTAGCTCTGGTGTTCCTCAGGGTGGCATTCTTTCTCCTTTACTATTCTCTATTTTTATTAATTTATTAACTCCTAATCTTCGATGTTCGTATCATCTTTATGCTGATGACTTGCAGTTGTATTCCCAAGCGAGAGTGGAAGATGTAACGGTGGCCATTGATGATATGAATAGGGACCTTGAGTCTATGATGGACTGGTGTAATAAATTTGGTTTAGCCGTTAACCCAACAAAATGCCAGGCCATTATTGTAGGCAGTCACCGCTTAATACCCAGGATAGACCTAAATACGATACCACCTATTATGTTTAATGGTTTGGTTATTCCATACTGTACAACCGTAAAAAATCTAGGCTTGCACATGGATTCCACTCTCAATTGGCAAGCGCAGGTGACTAAAGTTAGTCAGAGGGTCACTGGAACTCTTAGAGCTCTTTACCGGTTCAAGAATTTCCTTCCTTCCAAGACCAAGACAATGCTTGTGCAGGCCTTAATATTTCCCACTATCGACTATGGTGATATGTGCTATTATGACCTGAATGCAGAATATCTCAATAAATATGACCGACTTCTCAATAACTGCATTCGATTCATTTTTAATCTTCGTAAGTATGACCATGTCTCTACTTATCGTTCAGAACTTAATTGGTTGCCTATTCGTCAACGCCGGTGCTTGCGTGCTCTCACTACTCTCTTCATGATTCTTAAGTCTCCCTCTCCTCCTTCTTATCTTTCCGAGTATTTCCAATACCTATCATCTACACATGAGAGACACCTTCGTTCTTCGCAGAATCTTCTTCTTTCGTGCCCCAGTCATTCTTCTGGGTTTGTCAACTCTTCCTTTGTCATACAGTCAGTCCTACTCTGGAACGCGCTCCCTCTTGAAATCAGATTGTCCACCAACCGTTATGCATTTAAAACGAAGGTACGAGAGCTTCTTTTGAAGAGATTGACGGAATCAGCTCATCACTCTCATCCATTACTATAAGTATTTATGTATTTGTTGTGTATGTATATTTAGATATATAGGTATATGTATTATATATATATGTATATATATGCATATTTTGTGTATGTATATTTAAATAAATATATATATATGTATTATATACATGTATGTGTTATGTATGTATATTTGGATGTATATTCTTTATGTAAGAATTCTATCCCTTTATTATACTATATATTACATAATTATTATTAAGTACTAAATTTTATTTAGAAAACATTATTTTTCAATGTTATCAGTAAAATGCACCTACCACTTTTATCTCTGCTCCACCTTAAGGTTGACAGGTAGAAAATGCCTTATGGCATTATGTCCAACCATGTACACCTTGTTTGTGCAAAATGTAAATAAATAAATAAATAAATAAATCGCGAAATAGTAATAATAACTCGGTCCCTAATCCACAATCTTACGTTACATGTTCGGATTCTAATAGTAATAATTCACAGAAGTGTCTGTGCAGTAATATAGTGCACGACCATTTATATAAGTGTCCCGCCTTCGATAATTTGAATGCAACCGCTCGTTTTAAATGCGTAAAAGATAACAAAGCTTGCATTAATTGCTTAAGCATAAAACATAAAACAAGTAATTGTTCTAGTAAGTCAAAGTGCCACTTCTGCAATAAAAAACATCATTCATTGCTACATTTCGATAAAGATAACCCGTTGTCAAGCCAAGCCGCTAACCTTGACACACTTACGTCGCAGATGCAGGCCACGGTGCCTTCACCCTGCACGCCTCAGGGCGAGGTATCGTTGTGTACGACGTCCATTGCGCGGGCGACGCGCACGCGAGGACGGCACTCGCGCATCTATAATGATCCGCGCAGGGCCAAAACGCAGTGTATGACGTCTAAGACTGTTCTGTTAGCGACAGCGCAAGTTATCGTATATGATGTTAATGGGTCGCCGCACATGGTACGTTGTCTGCTAGATAGCGCATCTCAGACCAATCTAATAACATCGGAATGCTTCAAACGCCTCGGATTATGGAATAACTTTAAAAATACTAACTCAACCGTCAAAGGGATAGGCGGATCAGAAAAGCATTGCAGGGGTTCCGTAGATATTAAAATACATTCGCGTTTTGATAGGAATATTAATTTTAACATTTCTTCGCTTATCGTGGATTGTATCACGGACGCATTGCCGAACGCTAATGTAGACGTAGCATCACTCACTCACCTCGAGTCATTGCCGCTAGCAGACGCGGAGTTTGCGAATCCGGCAGGCATTGATCTTTTGATCGGAGCTTCAATATTTCCGCACTTGCTACTAACTAAAATAGTACGTAGTGAGCGATATGATTTACCGCCCGCTATTGAGACGGTACTTAGGTATGTGATTATGGGTACCGTACCTACGTTACATACTTCTCATTGTATTACGTCTTGTTGTTATTCTGCTCTTCAAGAGATCAAGGTGGGTGCTAAAACTGTGTGTAAGATAAAGCACTAATTAGCTATGCTATGCTACGCAATGCTAAGCTACGCTACGCTACACTATACTATACTACACTTCCGCTTTGTATATGGATGACCTTGCCTGTAGTGTCATACCCACTCCACTAGCAATTTCGCTTTGTGAAGAGCTCATTCAGCTTTTCAAACGAGGCCAGTTTGATCTTGTCAAATGGACAAGCAACTCTAAGGAGGTTCTCGCACACATACCAGATTCTCATAAAGCTTCTCCAGACATTGAGTTTGAGAAGTCTGTATCGCATAAAGTTCTCGGTTTACGCTGGGACAAATCCTGCGATAGTTTTCGGTTTGACGTCTCATCACCAGATGATAAGTGCACCAAACGCACTATGCTGTCCACCGTGGCTCGACTATGGGACATAATGGGTTTTGTGGCTCCCACAATTTTGTACGCCAAGCTCTTGATCAAAGAGCTTTGGCTATCAAAGTGTGAGTGGGATGAAACACCCCCTGACCATATTGTCCGCTTGGGGCCAGTTTTGTATTGAGCTTACCGCGCTCAATCAAGTTACTATTCCTCGTCATCTTGGGTTGGTAGATGGATGTACCATCAACTTAATAGGTTTCGCTGACGTCAACGAGCGTGCTTACGGCGGAGTCGTATATCTGCAAGTCCATATTGGTTCTAACTACTCGGTGCAGTTAGTTTGTGCCAAGTCTAAGGTCTCACCTGTTAAAACCATTTCAGTTGCGAGACTGGAGTTGTGCGCAGCCCTTCTGCTGTCTCAGTTGCTCCGCAAGGTTCAAGACACCGTTTTGCCCCACTACCCCATTAATAAATTATACGCATTTTCCGACTCCAAAGTAGTGCTCGCTTGGATTCATTCTTCTCCTCACCGCTGGCAGACTTTTGTCGCCAACCGCGTTAGTAAATTGATTGAACTTGTTCCCGCTACTTGTTTCAATCACGTCGCGGGTTATCGTACTCGTCTTCAGGAAGAACGTTCCATAGATCATATTGACTGGAAGTTTATTCCACCAGCATCACCACATTTCGGTGGATGTTGGGAAAGCATGGTCAAAGTAATTAAAACGCATCTCTTCAAGGTTATAGGTCAACAGATCCTCTCTTACGAAGAGCTTTTCCTCCTTGCACAAGTCGAGGCACTGATCAACCCGCGTTGTTACCGTGAAAATCGCTAAAGGGAGTTACGTGCGCCCTGTTGTACGTCTCTGTCCGCTTCCAACTCAGTGAGATCTAGCCTGAAGTTGGACCTACCTCTTAGTTTAAGTATTTAGTTAGTAGTTTTCGCTAAAGTTAAATTTTGATTAATTTTATTGTCATATCGCTATCTTAGCCTATTGATGGGTTATGCGGTAGTACACCCAACATAGCTAAGTTCAATTCTATTTTCTTTTTAAAGGCAACCCTCTAGGGCCGGGGGGATATGGTAGCGCCATCTACCTTTCCATCGAAACTAATCCCATAAACATCAATGGTTTGCATCAACTTAAGTATTACGTCTGTAACTAATACTATTTACAAGTAATTTAGTACAATGTGTAACAGTTGCAGCTCCTTACAAAAATAAAAATATGTACCATAATATTGGCGATTTAAAAGAGTGGCCTCGAGTTTTATTGCCCGTTCTTTCTCGTGGCTCTACCTATTGCTTTGCGAACGAGGCAGTAAATGTAAATGTAGAAGCATTAAGTAAATTAATTTTAAAATTGACGTTCATAAGCGTCACCTTGTGACCTAGATGAATAAATGATTTTGACTTTGACTTTGACTTTGACTTTGGTTGGTCGCTGCTTGGCCAATGCGAGCGATGCCCTTTATTTCTATCCCTCTCTATCCCATTCCAAGAAGGGGCACTACCTTTCGCGGATTGGTCGCCGCGAAACGTCGACGCGAGAGACAGTCCAGAACTTTCGAGAACATTCGATTCGCTAAATACGCGTCCGCCATACCGTATCACCGCGCCGCTCCCGCCAAAGAGTATACAAATACTACGTAAGAAGAGGCGGATGTGCCATGGATATTGCGAGACTTTCAGCTTTGTATGAAACGTGCAGGGAGAACTCGTACCAACTTAAAGATATTAATTGACATCGTTTTTATGTTGTCAGCATTGTCATATTTGTCAATATAGGGATGTACCCTCTAGTGATTAACGAAATATCGATATCGATAATATTCGGTAAGAAATAATTATAATTATGTTTCGACTAGAATTATACTTTTCCAACACGAATAAAAGATGTATTTAATATTTATGTGTTTATTCAAACAAATTAGCCTATTCTATAAATCTATTCTAGATTAGCGAAGAAAAATACGCAGAACTAAAAGATATTTGTATGTACATGTAATGGAAAGGTTTTCAACATTTCTTCCGTAATAGGATTTAAAGAAATGTCTATAGATACAAGGCACAGCTGTTTTTCTGACTTGAGTTCCCTTTTTTTAAGTCTTTCGGCTTAAAATGCTTGCCACACACATAGTTCAACAGATGTAATTTTTCAATGAGCACATAAATCAAGTCTTGGTTTCCAGTTGCAGCTTCCCATTTTTACATCTAAAAAGAAAAAAAAGAATAGAATTTTTAGTCCTTGTGCCAATTTCTAATAACGGATTATCGATAACTGACAGGCAGCACTATTGTTTACCTACAAAGTACTAGGATATGAAACTTTAGAATATTTCCTTATTTTTTATGTTTTATTGAAATATATCACATTGTATAACATTATAAATATTAATTGATCTTTATCTAGGGACATTTTGGCATAAATACCTACCCCTTTTTTATTGCCTGACCGGCATGTTGTTGTATGCCACATTTCGCACGTTATTTTGCTTGTTTTCATTGCTAATCAAATAAGTATAGTAACACTAACACTAGAAGTGTAAAATCACATTTATTTGGTATACACAAAGCACTTTTACAGTATGTTTTTTACGTTTTATAAACAAACTACATAACGCGGCAAAGTTCAATCTGGATAATAAAATAATGTGACAGTTGTGACATTTGACACTATTGACAGCCAAGGCGGTGATGTACGTATAAGCCGTCTAACTTTGAAAGAATACTGTTCCAAGCGTACATAGTGAAGGATGCTATCTTCACGTTTTATACATATAATAGTAGCCATTGAAAAGATAGAAGAACTTGCGCCAGGCTGGCTTCCGCTATAGTTATTACCGCTTATAAAACCGCTCGCAAGTGGAAGTGACTGTGTAGTGAAGTGAATCAAGCAGCTGCATCACGAAACCACCAGGAGACTGCCCTTCGGAAACGAAGAAGATTGCCGTATAAGGTAAGTGCCCTCCATCCTTGGAATATCCTATACCCACTCACAATCATCTCTCCCATTCCAATCCTACATCCTCTTCCCGTATCCAATCCTAGGCGGCTAAAAACCCGCTATCCTTTGTATACAGTCCATTTCCTTCTCCAAGTCGCCTAGAACCTACGGTTTCGGTGTATCGCCGAACCAGTCTTATAGAACAGATAAAGGAAAATTTGCGAAAACAGTAAATTTTTAGTTACATCATATAAAAAAATGTTGTATTAATTTAAAAGTTACTGCCTCTTTGCTCATAAATGCGTTAAGTTATTAAATTGAAATTCATATCAAATACTCGGGTCTATAATACTTTTAAGCTGTAACAAAACCAAACTTCTATCTCAACGCAATGAAAAGGTACAGCAATTTTACTATATTTTCAAACACGCAACTACTCACAAGGGAATCAAAAGCTACAGGGTACTGCCCGTGAACTCAGAATCTTGAAATTTGGTACGAAGCAATGTATTATAGCATAAATATAGGAAAAATTACGAAAACAGTAAATTTTAGTTACATCATATAAAAAAAACCCATTTCCTCATGAACGCGTTAAGTTATTAAATTGAATATCATATCAAATACTCAAGTCTATAACACCGTTAAGCTGTAACAAAATGAAACTTCTCTGTCAACGCCATCAAAAGAAACAGCAATATAAGCCGATTATTTTCAAACTCGCAACTACTCGCAATGGAATCAAAACCTACAGGGTACTTCCCGTGAATACAGAATCTTGAAATTTGGTAGGAATCGCAAAAACCGTAAATTTTTAGTTATATCATATAATAAAAATATTTTTATTAATTTTAAAGTTACTATCCCTTTCCTCATGAACCCGTAGAGAGAGATAAAATCGAAATTCATATCAAATGCTCAAGTCAAAGCTAAAGGGTTATTCCAGTCAATCTAGAATCTTGAAATATTGCATAAAGCAACGTTTTAAAGCACATAAAAAAAAGTTCAAAAACCTAGTTAAATCACATATTTTTTTAAATAATTATTTATACCTACAGGTTTGTACGGAACCCTCGGTGCGCGAGTCCGACTCGCACTTGACCGGTTTATTTATAACAACTGTGATCCTCAATGAACTTTAATCTTGAGTCAGAACTTAAAAAACTGAAATTACCGGGAGGTAAAAAGGAGAATATTTTTATTATTTCTTGTATGGTGGTATCCATTGTTTGCGATCTGTACAACTATTAAAAACTAAAACGGGCTTCAATCGCGTTATTAGTTATCTGATCATAAAGGTGAGATGCTACACAAGCCGCCCCGTACCAAGAATATACTTTAAGTAAACATCAGGTTAATGGATACGCGTCGAAAACTGGCACTGTCTTTATTCTTCTACTTCGTAACAGAAGGCTTCCTCCTGCTTTAACAGCTGGATAGGACGGGATAGCACAGGGCTTGATGTGTGAATTTTCCGTCTCTTCGCTAAGATACTATTTCTTCACCATAAACTAGGCCCTGTATAGCTATAAACTGTCTCACTAATAGCCACGGGTCGCTTCTGGCTATGAGAAGGGAAAGGCAGTGTAATTTCTTTAGTCATCCCTTACGACACCTACGCGTCACGGTATAAAATGGATAACGAGATTTTGTATTCTTCATCCGTCACGAAACGGACAGGCATGGTAGCAAATTCAAAATCTACATCACTATAATAGTAAAGTACGCAACCCATCTACCGTGATTGAAATCTAGGGTAAAACCTTTTCCATATAATAAATACATTTTGGTTAGAGGACTTGATGGAAATTTACAGCTCCAAAAGAACAGGCGAACTTTTTAGAGTTTCCATAAACTAATTTAGGTACTCGCGGTGAGAGCCATTACAGTACAATATGTATGTTGCTGCGTACAAATCTGTTTTGTTGTATTTATAGCAATTACTTTTATATATTTCCTTTTTATTACTACGAGTATGTATAAAATGAAAATAAATAAAATATACTAAATAACAAATTATTAAAAAAAAGTATTTGTACATGTTAATCTATTAGGTACTTAGTAGTCATACCTACTACAAGTCGTGCTTGGCTTGGGGCTAGATTTTGATGTGCAGTGTAGTGGAATATTATTATTATTTATTTCCATAGATGGCATTAATTTCTTATTAGCAAGCTACTCAGAATCTCGCATACGATTCCGCAGGGGAGAGTCCTGGCGAAATTTCAAATCCTATCCCAGGATAGCAACAAGACCCTAGGCTCCATCAGAAAGCCTGATGGCACCTACGCAATCACAGACATGGAAATAAGCCAAGTGCTAATCGAAACACACTTCCCAGGTTACACTGTGACCGACGATTGTGATTGGGAAGAATCAGAACACAGACCACCGGCCCAAACAGACTGGACGATAGCCAACAACATGGTTACTTCCAGCTGTACAAATCTGCAGGCCTGGACGAAATAACACCAGCACTTCTACAATGGGGCTGCACAACGATTGTGCTACAGCTACTCAGCATATATAGAGCATCTATAGCGCACAATTACATACCACGAAGGTGGAGGGAATCAAAAGTCATCTTTCTCCCAAAACCGGGCAAAACGGATTACCATCAAGCAAAATCATTCAGACCTATCAGTTTAACCTCCTTCTTGCTGAAAACGCTGGAGAGGCTCGCTGACAGATACCTGTGGGAAGGCGCACTGCTACGCACCGCTACATTACACCCGCAACAACACGCCTACAGAAGTGGTAGATCAACGGAATCAGCGCTTCACTCCGTAGTGGGGACCATAGAGACAGCGCTATCTGACAAACTAATGACCTTAGGCGCCTTCATTGACATAGAGTGCGCCTTCGACTAAACTAAATTCACCAGCATTAGCCGAGCCCTTGACAAGTTCGGAGTTGAACCAACCGTCAGTGGCTGGATTGATCAACTCCTAAAACAAAAGTTCTATTCAATTCACGGTTAACACCACCACAAGCGGGATAGTAGCAAAAGTCCTATCCTATCACCCCTGCTATGGAACATAGTGGTAGACGATCTGTTGAGAAGCCTGAATGACAAATGCTTCTACACGATTGGCTACGCAGATGATATAACCATCCTAATCAAAGGAGACTCGGAAGAAACGATCCACTATCGGATGCAAGCAGCCATCAGGATCATGGAGCAATGGTGCAACCACCACGAACTGACGGTTAACCCAAATAAAACGGAGCTAGTAGTTTTCACCAACAAAAGGAACACCCGTATGACCAGAAAACCAAAACTTTTTGGCACGGAGCTCAACCTATCGAGTGAAGTCAAGTACCTGGGCGTAACAGTACTCGACCATAAGCTCAATTGGAACAAACACATCACCACTAAAACTACAAAAGCATGTACAATCTTCTAGCAGTGCAGGAGAATAATAGGCAAGAAATGGGCCTCAAACCATTCATCACCCTCTGGATCTACACTGTCATAATACGCCCCATGCTCACATACGGTGCAGTAGTGTGGTGGCCACGCACTCAACTAAGCACAGTCAAGAGCAAGCTGCAGAGCATACAACGCCTCGCCTGTCTGGCCACAACAGGCTGCACTAAAACAACTCCAACGGCGGCATTGGAGGTGCTTCTCGACCGGCGACCACTGCACCTCATCATACAGCAGGAAGCGGGTATCGCCGCGATCCGGCTCGATAAGATCGGGCTTTGGAGAAGGGATGACCGAATAACCCATGCACGCCTGAAAAGGACATTAACTAACGAAATCCCGATTCTAGATACAACGTGTGACCTCATACCCAAAACCTTTGTCTTTGAAAAAAAAATACCGCATACAACTGCAAGAAGAGCACAAGGATAGCTCTGGTATACACGAAGTTAGAGTATAAACAAACGGCTCAAAAAAGAAGTATGGGTCAGGTGCTGGGGTATTCTCCCATGACTTGAACATCAATCTCTCAACATCGCTTGGTAAACTCAACACCATCTTCCAAGCTGAATGCGTTGGGATTATTATGGCGACGGCGATCGCGTTCAGAAACTTGAGTGACCTGTCAAAACGCATCATTACAGACAGTGCCTCAGTACTACAAGCTCTCGGCGGCAACTGCTTTAACAGCAGCTTAATTATGGAGTGCCACCAAGAGCTGCAGAAAACTGCAGCGAGGAACCGGGTCACGCTCCAGTGGATACGAGGACACAGTGACTCCACGGGCAATGACGCAGCGGACCAATTAGAAGGATCGGACGCAAAAACTCTGGGACCCGAACCAATTGTTCCGATACCGTTCAACCAACTAAAAACGTGGTTACGCGAGAGAACCCTACAACAACACAAAAAAGAGTGGGCAGAGTTGAAAGAGTGTAGGCAGTCCAAAGATACCTTTTCCCAATTAAATCATAATAATAATCATAATCATTTATTCATTCATTGCATTTTGGGTATTACATGATCACACATTATTAAATTGTTTCACCAAAATCTGCCTAAATAAGCGTATGAATATATAGAATTTGCAAAAAAAAATATTATACATTACAATGTCAAACTTGATCAATTATAAAACAAAAATAAACTAATTTGATAATAAAGCAATAACAATGTCAAAACTTCATGTCAGTAACCAAGTAAAATGTAAAATAAATATGTCAATCGTAGTTCATGTCAGTAAGAAAGTCGAGTTATTAAATTAAAATAATAGAATAAAAAGTATAATCAAATGTATGTTTAAGTTTTAAAATTAATAAATAAAAAAGATATAAGAAATAACATCAATTTAAAATCTTATAACTAATTAAAATCCATTTTTATCATCCAAGAACTCATTGACAGTATAATATCATTTTTGTATGTCGCACGAGTGATTGATTTCCACGGGGTAGCCGGGATCGATCACTCGCCGAGCAATTAAAGAGAGATAGTTAGGTTGACTTACGGGAAATAAATAAAAAATATCACCAGGAAAGTTTAAACTCGCGTTGTAATTCCAGTTGCACGATGGCTTTATTTATACAAAAAAAGAACTGACGATTAAGATTGACAGAAGAGACAATTATCCAGGGCGTGGGCGACGTTGGCACTTCACAGGTCTTCGGATGGTCTTGTACTCAACTGGCGGTGCTGGCCGAAGGAAAGGCCGAAGCCTCGTGACCGCTGTATTTATAGGGCCGGCGCGGAGGGGCGCGAGGGAGCGGCCCATTGCTATGCGTCACTCGTAGCGAGGTTCGCGGCGCAGGAGCGCGATGTGACGTCACACACCCCCCCCGTTAGGCCGGGATTTTCCCTAAGGAAAATTCCCTAGCCCAACGGGCGTAGCAGCCCTGAAGATACTCCCTGAAATTAGAGAAAACAAGGGCATGAGTACCTTGAACAAGTGATAACCCTATACGCTAATTAGGATACCTAAATAATAATGACCCACGCTTGCATTCTTCACGCGTACAACGGCAGTCTGAATTTGAACATAAACATTTATCATTCATAATTCATCACACATACCTACATGTAAATGCCGAGGCCAGTGTAATAGCCTAATATTAAAGATAACAATCTATGGAGAAGCGCTTCGGGTAATTATTAGGTAATAATGATTTGTAGATATAAGAAACTTGATCTAGCCCTACGACTTATAAATCTTGGGTTCGGCCTTTGCCACTAGATAAGTAAACTTTTTGAATATAGTTAGGTATAACAACAGATTTTTCTTAAAGATGAACAAAAATAATACAAGCCGCAGACACGACCGGGTCGCTCAATGTCAAAGGAAAGAAATTAATAAATATTTTGCTCTAATTAATAACTAGAACACGACCAGTAACCACCTTTTGAATGTAAACAATGGTGAGTCATTAGTTAGGCATTTATTTATCGGCGCGTCGCTGAGTGAACGCGCGTGCGTCATAACGACAACTAGGTACGATCTAAATGGTAGGTACTATTCGACTGTTCCGAGCTCGCGACGATAAAGTACCTATAATAACAATTTGATTATGGAATTTATACAGAATTAAGAATAACAACAGAACTTCAGAACAAGGCACGGCGAAAAACAATACGCCAATCAAGATGCATTTCAACAAATAGATTTGTGGAAAGAAAATACACATGCGAAAATCGAATTTGTATGCTCAGCTAATAGCGACCTTTTAACCACTGATCAACAGGGTAAAAAAACAATATATTTAGTTTATGGTTAGTATTTTTTAAAACAATGTTCAACATAACATTTGAGTACACAATTGCGCAGCAATTTGAAAAATAGCATTGTTTACGACAAAAAAACATTTGCTACCCACCACAGAAAATATCAATTTATAGTAGGCACTACTACAAACGGTAATATAAATTAGAAACGTTCGTTTGAAAAAATTAAACAATGAATAGGTAGAAGGTATTCTTATTGTTGTTTTTATACTTTTATTATTCTTTGTAATTAATCAACTTTAAATCCTTGATGTGCCAATCGCCTAAAGGTTTTCCAGCCATGTCGTTAAGTTTGTATACTGGAGGTGATTTTTTTGAGGCAATCTTACATTTAATAAATTTAGGCGCCAATTTCTTGCTAAAGTATTTATCCTTATCACTAAGAAGAAACGTTCTGCGCCAAACTATATCACCGACATTGAATTCTGCCTGTTTACGGCGAAGATTATAAGATGAACAATTTCGTTGGTGGGCCGACAACAGAGCTGAATGTACCTTCTCGAAAATAGAAGATAAATAGCCTAAAGTTTCGGCATAGCCGTCCCGTGGTTCAAGCACCATATCGGAATTAAATTCCTTATCAATATACTGAGAACCACATGTTATGACCTCCCTACCAAAAACAAGGAAATTAGGAGAATAACCAGTAACCTCACTAACTGCGCAGTTAAGGGCGAATTGAACTTTAGTGATTAGAGTGTCCCAGATTCGATGATCAGATTCTATGAAAGTTGAAATAGCTGTCATAATGGTTTTGTTGTAACGTTCAACTGAGTTAACGTGGGGAGTATACAACGGTGTAAAATGCAAATTTGGAATTTTATATTTTGACAACATACTTTTAAAGGTTGCGCTAATAAATTGTTTACCGTTATCCAAAACAATAGTAGATGGAATTCCATGCACCAAAAATACATTTTTCCTCAAGAATTTTTGTTATCACTTCTGCAGTTGCCCGTTTAATGGGGAAAAGTAAACAATATTTAGAGAAACAACAACTGACCACAAATATAAAAGTGTTTTGTTTCCTGCTGGGAGGCAATGGACCAATCAAATCAATACTAATCGTCTGAAAGGGCTTTTGACATGATTTGGGTTTTCCCATTAGACCTAAATTTGGGTGATTTTGGTGTTTATGGGTGATACAAGGTTCACATGAACTGACGAACTTGACAACATCAGTGTACATACCAGGCCAAAAGTAATTAAGTGCGAGACGTTTGTATGTCTTAAAAATACCCAGATGTCCAGCAGTGGGCGAAGAATGATTCTCCCTTAGAATGTCATTTCTTTGGTCAGACGGAATAACCTCTTTCCATTGAAATTCTCTAGTGAGAGGGTTTAATGTTTTTTTAAAAGAATACAATTTATTGTTTATTACTTGATAGTTAACAAAGGAAGTCGGAGAACTTAAACAGCCTTTATAGATATTTAAATACCAAGGATCATTAGTAGAAACTGGTAAATTCTGATTAGAATTAATATCTATATTTATATCATTAGCAATAGCAGAAACGGGTAAAGAGCGAGACAGAAAATCAGGTAAAACGTTATCGGAACCCCGACGATGATTACGTTGAGTATTTCGAAATTATAGGAAGATAAGCGAACTCCCCATCTGGCTAACCGGCCAGTAGGGTTATTTAAGGACAAGAACCATTTCAAAGCAGCGTGATCTGTGTAAACAATAAACTTTTTACCATTTTCAACATAACAACGCCAGTGTTCTATAGCAGATAGAACAGCCAGGGCTTCGCGCTCTGTGGCACTGTAATTTTTTTCTTGCTTAGTGAGTGATTTGCTATAGTACGCTATGACTCTTTCCTCACCATTTAATCTTTAACAGAGGATCGCGCCAAGTCCAAAATCGCTAGCATCTGAGTGTATTTCAAAAGGTTGCGAGTAGTCAGGACAAGCCAAAACCGAGGAGGAAATCAAACAATTCTTTAGGTTATTAAACGCCTCATTAGCCTCTGTCGTCCAACAGAATGGAGGTGCGTTTTTACTTTGAGATGTTAACTTATTTAAGGGTGCAGCAATAGAGCTAAAATTCGGTATAAAACGCCTGTACCACGAGGCTGCGCCTAAAAAACGACGTACTTCTTTTCTATTAGAAGGAGTGGGATCATTTTTCATTGAATTTACTTTATCCGGATCGGGATGCAATCCACTAGAGTCGACAACATAGCCTAAATATTTTAGTTTATCTCTAAAAAATTGACATTTTTCGAGATTAATTGTTAAATTAGCGCCTTTTAGTTTATCAAGAATGCGTAATAAAAGGGTAATATGCTCGTTGAAACTGGAAGTGATACAGATTATGTCATCTATAAAACAGAAAACCTTATTTTCAAATTCTGGACCATAAAATAAAATATCAACTAATCGTTGTTGAGTAGCTGGCGCATTCGTAAGACCGAAGGGCATTCTTTTGAATTGAAATGTGCCACGCGTAGGAATATAAAAGGCTGTTTTGCAACGGTCCTCTTCTTTAATTAATGTTTGCCAAAAATATTTAGACAAATCTAAACTAGACAAGTATTTAGCGTCTCTCAGATTATCTAAAATTTCCGAAATATAAGGCAAGCTATAAGCATCTTTTTTTGTAACGGAATTTAATTTACGACTGTTCAAACAGAAACGCAGTTCACCGTTCTTCTTAGGGGTCAAAATGACAGGGTTTGACCACGGGCTTTCAGATCGTTCAACAACATCCTCTGAGAGCATGTCGTCAAGATGCTTTATTAAAATTCTTTGTTTATCGGGAGACATGCGATAAAATCTTTGCCGAATAGGGGGGCAATCACCTGTATCAATTGAATGAGAAATAATATTTGTGCAACCGAGACCCCGCTTCTCGTATGAAATATCGGTAAATTTAGAAATAATGTTGTCAGCGGTAGCTCTCTGGTCGACTGTAAGATGATCATAAGAAACAAGATGTGTAGGGGGAACTGCCTGCAACTCCATTACTTGAGCGTCAGACTTGTTCACAATCAAAACAGACTCTAATTTGTTAGGAAATGGGCCAAAGCTTCGCCAAAAATCCATGCCAAGGATTAGGGAATTTTGAATCCCAGGTACAACATGAACTTCTAAGTTAATCAATTTATCCTGAAACTCAAAGGGTAGAAACACCGATCCCAAAGACTCAAATCGTTCGCCGCCAGCTGTTATTAACCTTAAAGGTTTCGATTTATCCAAAACATCGTCTTTCAAAAATAAGTTATGCAAATTATTACCTAAAATTGTAACGCAAGATCCAGAATCTAAAAGACCAGTGGTAGGTATTCCGTTTAATTTTAGTGTAACGTAAGGTAAATATTCTACTTTAGAATTACGGATTGAGGATATATGATAGCTACTAAAGAATTTTTTTTAAAAGTCCAATTTATTACAATTAGTTGTATAATTTGATTTTCCACAATCCTTGTTAACTAGTTTTTTGAAACTGTAGGGGTCGACTAAGATTTACAATTAGGGCAGTCTGACACCTTAAAACCCTTTGTACCGCACTTAAAACAGATTAGGTTGTGTGGTTGCCGGCAATTACGTAATGAGTGCGAATTGCATCTACAACGCACGCAAAAAATTTTATTTATATTAGAAGTACTCGATACGGCGGTAACTTGTGGTACAGACTTGTATCTCGATGTATCAGCGACAGAGTTATATTTATCTAAGTGATTATGATTGTAAACATTTTTGTTTGAAGAAAAATTAGAAAACGGATAAATATACGCTAGATCAGGTGCTACAGTATTCTTTGAAACTTTAGGGGGTTCAGAAAGTTGCTTACTGCGACTTTGGTAATTTCGACAAACTTCGACCAGACTATCAACATCAACAACCTTTGCAGTGAGCAGACAATTAGTGTAACAAGGTCTAATATTATTTAGCAAAATTTCTAGCTTCTCCGAATCAGCGATAGGAGAACTAAGTCGCGAAAACATACCGTGCATTTTTGCCACGTAAATAGTTATTGATTCGTTTTCGCCCTGTGAGCGCTGACGAATCTCCGTCATAAGCCGATAATCGTAGTTATGCGGACTAAAATCTCGTATCAAAAGTTCGCAAAGTTCTAACCAAGTCTTTACATTATTTTTAACAGAACGATACCAAACTAATGCGTCACCCGAAAATATTTCAAAAGCAAAAGACAACATCTTGTCGTGAGGAATAGATCTACAGGACATAAATTCATCAATTTTTTCAATAAAGGATCTTACACATGATTTACCGTTAAATTTGAATTTACCTAATTCCGAAAAAATCTTACGGTCGTAATTATAGGAAGTGTTTCCCTCTGCCACTGAGCAATCCGACCGCGAATTACGTCTCATGATTAATTGTAATTTCGCATATAAGTCATTAAATTTATTCCACACAGACTCAATTTTTTTAATATCAAGACTGCCGGTATCCACCCTATTCAGACGATGAAAACAATGGTGCAGCACGGTTTCGACCTTCTGTTGAAGCTCGGAAGTATAGTTTGCTTTCAACATAGATAAGTGTTTAGTTGATCTTAATAGCGACTTTTCCACTTCTGCCACATCCTCCTCTGGTGGGAAGGGTGAAGATAATATATCCTCTGAGGGAGTTTTAACTGAAAGTTTAGCGATTTGTTTGCGGGGATCGTCAGACTTTGAGACGCCGCGTATTGTGGTCTCATATTCAAATTCCGCTTTAGTTAATAATGAGAAATTTATAATGTAAGCCATTATTACAAAACAATAATAAAAGATCTAAGTATTTACGCCGGCACTAGAAAAAAAATAAATATCGCCAGAAAATCGAATACCGTGCTAAAAAAAGCTGAAATACACTAAATTATACAATGGTGTGATGATTGGTCAAGGAAGAAAAAATTTCTTAAAGGCCACTCAAAGGTTGAATCACAATATTTTTTCCCGAACACGTGGCTCGTTAGTTCAACGGCTAAGCGGTTAGAACCGGTTGGCGGCTCAACACGCTGCCCGCGGTGGAAACGTGATTTTAGACAGACGTTAATTAAATTACCGTTATGTTATTTACACAGTTAAATTGCTTATGGCCAACAAAAATAGATAGAAACTGTACCTGTACGCAATTCACCACACCAGAATATATGTACACACAGGAGAAAAATATACAAGAGAAAAAGAAATTATTTCACTCACCTGTAAAGTGCCAACTTACGTTTTAAAAATTATATATATAATATAATTAAAAATTCCATTGCGCGCCAATGTCGCACGAGTGATTGATTTCCACGGGGTAGCCGGGATCGATCACTCGCCGAGCAATTAAAGAGAGATAATTAGGTTGACTTACGGGAAATAAATAAAAAATATCACCAGGAAAGTTTAAACTCGCGTTATAATTCCAGTTACACGATGGCTTTAATTATACAAAAAAAGAACTGACGATTAAGATTGACAGAAGAGACAATTATCCAGGGCGTGGGCGACGTTGGCACTTCACAGGTCTTCGGATGGTCTTGTACTCAACTGGCGGTGCTGGCCGAAGGAAAGGCCGAAGCCGCGTGACCGCTGTATTTATAGGGCTGGAGCGGAGGGGCCGCGAGGGAGCGGCCCATTGCTGTGCGTCACTCGTAGCGAGGTTCGCGGCGCAGGAGCGCGATGTGACGTCACATGTATTAATATCTGTTTTAATTTATTTTTAAAAATTCCTTTTCCATAAAGCTTTATCTGACATGGTATTTTATTATAAATTTTTGGCGCTAAACATAGTAAGCTTTTGCTCATCAGGCTTGTTTTCACGCTATGTAGACATAGTCTGTTGTTATTACGCCTATTTCGCTTGACAACATCAGATATGCGTTGGAATAAATGAGGATTAGCGTGTACAAATAATGCTACCTCCAGTATATATAAAGATGGAGGTGTCAGGATGCTGTATCTGATAAAGTACGGTTTACAACTGTCTGTTGACTACAATCCAAACATCGCTCGTACGCAACGCTTCTGAGCTTTGAAGACCATTAAACTATGTGTAGAGTTCCCCCAAAATATTACACCATAACGTAATATTGAGGCGGCAAGACTGTGATACGCAGTTAGGACAGCGTCGATATTAGCTATTGTTGATATTTTATGAAGAGCATATGCAGAACTGCGAACCCTCTTACATAATTCGGCAACGTGATTCTTCCAATTTAGTTGTTTGTCAACTACTATGCCCAAGAACTTTGCAGAGTCTATTTCACGTATGTAATTATTATTATATCATCACCAGCCTTTACCAGTCCACTGCTGAACTAGCCCTCGCCTTTAAAAGGAGGAATTGGCCTACTATACCACGCTGGCCAAACGGGTTGGTATAGGGTTTGTATCAAGTTTTCCTTCTCTTACAGTGCTGTTCTCTGCATACTATGCTCCCTCTGTCGGCTCTTACGACATCCATGGGATGATATGGGGTGGTGACATTCCGTATTCTTAATCCGTCACAACACGGACAAATTACACGGTCAAATTATTAGTATAACAGACATTTATACTATTATTGACTTGCGGCCTTTGACTGAAATGCATGACGAGTGTTTTAGTCAGATTTATTTTCAAGTTATTATTGTCTAACCAGCTAATAATTGAGGATAGACAACTATTGATCTCATTTTGATATTGTTCTACAGTTCTGCACTGGATCGATACAGTACTGTCATCCGCAAATAAAGACAGCGGATGTATTTGTGTATCATTTGGGCAGATCATTAATGTAAAGTAGGAACAAGAGCGGACCTAACACGCTGCCTTGAGGTACACCATACTGGACTAAGCGTTTGTCAGATTCATATGTTTCCTCCTTTTGGTGCGGGTATTTACTCTTGAAATAACTAGTGATCTTGAGGTAACTTGTGATCTACTGGAAAGGTAGGATTTTATTAGGTCTTGTATGTTCCCTCGAATTCCATAAGAGTTCAGTTTTTTTAATAGTATGCAGTGATCCACATAGTCAAAAGCTTGCGTCATATCGCAAAATATGGCGCATATAGGGGACCTTTTATCGACATTGGTGATTATTGTTTTGTAGAAATCGTATATGGTTAAGTCTATGCTTGTATTTTTCCTGAAACCTTTCTGCTCGGTACATAGTACCTTGTTGCCTTCCAAGTAGGCATGCAGTTTGTTATTAATGTATCTTTCAAATATTTTTGAAATGATGGGTAGCAGTGCAATTGGTCTGTAAAATTCCTATAACTCTGTGTCTTCTTTTTTAAACAAAGGTTTTATTATGGTTGTTTTTAATTTGTCAGGATATTTACCATTACTAATGCATAAATTTAATATATGAGATAAATGTCCACTTATATCTAAATTAGCAATTTTAATTATTTTAGTAGTAATGTCATCAAAACCCACACTATTTGTATTTCTTAGTCCAGAGATAATTCTTTGTATGTCATGTGGTATACTAGGAGTCATGAAAAACTAGTTAACTGTACTACCAATAGACGTTGTCACATTTTACGCATTCCGATATAGGCTTTATTTTATCAGTATACTTAGTAATTATTGTATCCATTAGCAATGTTTTTCGGGTCAGTAATAATGTGATTATCTACTTTAATCATGGTAATATTGTGGCGGAGGATATTCAATCTTGTCTTATTTATTATACCCCATGTTGTTTTAGATTTATTTGATGAATTTTGAATTTTATAATTATTTTGTGCACGTTGCGTAAGCCTTATTATCTTTTTAAGTAATTTTGAATAAGTTTGGTAGATAAATTTATTTTTAGTCGAAGGTTTCAGTCTGAAACAGTTTTCGATGAATTAATTATATGCTCTTAAACAAGCGACTCTCGCAAAAACTGCTGCACCCCAACAGGAAAACACTCAAGCATCTGGCTGACATAATAACCGGCCACTGTCCACTAAATAAGCACCTCTACAATATCGACGTCACGGACAGGCTGCATGGAGACCGTAGAAACACCCGCTCATATTATCCTACATTGCATCAGCGTGAGCGACCAACGGACGAGGTTCCTGAACAATCCCAGAACCATGAGCGAAGCCATACGCAACACTGGTCAACTCATGGCATTCTTGAAGGAGCTTTCATAGTATGAGTAGCAGGCGACAACCGTGTCACTGCTCACGCACAAGGGCCCAATTCAGTGGCTAAGTGCGGAAAACACCTGTCCAACTAACTAACTAAGCTTCACAGAATTTGAAATGTTTTCTTTCTATACGGCGAAATGAAGCTCGCGATTGATTCAATTTAATACCTGTGATTAATGTTTTCAACGGCGTTAACACGGTGAATATAAATAAGTCAGATTATCGCACATTGAGATGAGATATAACACGTTTACAATTTGTTCGAACATTTCAAATCAATAATGATGTAAGGTGTGTTTGTTTAGTACCTACTCATTTCTCTACTCTCTGCCATTAAAAAGGGAACTTCAGTACTCAAATAACTTTGAGATTTTTAATAGACTATATAATTAAGCAATTAACAACATAATGGAGTAGGTAAGTACATACATACATACATAGACTCACGCCTGTTTCCCGGAGGGGTAGGCAGAGACTACGGAACGCCATTTGCAACGATCCTGACATACCTCACTTGCTTCACTCACTCCCATCAAGTTTCTCATGCATGCTCTTCTGTTAAGGGTACTTCTGACTTGTCCTTTTTTCAGGATGTCTCCAATCTGGTCAGAGAACGTCCGCCTAGGTCTTCCCCTGTGTCCTGTTCCATTCACACTTGCCTTATATATCTTCTTTGTCAGTCTATCTTCATCCATCCTCTCCATGTGCCCAAACCATCTTAACATGCCTTTCTCAATGTTTGTCACTACATCTTCTTTTACCCCACACCACTCTCGTATCACACAATTCTTTACTCTGTCGGTCAAAGACACACCACACATACTTCTTAGTGCTCTCATTTCTACAGCATTTATTTTACTTTCAAATCTCTTCTGCCATACCCAACTTTCACTACCATACATAAGGGTAGGCACTAACACGCCTCTATGTACAGCCAAACGTGCCTTTTTGGACACGTTTTGACTGTTCATAAACGCTTTCAGAGCTCCATTCACACTATTACCTGCATTAACTCTCCTTTCAATATCTACTTCATTCTTACCATCTCTTGTAAACAACGTACCTAAGTAAACAAACTCATTCACTTGTTCCACTCGCTGTCCATCGATCAAAACATTACAATCCGTAACGCATTCCTCCTTTTCAAAAACCATAACTTTCGTTTTACTTACATTGACTTTCATTCCTTTCCTCTCTAACGCACCATGCATGATTGCTACCATCTCCTGCAACTCCTCCGCTGAAGATGCAAGTATTACCTGATCATCAGCATAAAGGAGGCATTTGACGAGTAACCCATTCATCCTTAATCCGCAGTCACTATGTTTTAAATCTTGCAAACAACTGTCCATGAAGAGGTTAAACAGCCACGGCGACGCTTCACATCCCTGTCTAACACCTTTCTCGATGGTAAACCAGTCAGTGTATGCCCCGTTTATCCTCACACAAGCTCTAGAATCCTCATAAAGGGATTTCAGAGCTCGAATGAGGCTGCTGTCCACCCCATTCATTGACAGCACCGACCACATTTCATTCCTCACCACTTTATCGTAGGCCTTTTCCAAATCCACGAATGCGCAATAGACCTTTTGACCTTTGGCCAAAAACTTTTCGGCTATGCTTCGCAAGGAAAAAACCTGATCCGTGCATCCCATACCCTTTCGGAATCCCGCTTGTACATCCCATATTTTCTTGTCGGTTACTTCCATAACTCTTTCAATAAGTACCTTTGCATACAATTAGCCAACAATGCTGAGAAGGCTAATGCCTCTATAGTTTTTGCAATCTTGTTGCGAGCCTTTTCCTTTATAAAGAGGCACAACTACAGCTGTGGCCCAGTCATTAGGTACTCGGCCGGTGCTCCAGCACAAGTTATATAACCGCTGCAACTGACCAACTATGATGCCCTGTCCAGCCTTCAGCATTTCGACTGTAATCCTATCATATCCTGCAGCCTTACCTACTTTCATACTTCCCAGTGCCTTCACGATCTCATACACGCCAATAACGCTTTCATCATTGCTATCGTTACCATTCATTTCAGCTATCGGTGTCTCTATCGCCGACCTTTCAAATAAACTTTCAAAATACTCTTTCCATCTCTTCAGCACGCAAGATTCATCATTTACTATCTTTCCATTCTCGTCTCTGATGGATGTGTGTTCTGAGGATTGAGTTCTTCCTCGAACTGCACGAACGGATTTCCAGAAAAACTTAATGTTCCTCTGGAAATCGTCAGATAATCTGCTATCAAACTCATCTTTCTTTTCCTCTTTTTTCCTTTTAACCATTTCTTTCACTATTCTTTTTGACCTAACAAACTCCTTTCTTGCTTCATCTATGTCTACACTCGTTGCTTTTCCCATTCTTTCATTTGCTCTGGCAGCCAACCAATCTGACCAAGCTTTCTTCTTCTCTGACACTGCTGATTGTACATCCTTGTCCCACCATGTATTCTTAACCTTTCGTATTTTCCTTCTCTTGATCACACCACATACTTCAGACGCTACACATATTACCTCTTCTTTAAAGGCCTGCCATAATTCTTCCATATCATTTATGCAATCGAACCTCTCAAATTTTGCTATCAATCTTCGTTTATACTCATCTTTCACATCTTTAGGTAGGTAGGTAGAGTAGGTAAGTGATTTTATTTAACAAAGCTGAACTTTTTAAAAACTGTAAACCACTCGACAGCCTATCTGCAGATATATCACATGTTATCTTGTTCGATATACCTATGTACTACGCAAGCGAAGTCGCGCACGGAAACGAGTAGTGAAATAAATGAGATTCGGTGTCGCTGCCTATCGATCGTACTAAGCCATAGAACTATCGTCGCTTACACACCCCTTTGTCAGAAAGCGTCAACCTTCGGTAAGCCGCCTGCTTAAGCATCATTGTGTAGTATAAGCAGTACATTGTACGTGAGCTAATAAAGATACATACCTATATCAAAACCACGTCGCCGTCGTCGTAAATATAGATAATATTCAAATTGAGATCTTGTTCAAATATCTAGAAAATGATCTATCACTAGTAGATTTATATCATCATATCAGCCAAACGACGTCCACTGCTGGACATAGGCCTCCCCCAAGGTTCTCCACACAGACCGGTCTTGAGCCGCCCGCATCCAACTGCCTCCCGTGATCTTGACGAGATCGTCGGTCGGGAGGATTTATATAAGATATTTCTAATTTTCCTTTTCATTAAATCATATAAATAGGTACTCTATGATAATTTGAAATTTTTTGTCGAAATCTACGTTATGGCAGGAAATCTTAAAGGATGCATCTGCTATCAATTAATGCACTTACCAACAAACGGCATTAAATGTTACAATATGAAGTTTTTATTTAGCGACAATCTTTGTCGGTAACACTATGATAATCAAATAATGAAACAAAGCTATAAGCTATCACAGGGACATCAGTGCTATAGGAGGTGATACCACCACATATGTGGATCTATTAACTCTTTGAATCTGAAAGCTATGATGGACTAATAACAACCATACAATAAAAATGTATCAAACCGCATTTTATGACGTTAAATATAATATACACATAAGACATTTTGTACATATATCTATGTATATCTCGAAGTATTAAACATTACATTTGATTCTACCAGTTCATCATTTAATATGCTGTAGGAAAATACTCCGCATTACTTGGTGACATGCTGTTAGATGGCCTCTCTTCCCGTCTTACAACATCCATTACACTGTGTTATTATTATATCAATAAGCTATTCATGTTCGAACGTCAAGCATATATCATCATCATATCAGCCTTAAATAGTCCACTGCTGGACTAGGCCTCTCCTTTGAAAGGAGGAATTGGCCTACTATATTACGCTGGCCAAACGGGTTGGTATAGGGTTTGTATCAAGTTTTCCTTCTCTTGCAGTGTTGTTCTCTGCATAATGTGCTCCCTCTGTCGGCTCTTACGACAGCCATGGGATGATATGGGGTGGTGACATTTCGTATTCTTAATCCGTCACCACACGGACACAAGCATATATAATAGATAATAAATATTATGATAGGTAAGCTGACCTATTCTTTTGAAATACATTTATAGCTCGGCCTGTGTCTGGTAATCATACACATTTGTGATTTTTTTACCCGATTCCTTCGAAACCTAAGGTATGTTTTCGAAGAAAGCGGTTAAACAATCTCCCTTGAACAAAGACCTTTCAGTAAAATATTCCGTTACATTTACACAGTCAGAATAATGGTAACAGTTAAATGAAAGCGAAATCATAAATAGCAAATGTCTCAGGAATATCAAGACTGAAGTTTAATCCGGATTTTCATTACTTAAATTGCCTCGCGTTGTCTAGAAACACAGACCACCAAGTGAGTGGTATGTGTCTGTCATAAGACAACGAATACAGGAAGTAAATCCTGGGGGCCAATTCTGCTATTTTTATATGACATTGATATTATATTTTGAATGGATTCAAAAGCGGTATTCTGATAACCTAACGTCATAATCGTATAATTTAAAATAAACAGTTCGTCGTTGACACAAACGATCTCGTTACAATTTCATTAAAATATCAGATAATTTAGAAGAATACGCTTTTTGTGACGTAAGTATGACACTGACATGATATCGAGACTATATTTATTTAGCAGAATTGGGCCCCAGACAGAATGAAGGCATGGCAACAATGGGAGGGATTTTATCGATTTAAGCCTTATTCCACTTTCAATTGAAAGTGTTAAACATCAAAAGTTAATAACTTCGACATAAGACGTAACAGGCTCTTTAAATATACTTTCAATGTAAAGAACGAAAGTTTAATTACTTTGATAGCACCAATAACTTTTTTATTAATTTCATTTAGTTATATGAATGAATTTTCGAAGCGTAAAGTAATACTTTTAAACAAATTAACAAAAATCTGCGGCACTTTGTGGAAACTTGACGCCGCCTGGAAAGTTTTCAAGTGTACCTACATTGTTACAGTCGCTGTGGAGAGGTTAAAAATTATTCAAATATGATTACCCAATGTGCTGTTTTATTACTTTTCCTTGTGATTACTTAATTTTTTGGAACAATTTTGTTCTACTTTAAGTGCCTTGTTCTCTAAAACACCAATCTTTTTTTTTATTTAGCCTTTCGACTGTCTACTGACCGTTCTGCATCGGCACGAACGTTATCAAATAGCATCTATTTGATAACGTTCGTGCCGATGCAGTACGGTTAGTTTAATCCAATTGAAAGCTCGAGAAAGAGTATTATTATGTCAAATGTTGTGGCTTCAAATCCCATACATTGTGTTATACGACCTATAATTATTTTATTTAGTGTTATTTATATCGGTTGGTCTAATACGAAGTCTCTAGAGACATAATTATGATTTACTCGGTTTAACCACCGAACATACTTTTTGTTTTTGATGCGCAGTACCCAGTAGTAGTAACTACTGGGTACTGCGCATCAAAAACAAAAAGTTAAAACTTATCGTGAGCAGCACAGTGAGCAACTATAAAAGTCAACAACACTGAAAAATACTCTGAAAGTCTATGTTATATTTTTTTTTATGTGATTTTATTTATTTTGTTAAATTTTCAGAATTAGGTACATTGCAGATGATTAATTATAACTATATACATTACTATCTTAAATAATCATACTGTCTTAGAATATATATGTACATAAAACTAAAAATAAAGAGTAAAAATAGATACATATGTACAGGTGTGTTTAGGCGTCGTAGAATGCCTCCGCATCAATATCATCGGGTAACGTGCCCAGAAGGCTGGCAGCATTGCCACGCTGGATGGCAATGCTGATTCTCTGAGCAAAGAATAAACCAGCCTTCTGGTCACGTGAAACGTCGACTAACCGTTTAGATATTTCTCGGTATAAAGAACGAGCGCTCGGACCCCATGAGCCTAGCGTTTCCACCCCAAACGGCTCAAATACGTAATTAGCTACTAGATTACTGTATTTGCGCCGTTTGAGGGTTTCCGCAGATGCAGCACCAGCGCCAGCATGACCTCCCGAGCTTGGAACATGGGATGGCGCGAGGGTGTCTACGCAGGTTGCGTCCCACACCAAAGGCCTACCCATTTTCCATGGCAACAGTGACATACCGTCAGGTCTCTTCCCGTCGTCGCGTACCAAACCATTTGGTTCAAGTACAGCTGGTACACCAGACGCGACAAGAGCACGACGGATTATGTCATTTAGGTGAGCATGACGAGGAATCCTACCAGCGCTTCTGCTGCAGGATAGCCCATGGTGTCCGAGGCTATCGACGTCTTCTCCACAATGACATCGATGCGGAAGTCTATGTTTGTTTCAAGTGTTAAATTATATTTTACTTTATTATTATATTTTACTGTGTAAAGTCTATGTTTGTGTACTCAACTCAACCAAAAACTACCTTACTACCTTACCGATACCTATTGTCAGGTCTCTGGTTGTATCCTAGTTTATGGAACTCGAAATATAAGTGTAGGTAAATTAAAACTGTTTTATATAGAACCGGATGCCGTCGCCAACGAAAATATAATCATTATGATACTGCCTAATCCTTGACCAACAATATACAAAAGCGTATAGACATAATTTAATTATAAAATCTTCGAAAATGAAGATTAAAGTACGTAAATAACGACAGCGCTACTCGTCAAGTTGTGAGCTAATACGATTATACACACACAGCGATCGCAACCGCCGAGTAATTAAAGTCTTAAGCCAATATTCCCTGTTTCACGAGCAGTTCTACAGAGTCTTTGCGGAAATGAAACATATAGTAAAATCAAAATCATTTATTCATTTAGGCCACAAAGTGACGCTTATGAACGTCAAAAATTTAAGTTAATTACTAGATGATTCTACATTTAAATTTACTGCCACGTTCGCAATGCAATAGGTAGGACCACGAGAAAGAACGGCCAATAAAACTCGTGGCCACTCTTTTTAACTGCCAGTATAATGTTTTTACATGTTGTCTTTGTAAGGAGCTGCAACTGTTTCACATATTGAGTTATCTACAAATGCAAAATTTTAATAGTTATTGATATCGTACTCAAGCAATAAATTATGTTCATTTGGTCAGCCTCCCAAAGTAAATGTGGTGAAACAGGAGCATCAACTTACGTCTTTTGATGTTGGCAACTCGTGAACATGACTGCTCAGAGCTATGGTGGAACAGTATGTCCCGAAAAGTAATAACGGTATATAAACCTGCAGCAATTTACAATCCATTAGTTAGCAGTTCATGACGTCGGGTTACCCTTACCTTATAAATCCGATAAATTATACTATAAAGAGTAGGACAAGAATGCAAATGTAGTAAAAAAAGAAAATACGGTAATTAACTAAACTGCTTATTGACCTAATGAACAAAAATTTGGTCTAATAAAAAATAATATTTATTTCCAAGCGTACTTGTCGTCAAGATACTCATTTACACTATAGTATGCCTTTAGTATAAGATTATTTTTAACTATTGTCTGAAACGACCTTAACGGCAATTCTAAAATATTTGATGGTATTTTATTATACATTCTTATACAAAGCCCAATAAAAGAGCTATGTGTTTTGTGTAAACGGAAATACGGTACAAATAATTTGTGCCTGTTCCTAGTATTAATATTGTGTATGTCACTATTCATTTTGTAAGAATGTATATTTTGTCGTACATGCATAACACTGGCATAAATATATTGTGATGTTACAGTAAGAATACGAATATTTTTAAATTTTTCTTTGAGTGAGACTGTTGTCTTTAATTGGTAAATGGCCCTAACTGCCCGTTTTTGCAATATAAAAATATTTTCGATATCAGCAGCCCTACCCCATAATAGTATGCCATATGACATAACACTATGAAAATACCTAAAGTAAACCAATCTAGCCGTATCGACATCAGTCAACCTACGAACCTTCTTAATGGCATAAGCAGCTGAGCTAAGTTTCCCTAAGAGATATGTAACGTGCGCACGCCACTGCAATTTCGAATCAAGTGTTATTCCTAGAAATAATGTAGATTCAGATGTTTCGAGTACATCATCATTTAGAACTATACTAGGACCATGGTTTCTGACATTAGGTAGGGCAAACTTAATACATTTTGTTTTTTTGGCGTTCAGTACGAGATTGTTTACATTAAACCATTTAGTTACTTGAATGAGCGCACTGTTTATTTCGTAAAAATGTTATTATGAGCGTTGAGTTCAGTTTACAATGGTACCTATTGAGTATTCAATTGAACTGTATTAGTAGATAGTAATTTAAATGCTGCATATGTATTTACACCTATGAAGCTTGTTAAGAGATTTACTTATAGTATCATCATTTTTCTCCCTGGCAAATATTAGACAAAGGCTATTCGACTTATCTACATGATGATTAGGCCATAACATTATTAGGCCCTCTCTCCGAAATTACTTGTTAGGAAAGTTTGTATATAGCTATTCAGTTCGGCTGTTTCGTATTGTTTTAAGATCTTTATTCAACAATGATCCGTACATGACGAATCATTGTTGAATAAAGATAGCAGTACAACAAATTAAATCATTGCTATCGTCTGTTCTTTCTACGTTTGTCTTCCTGACATGTTTATTTTGAAGTATTTTATTCATACATACATACATACATAGACTCACGCCTGTTTCCCCGAAGGGGTAGGCAGAGGCATATTAAACGCCCACTTTTCGCCAGTGTTTTGATCCCACGTAATAGGTGGCGAGTCTATTGCCGCTTATTGGTCCATTTTGTTTGCCAGAGCCTCGTCCGTTGATCGGCAGGTGCACCACTTGCAGGTGAGGTTGGCTTGGGACCCTAAGTTCTTGGTGGGAACCCTATGCACATTTTATTCATACAAGTGCTTCAAATCGTTAAATAGCTATTCCCGGTAATCCGATTATGCTGGCTTATAGCAATCATAGAAATGTTATCTACACTAATATTATGAAGAGGTAACATTTGTATTTTTGTTTGTTTGTAATGGATAAACTCAAAAACTACTGGACCGATTTTAAAAATGCCTTCACTATTAGAAAGCTACATTATCTGCGAGTAATATAGGCTATATTTTATGTTAGAAAATATAGGGGTCCGTAAGATATTTGGGTTTTTGTGGTACGCGAAGTAGTTCCCTCAGGATGCGGGTGAAACCGCGGGAAACGGCTAGTTAAATATAAAGTCTCGAATACAATGATTTTGGAGCAGCGATATATTTGTATTTACGTTTAATATATTTTTATATTTCGAATATTTTTAGGCTGACCGCACATTAGGCGTGCGCGATCCTCAGGCGTTTGAGTAGCGCACGCGCCGCCCGCGCGTCGCGAGCGCGCTGCGTGAGCGTCGCGTATTGCCGGCGTTCGAGTCGCGTTCTTACCCCTCCGCCCGCTATCCCTGCCGCCCGCTAATTGAAGGGGGTTAAACGTCAAGGCGAGCGTCGCGTGCGCGTCGCGCGCTCGCTGCACACACGTCACACGCTCACGCAGTGCGTGATGTGGGGTCAGCCTTAAGAGCGTATACGCCTCGAGCGGCGGCTCGAGTTTAGGTTTTTGTAGTGTAGTACACCGTGTGTGTAGTACACCGCACATGCGCGACCCGGCGCACTGTGACGGTATCGCGTGGAATAATAATCTTGATCCTTCTTTCCATACATGAACAGTATTCGTCTATGTAATACGTCGATTATGATATGATAGTATTCAAATTAATTATTTTCAATGCACATGAATTTAAAGGTATCAAATAAAGCTAGATATTATTTGTTTAGTTGGATGAAGTTTCTCAGGATAATAACGACTCTTTATAATAATTTGGCGCAGTTTTATTATATGAGAGAAATAATTTATAATTGTCATCTACATAATTGTCACATTTCAAATATACATCTATTGCGTTATTGATGCATGAAAACCCACGAATAACATTAAATACAAACCCAACAGAGTTAGCTAAAAGAAAATACTTAATTAATTAAAAGTATGAAAATATATACAATATGTTAAATTGCATTTGCAATATATTTTAATTATACAATATATATTCAGTGTGCAATGATATAAATCCCTCTTTTTATTAAATGTTACTTAGATAGTAAATAAGAAGACCAATTCTTCGTATTTTATATGACATTGAAATTATATTTTGAACGAAATGAGATTAAATTTTCAAATTGACTCAGAATTGGTATTCTTCTAATTTAAATGTAATTATCGTCTAATTTGACTCATATTGTTCGACGTTGACACATTGTTTAATTAACAACAGGCAGCGATAACTTACTGGAGCTACCAACGGACTGCTATGCAGAGGGAATCGGGTTCGAATCCACGAAATGCTAGAACGATGATGATGATGATGACATTGTTCAATTAAAGATCTAGTCACGATAACATTCCAATATCTGTTTATTTAGGAGAATACCATTTGTGACATGAGTATGACACTGACATTAGATCGAAACTGCATTTTGAACAAATATAATTAGAAGAATTGGGTCTCAAAATAAACTGTTAACTGGTGCAGAATAAGACTGCATGGTAGGTACGTGTGCTTGTGTGTGTTAGGTACCTGCAATGCGCGCACGTGGTTTTATTTGTTGTTCTAAAACCAACCTCACGTTATAGCCTTTTTAATGAAATACTTCGGTTGGATGGTATCAAATATATATATATATATATATATATATATATATATATATATATATATAAGATATAATATGTAGGACTTTGTTGTGTTTTATGCTTATACTAGCTGTCGCCCGCGGCTCCGCCCGCGTGGATGTCGGTTATCGCGACAAAAACTATTCTATGTCTTTCCTCGGATCTTTGATTGATCGAAGAATTTGTTATAATAATTGATCTCCTAACAGAAAACCTCATCATATTGGACAACTACTGCTTAACCGCCAAGGATGAATATGGTATAGTGCAGATGTGCTCTTATAGTTCCTCATCAGATGTTTCAGATCTTCGATTTTTATAAGACAACAGAAAATGCTCATCAGACTGAACAACTTTTGCTAAAACGTCAAGTCTGTACATGTGATATAGTTATAGCACAGAATATGTAATTAGTACCTACGGTACAGAAATTTCACTTCCAAGTTTAGGTATGATAAACGCAAGCGTCCGGTCACCGGACTAATCTCAATAGGCTGGCACTCGCTCGACTTGTCGCACACGCAACGCACGCATCCCCGAAACAAAAGTAAACAAAAAACTCGCCGCCCGCGGCCCCCGCCGCTAGCCGACAGCCCTACCAGATTGAAGCGAGACGGCAGACAGTTCTTGTACTATGAACGGTATACGCAATGTAAAAGGTTGGAAAACAACCTTTTCCATAATAGTAGGTAAATATCTCGGGGATTTTGCGTCTTTTTTATGGAAGTAAGACAGGCCTGGTTATAGCCTATATGTTGCCTAGATCTAATAGCAATATAACAAAAAAGTTTTTTTTAAATACGTCCAGTAACTTCGGAGATTAGCGTGTACAAACAGACAACCTATATAGATATACATAAAGACAGTTTTTTTTATTCTTGCTCCATAACTGTTTCTTAGTCTCCCTGAATTTATTTTTTGTAAATGTATTCAATGTACCGAAATATTTATTTTACTGTTTTATTAAATGTTTCAAGGCGCCATATTAGGTAAATTATGAAGCGGTCCGTTTCCGTCAGTCTCGCCCAGCCCCTGTTTGACCGCGATAGGTACTATACTAACCAGTAACCACTAGATTCCAGATGTATTGACCAACACGTCAGTTTAATACGTAATACATAAATAAAGTTACATTAACTTTTCATATTTATAAAAAAACTAGCTTTCGCCCGCGGCTTCGCCAGCATGATATTTTAATAAAGAGTGGCCTATGTACTTCCCCGGGTTTCAGACTATCCATGTCAAATTTCATCACAAACGGTTCTGTAAATTAGCCGTGTAGCATACATATAAACAGATAATACTGAAAAATTACTTTTGTTTTCATAATCGTTGAACTTCAGGTGAAGATTAGTATGTAAGTATATTATTGAAGTTATGAAGAGCTTATATACCTTCTGAATATAACAGCAGCAAAAATAAAATCTGAAAGCATTTGCAACAGCAACAGTTAATTTGGAATAACTTCTAGATTCCATGGATTTGGGGTCTGATATTTATTGAGTATATGAGAAAAATAAAGAGCATCATTTCTGTATATATAACTTTTCCACATTTGGTAGAATCTTCGAGAAAAGTAAGAAAATCTAAAAATCCAAAATCTCGCTTAAATTTGAATCTAGTCAAGTTATGAGGTTCATTTTAACTGTAAAATGTGCAGTGAAAGAGACGCTATCGGTGCTTGTAACATTATTATTGCGTATCATGCTTAGTTTAAGAGGAATATCTTTTTTTCTAAATATCCGCTTTAAAATATGATGATTTTCAAAAAAGTTTTTCTAAAAAACTAGAGATGCTAGCTTAATGGGGATACGAAATATTTCTTTTTATTGAATATGTCCATTAGCTTCTTTAATAAAAAGACGGTGTCCGAAAAATGGTCTTCATAAAGCAGTGTGCGCGTCCCTCCGCCCGCTGTGCTTACGCTGCGCTTAGGCTGACCTAAAATCTGAATATATCGTGATAACTTTTAACTATTCGTCCAAACTACTTACTGTAAAAGACAAAGTTAGTGTTAGTCTACATTATATTATATACCTAAGGCAATAAATCTATCAATTTTGAAAACAATTTGATAACTACTCTAGAATGAGCATTTTTTTTTTTGATGTGATACTGTTTTATTTCAATAAAAAATGATGTAGTTAGATTATGTACTAAAAAGTAAAAAGTAATTTGGTAAGTTCTACTCGTAGCTCCCAGATCGCACTAATCAATCTTGAGTATTGATCAGACAAATATAAAATCGTAGGGCAAGTAAAATTTCTATCATAATGTTTACTCTGGATACGCTTCACTCAAAATTATTTTTTTTAGGTAATTTTATTTTCTTCCGTGTGGTGACGGATTAAGAATACGGAATGTCACCACCCCATATCAGCCCACGGGTGTCGTAAGAACCGGCAGAGGGAGCATTCTATGCAGACAACAGCACTGTAAGAGAAGGAAAACTTGATATAAACCCTATACCAATCCGTTTGGCCAGCGTGGTATAGTAGGCTAATTCCTCCTTTCAAAGGAGAGGCTTAGTCCAGCAGTGGACTGTTAAAGGCTGATGATGATGATGATGATGAATTTTATTTTCAAGTTTTTAGTTTTGTTGTTAGTTTATACTTCTCATTCTATTTTCATAGTGAGCCCTTTTCTACCAATCAAGCCCTGTCATTCGATACCCATATTGAGTATTTGTGGAAAATAGGTAATCCGCCATTTTGTGGCGGCGAACATCTTGGAATTTTCAAAGTGAGCTCTATTCTACCAATCAAGCCCTTTCATTTGATACCCATATTGAGGTATTTGTGGAAAATTTGTAATCCGCCATTTTGTGGCAGCAGCCGTCTTGGATTTTTCATGGTGAGTCCTATTCTACCCATCAAGCCCTTTTATTCGATACCCATATTGAAGTATTTGTGGAAAATATGTAATCCGCCATTTTGCGGCGATAGCCATCTTGGATTTTTCATAGTGAGCTCTAGCCTCTATTCTTCGAATCAAGCCCTTTCATTTGATACCCATATTGAGGTATTTATGGCAACTAGGTAATCCGCCATTTTTCGGCGACAACCATCTTAGATTTTTCAAAGTGAGCTCTTTTCTATGAATCAAGCCCTTTTATTTGATACCCATATTGAGGTATTTGTGGAAAATAAGTAATCCGCCATTTTTTGCGGCAGCCATCTTAGATTTTTCATAGTGAACTCTATTCTACAAATCAAGCCCTTTCATTTGATACCCATATTGAGGTTGTTGTGAAGTAATATAATATGATCCTCCATTTTGTATCGGCGGCCAACTTGATATTACAATCATTTAAATATTATCTTTTATTCTTGATGACAATATGAGTGTGCACCAAATATCAGATCAATCTGTCATCAGGAAGGGGTAAAATTCCAATCAATAGCTTTCAGAGCTGAGGGTTTTTGCCAACTTAGTTGATACTTTTCCTTATATTATGGCAACATTATACAAAATCTTTATAAATTGTAGCCTATGTGTTATTCTGATGTATAAACTATAATTATTGTAAAGTTTCATCCAAATCCGTTCAGTAGCTTTTGCGTGAAAGAGTAACAAGCATCCATCTATACATACATCTTCACAAACTTTCACATTTATAATATTAGTAGGATACGTTGAGAAAAAAAATACGGATCAAGAGGCTTTAGCCGCGCTATAAACGTTTTGGAATGCAATATTTACGTAAAATGGCGGACGCGGACGCGAGCGACAGGTCCGTCCTCTGAGAGCGCTCAGCGCTGAATGGCGGACATTGCATCGTGCTTCGATATTTATAGGTCTTTTTAAAAAAATCATATTAATTACAAACGAAAAGTTTAGATTCCAATTTTTTTATATGTCTTAAAATGAATCTTAAGGTTTCTAAATATGTATATATCTTTTTAATAATTACAGTAGTTTTTTAGATATAAATGCAAAATTGCTGGCTAAAATTAAGCAAAATGAACTGTTTTGATCTCCGATTGTCTTGAAAATTATGAATGAAAGTACAATATCTTTTTTAAGCACTCGCTTGTATAATTTTGGCTTGTACAGTTTACATTTACAGAATTATAGAACGATAAGTTTTCATAGCACTAGCGACCATTAATGTTGGCCTAAGTTACAGAAATGACGAAAATGAGTTTTTTAAATTCATCCGTTTTAAAATATTTACTATAGTAACCCATATATTTTTCTTCAGGACTCTCTTGATAAAGAACTGAACTTTCATATTTTCTGTATCTTTTACATTAATTGTTAGTTATCCATAACATAATAGAACAATAAAAACCCGCAAAATCGCCTCCGTTGGAATAAACGCTCTTAATATAATGTCATCGCTCAAAGCGTAAACCAACGAATAAATAAAAATAATTGTCGAACATTTTAAAACCACAACTTGTAGGTTATATGTGAAATTAACCTCATACTAGTTTCTGCATATTTGAAAAGGGTTGTGGTTGTGGATATGTAACAAGCATTGAAAATAATTCTTGTTGACGTATCTGTAAATAAAACCTAGCTGAAATTATTGTCATTAATGCGAAACTAAAAAAAAAGAACGGCCAAGTGTGAGTCGGACTCGCGCACCAAAGGTTTCGTAGCATCGTCTTTAAAAGAAAATCACGTTTGTTGTATGTAAATTATAATTTTTTTTGTAATTATTCAAGTTTATCATAAATTTATATCGAGAAAAAAACTGCAAAGAATATTTACGTTGATTGTATAGGAGCCCCCTTTTAATATTTACTTGCATCCTCATCATCAGCCTTTAACAGTCCACTGCTGGACTAGGCCTCTCCTTTGAAAGGAGGAATTGGCCTACTATACCACGCTGGCCAAGCGGGTTGGTATAGGGTTTGTATCAAGTTTTCTTCTCTTACAGTGCTGTTCTCTGCATAACATGCTCCCTCTGTCGGCTCTTACGACACCCATGGGATGATATGGGGTGGTGACATTCCGTATTCTTAATCCGTCACCACGCGGACAATATTTACTTTACTTTTATTTAATTATTTATTTTGAAAGCTAATAAACAATTATATATTCGGTGAAATTTTCAAGCGTCCCCCTGTTACCGATAGTAATGTTGAGCAAAAAATGCGAAAAAAAAACGCGTTTACTGTAAGTATAGGACTCCCCCTTAATATTATTTTTTTTTTTTAATTTTTAGAATTTCTTGTTGTAGCGGCTAAGGAAATACGTAATTTGTGAAAATTTTAGCTTTCTAGCTATGACGGTTTATGAGATACAGCCTGGTGACAGACAGACGGACAGACAGACAGCGGAGGCTTAGTAATAGGGTCCCGTTTTTTTAGGTACGGAACCCTAAAAAGGATAATGAGTCAAATATACAGACAGGAATATTTAACAGGTTAAACTAATGCATTAAATTTTATCATATTCCTTAAAAAAGCAATGAAAGAAAATAAAATAATTTGAAAAATTTTTTTACTATTTAAATTTTTTTATAGCCTCACGCCTGTATTTCCGAAAGGGTAGGCAGAGACGTAATATTACACCCACATTTCACAATGATTTTTAGGTCCCACGTAATATAATCACGTATAAATCCACGCGAGCTTATTGCCGTTACCGGGCGCATCACCAGACTCCGTGCTTCTACTAAGAATTTTAAAAAATAATATCAACAAATAAAAGCCATAGTAATTCATGTACAATAAATACAATTCAGGTTGTGCCTTCAGCCAATGATTCCACTAAAACCGTTATTTAATATTCTCTACATAAACTGACAGTGCTAATGGCGGTCAACACTCCTAATTATATAACGTACATTAACAATCAAATTACAAAATTGAATTAAAGTGTGTTGTTCAGTGTCAGTTCATAACAGGGAAGTACTAAAATGGTGTCACGCTGTGCTACATGTGCGCGCAACGTGGGGCCAATGTCACACTTAGGTCAAGGGTTAGCTAGACTAACACTAGTGAGAGGTTACGGGGGAAGAACGACACGGTATCGCGAGTGCAATAGGGTGTGTAGTATCAACGGTTTAGTAAGCCTAGAACACTAGGCTTACCTTTAATTCCATTAGATAGGCGAATAACAGAATAAAGCTTTATCTAAAGACAATTTTAATTAACAACATGCGGTAACAGCTTAATCTACTGACTTTTATATTGAATTTAAAATTGCTTACGCATAAACATTAATCTGTTGTAAAATTTTTGTATATAATATATCGACACCACTTTCAGAATCAATTGTGGACAACGTGCTTTCTATGAGACTGGAGTAAAAATGTTATCTGCGAAAACCGTTTCATATAGGTATATGAATCGGTTTTCACAGACGCAACGGTATAGGTATACTACAGGCCTACATTCATCATACAGCGCAGAGGATGCCTACAAACGCATGTGTAATCAACATTATACATAAGCTGCTTTTCTTGCGCGAACACTAAAAAAACTTCCTATCACAAAAATGCTATTTACCTTCCGACACGCCAAAAATAATAATATAGTACGTCATGCTTTTGTACCGCAATCTAATGTACCGTACTAAATCATCTTAGTATATGAATGGGTAACATGCTATGAAAAGAATAAGCCAGGTGTCTCTTCAGCTCGCATTGAAACTCTATTAGATGGTTGCTCTTTGATTAATGTAACGTATAACTCTTCATCCTAACTGGCAAACATGCAGGGTTAGCTCTATTCTCAAACAAGCAAATACTAAAATCTGGAATTGTGTTTTATCGCCAGATAACGAAACGTTTTTTCCAGGGCAGTATTATGAAATATTTAATGGAATCTTTTCATAACCAGTAGCAGCCTTGTCTACGACACAGAGAGGAAGAACAGTTCCCTGAGATCTATTTTTTTAAAGTTTGTTTAGGTTAACCTAAATGCTAGTAATCATTCGCCTATTACATTATCCTTTAAAACATTAGCTTTAATGCATAATCATAACTTGTCGCCAATGCTATGCTAGCCGGCAAAACCATACTTTTTAAGTAGGTAGCTGCAAAATTTCGAGTATCTGGGAGTCTAAACTATTTTAATTAGCGACACTTATAATCAAGTTACAGAGAAAATTATCACAGCTAAGTACAAGTGTTACAAGATCAGCAGTACCAAATAGACGACTTACTCAAACTTAACTTAAAGTTCTTCTAAGACCAATTACGGAACTGGAATTTAATATGCCCCGGCACGCACTTGACCGATTTCATTTTATAACGCGTTTGACATAATTATTATCAAACAATTAGTATTTACTTTACTGCATATAAATTGCGTAACATATTCATTTGTATTCGCTATTTAAAATCCATTTTAAATGCTGCAGTCATTTCAGAAATGGATATCGACATTATGCTTTTAATCCATTGAGTCAATACATATTTAAATATACCAAATTCTGAAATGTTGATGTTTCTGAATGTGTCTGCTGCGGTAGGAAGTATCGTTACAAATGTTTCGATACCTTATAAATGACATGATAAATCGTTGCTGCTCACTAACGTGAATATCATCGCAGTACCTAATGACATCGTTTAGTGCTCTCTTGAAAAGTTACTCGCACATTATTGGCTTTTCTTCGCACACTATGAATACCAATTATAGGCAAACTTCATTTGCTATTAGTCAAGGTAGCTCATGAATTATGTCTGACTACTATTATTGAGAAATTGCCTATTACCTTGAAGTTATATTAAGTAAATTTAATCTTCTTTGAAGTATACGTTTTGTACAGTAAAGCCTTTTGAATTGCCGCGTTATTTGTAGGGATACGTAGTACAAATCGATGAGAGAGCCCATCCACATCTTACTTTCATTATCCGTCCGGTTGGGCACTTACTGGGCCGTGCTCCCGCCGTTCGCATTTGTGCTGTCCGCACGCGACTGTTTAGCTCTAATACTACAAAAGTCTATCTGTATTACACAAAATAGGCTTAGGCTTTTATTTAAAACCTTTTACAATATGAATCATTAAAATGTAAACACGATAAACCTCAAAAAACGTGTATATATTTCGAAGATCAATCACTCATCCCTACTAATCCCTACTTAATATTATAAATTCGCAAGGGTGTATGTATGTATGTTCCGTTTTCACGCTAAAACTGCTGAACTGATTTTGTTGAAATTTAATATAGAAATATATTGGACAATGGAGACGGACAAAGGCTACTAGAAGTTGCAAAAATTAAACTGGGAGGGATTGTAGGGAGGGTAGAAGTTTGTATGGCACAAATTTACCTTTTGGAAGTAAGAACGCATGCGCTGTTATAAGGAGTGCTGCGCATGTGCTATCTGTCAGTACTGGCACATCATACATATTGCCATATTGTGCACGGTCATTATATTGTCCGCATATATAGGTAAACTAATAATATACTAAGCTTAAATGGCTGAAACGACATTGTCTACTAATATTATAAATGCAAAAGTGTTTATAGATATATATTGGACATGTATTGGAACATGGCTTTGACATTTGACTGTGTGTAATGAGATGTTATCATGTACCTTTCGGTAGTCATTGGTAGATAATGTCATGGATACTAACCGAGTTATTTTGTACCCTATAGAGTTTAGGGAGTGTCTTCACACAACTTGAGACTGAAAGTAGAATTGTGTTACCCCGAATTTAACGCGCGCGAAGCCGCGGGCAAAAGCTAGTCTTTTATATATTGTAAAGAGGGGTCCGAATATATTAGTGCGAAAATTGTTATAAGACCTAAACTAGTTTAACCTTAAAAACAATAAGTAAAAAAATGTATAATAAAATTTGAAATACAATCTGGAGTATTGAATATTCACGGCTCTTCATTTAACATCCCATTAATTACTCATCGTACCTTACTAAGTTTAAAATTATAAAAACCTATCAAGAGAGCGACGGCATCGCACATCGAGGGTTCCTTAATATCTTACAACGTGTTGAAGTTTTGACGGTTGATGTTTTTAGTAATAGCGACAAACTAAATATACCTACATGCTGGTTCCTTAATATCTTACAATGTGTTGAAGTTTTGACGGTTGATGTTTTTAGTAATAGCGACAAACTAAATATACCTACATACCGCGAAAATTTTTACTTCTTATGCTCCTGCAAGACCTGCGTCTTAACGCGTCAATTAGTGCGTTAATTTAGGCGCTACGTAGATGTGGCCACCGTTTTAACGCGTTAAATTACAAATGCTCAAGGCGAATTTTTTACGCGCTAGTTAACGTGTTGTTGGCCATTGCCATTAACGTTAACGCAGGTGTAGCAGCAGCATTACCTATTACGATTCTTGAAAGAAAGCCCGATGACTGAGAGACGGAAAGAAGATGCTTAGCAATAAGATTCAGTTGACACCCTCTGGATATATGTTCTGCTCACTATAGCTTATATTTTTTTCTGCTGCATGGTGTTTGTCTCTTTAGTATAATATCTATGTTACCTACCTATAATGATATAAACATAATGTATTTATAACAACATAGCAATAAGTACAAACGACTACATAAAACCATATTCATTCATTTACACTAAAATACGAAACTTGAAAAGGATTTTTAGAATGTGAAACGTTATTATCCTCGTTAAATAACATCTTAGACGATATATTTTCTAGGTCGCGCACGCCAGTTGGAAATTTTTAAGATGAACTTGCCAAATATATTTACAATTCCCTGATCCTATTTTTATTACATATCATCGCTTGGATCTATGAAAATATAACATTGACCATTTATATATTCCCCTCGCGGTGGTAAACTTGAACATTTTTTGTATTATTCATCTTTCTGAAGTGGCATACAAATGGCATAAAAATGGCATAATTAAGTACACATATCTTACGAACGTTTCAGGAAAATAATCCTAAATAGCGTTTGGGTTACCTTGCGCATGTTTAGCATACAGTACGGGAATAAGGAGTGAAATAAGACGTAAACATCAGAGACGTGAATTGTTGAGATCCCAAACGATCTCAACAATTCACGTCTCTGATGTTTACGTTTCGTTTGTAGGAAACATTGGCGAAGGTAAGCGAACTAAGGTAGCACTACAGATAAAATTGTAAGAGTGCTGCTTCACCGAATATTCATTGAACAAATTAAAGAAATCTTAAGGGAAACTTAAAAAATAACCTTTATAGAATTAACTATTTGATGATACTTTCTCCTCTGGTTTTCTCAATCTTTATCAATTCAATATCTAATCCTATTTCAAGTTCCTACCACCTCTATGCAGATGATTTGCAAATCTACACTCAAGCAAAGCTTTAAAATTTGTATTTAGGCATCGCCAGTATTAATAAGGATCTAGTTGCTATATCTGAATGGACTAAAACGTATGGTCTTAAGGTTAATCCCCTTAAAACACAGGCTGTAATTACCGGCAGCTCTAGACTTATTTCTAGAATTAACTGGTCAATGCTTCCCCAGGTGTCTTTTGCAGGTGTTTCTATTCCTTCCAGTAAAGATGTTAAGAAGCTGGGGATATACATAGACAGAACATTTTCTTGGACCATCCAGCTACAATACATCAGTCGACGTCTTTTTGCTGCCGTAGCATCATTGAGAAGACTGCGTAATTTCTTTCCGACTGCCACTAAAATTGCACTTGTGCAATCTATTCTTCTTCCCATTCTTGACAATGCCGATGCCAGCTATCTCGATCTCAATAGTGATCAGCTTGATAAACTTGAACGACTCCAACATTTCTGTATAAGATTCATATACGGGTTACGCAAATATGATCATATCTCTGAATTTCGAATGAAGCTCAAGTGGCTGCCTATCCGCCTTCGAAGGTACTCACATTCACTAATAATAATAAATATAATATTCTATACAATCCTTCATTTCCCTTATATCTCAAAACACGCTTTGAATACCTTCACGACACACATACGAAGTGCTTAAGATCATCCGAGAATCTTAGATTGAAAGTTTCTTCACACAATACGGTTTTCTACGACAGATCTTTTACTGTACAGGCTGTACGATTGTGAAATTCGTTGCCTGAGACAATCCGACAGGCTCAGTCCTTAACAGTATTTAAGAAACTCGTCACCAATCACTACTTGGCAGATATTCCTTGACTGCTCTTTTAAACTTGCACTAATATTGTATATATTTATGGTATTTATTTATATATTTTATAATGAATATATAGGAATGATCATGAGTACGATCATGAGGACGTCAATGGACTACGAAACGGCAGTGCGAAGATGGCGCGCTTCGACAGAGTCTAGTGTGACGTTCGCTACAGTTGAAGAGGGGGATGTCGGTTGACGTTCAACGGAGCAACGAGTCGACAACTATCACTTCTCTTGGAGACTCCGGGCGGACAACAAGTACCTAGAAACTGTCACTCGTTTCGTGTTCAGTAATTCAAAATAGTTATAGTCAATTTTGTTAACTTTGATTTGGTGTGAACTTATAACAAACTGTGATGTGAAGTGTTGATACCGGCCAAAATTCAAGCTACCCGCCGACATATATATTTATGTATTTAGTAATTTTAGTATGTGAGTAACTAGCATTGTTGTAAGTCTTGCTGAGCTCCTATGAATACACTGTTCAATAAAGTACACCATAATTTACCCACTCTCTCAGTCACTAAATCATTGTATTCCATTCTTGGTTGTCTGGAAGTAATCGCATTTTGCGATAAGACCGCCCCTGTACCACTAGACTTAAGTTCTTCATTTGATCTATGTATTCTTGTTTTTTTCTGGTGTACAATAAAGAGTTACTATCTATCTATCTATTTGATAAAAGTATATTCTCTAACCATTGTATATTGTCAAAGTACATAGTTTATAAATGTGTTGGTACCGGTCAGTAAGGTTCTATCGATCTTTTCGAAAAGATAATGTCGACCTCAAATTTAGATCTCCATTTCATCAGCAAACATACCTAGTAACTTTGTATAATTCATATGTCTAACCGTTTCCACGCACAATGGTTTGAAAGATTAAACAATATTGGCTGAGGGATCTTGTTTGCGGGGTCGCATTTGCTAAAAGGTATGGGCCGCCGTCAGTCCCCGCTGTCATACACAGGAGTGATGGCAAACCGCACTCTACGGTAGCCAATCGGACGAAGATCAATACTCATACATTTTCTGACAGCGGGTCTAAACTTAGAGTTACGTTATTCCACTGGGTTAGATTAGAAAGATTTTCCACTCCGTTTAAGAACGAATTCTTTGCTATATTTTTTGTATAAGTTGGACCAAAAGCGAACTTGTTACCCACTCATGGAATATTTACTGTTGAGTCAAATTACACAGCTATCTAATTAAAATGTTACTTATTAGTTCTTGATAACTTGTAGGTGTTACGACATGTACGAGTTAATTGAATTATTTACAGTACAATATTTTATATGTATCTATTACATTATATTTACTTGGTATAGGTATAATCATTCGATAAAAGTAACTCGCATATGCAAGGCACAAAAAGTTTATCAGCAGAACCTAATTTTGTATTCTGATTACATATAATTTTGTTACCAGTTATATGTGAAACAATAATTTTATGAAGGTTAGGTAGGTGAATTAATGAAGCATCTTTGTTATTGAATGCCATACTTTTACTCATTTAATAACTGCCCCGGCTAATACGGATCACTGATTTATTAATAAAGGTCTATAGTAAAATGCCTACAGAGCGCCTCAAAAACGCGAGCATTGAAATTTGAGTCAGCCTATAATCTGAATGTACGATCTAAAAATGGGAAGAAGAATCCCATTTGCCGGAAAATTATTACAGCCATATTTCAACGTGAAGTTTTTCTCGAACGTTCGTGTTATAATGAATGGTTGTATTATTACCAGGTGACGCTGTCGATATCGATCCTGATTAGTCTCCACGTGTTCTTCCTACTGGTGGTGGAGATCATCCCTCCCACGTCGCTGGTTGTGCCTCTCTTGGGAAAATACCTAATATTCGCTATGATCCTCGTGTCAATAAGGTAAGAGCTTCTTTATATTTATACGTAGTTGTGTAGTGAGTGTACTGATACGTAGAAAGTATGTATGTGTGTGCTGACGCCTACATGTAATAATACTCTCTTATATCTTATTACTTTTGAAAAGTTCGTGAAAGTTCGTGAAGATGGATTGATGTATGGATGTTTTTTTAACTTACGTCTGTAAACCTACGCACCTTGGGAAGCCCTATTTAGAAACTATTTAGCTTCTTAGAACTCGAATACGTTCAGATATAAAAGACAACTAATAGTCTACCTACATCGTAAATATAAAATACTTTTCGAGCAATGTTTTACTGTACAGGTTGATATAAAAACTATTAGTAAAGGTCTTCAAGTTATAGAAATGCGTATGAGGAAAGTTTATTGACATTTATTTTCTTTATGTTCGTTGCTTTTGTGTTATGTTACACAAACATCGATATAAGCTAAATCTAGCAAACCTTTTTTTCTCAACAATAATAATAATGGTAAGAATTGTGTGATTGCATTCTTTTGGTTTCAATATCAGGAACATAAGTGTTGTTGATTCGGTTAAATAATAAAAATGTAGAGCAAAAAATAACCGTATTATTACTACAATATTAGTGATATGAATCCACATGTCATCAATTTTAATGCTATGTTATAATGAATATATCAATAATAATGTCAGCGATAGCTGAACGGAGATACCGAAAGACTGCTACGCAGAGGGTCTCGGGTTCGAATCCACGTCACGCACCAATGACTTTTCGGAGTTAAGTGCGTATTACATTTTAATTATCGCTTGCTAGGAAGGAAGCTTGGAGGAAACCTGCATGTCTGAGTCGTCTGAGAGTTCTCCATAATGTTCTTGAAAGACATGTGAAGTCTGCCAACCCACACTTGGCCAGCGTGGTGGACTATGGCCTTACCCTTCTCATAGTGAGAAGAGGCCCGTGCCCAGCAGTGGGACAGTATATAGGGCTGATGATATAATTAAAAACATTAAAACGCACTATTTAGGTATATCATTAACCTCTATAACTCGTTTGCCACTTCTTCATTTAGTGAATGATAATGATTTACAAAACCTAACAAACGCTAAGGAAGTCAAATGAAAAATTACGGGCGTACAAAGTAAATCTTGTTAGACTAATTATGTCGTCTAACCCGAATTAATCGCTACGATTTAGGGTCCTTCAATTTATTTCAGGCACTTATCTTACTAGTCTTCATCATGTCAGCTTAGAGACGTCCACTGCTGGACACAGGCCTCCCCAAAGGTTCTCCACACAGATCTTGAGCCGCCCGCATCCAATTACTAGTCTTACCGGTAGGTATTATAATAGGAAAGCTTTTAAAGATATATAGATTGATTGATGTTTCGGTTATTTGTTTGTTGCCTTTCACACAAAAACAACGAAATGATTTTTGATGAAAATTCGCTATAATATAAATAGCTTATACATCAGAGTAACACTTGGACCTTTGGACCGATAATGAGTCCAAGCCGGCAAGACAAGGGCAGAAGAAAGTTTGCTATATATGTACAGACGAAAGGTCATATTATAAAAGGATATATTTAAAGTGTGGCTAGTAAGCCACACACTTTATTTTTAGTGTTTGAGTGACTTATCTTTAATCCCAACCAGTAGACTAGCTTTAATAGTAGGGGAGCCCACGATGCTACATTGGGATTTACTCGAGCGTCCTAGAGACCTATTGAGTTGCAAAGCTTAGATGATAAAAAGATAAAAATGTAAAGAATGTCTAATTTACCATCAGTGGCCATAGCGGCTATAGACTTCAATTTTTTTTAAATTAAGCTGTTGCCTTAAGCTGTCCAGATAATCGTAAGATAAGGTATGAGACGTTAGGGTGAAGGATATATATCTTAGTCTGACGCGCTTGAGTATTTCAAAACGGCGAATTCACTCATTCACATTTGCACGTTCCAATAATGGCCACGAGTTTGCATGACACCTAAATCGTCAGATTATTCAATGGAAGCCTTTATTTTGGTTCACTTATCATCCCTTTAGAAAATCTGACACGCTCGATTAATTTTCTTTTATTTGTATTTTAAAATCTTAGCTGCATTATGCAAACGATCAGATTAACATTCCTACTTTATTAAAAATACATAGGATATGGATGTTATCAATATCTGACGCGCTCGAGTAAATCCCGAAATCCCTTCTTGGGCTCCCCTTCTATAAAGATAAGTCACTCAAGTGATCAAAAGATCTGCTGCGCTAAGGAAAATAACTAATATAATCTTTAAAAAATTATATGACATATTGTAACTTTGCAACCTCAAGCCTCATGAAATTTCGCTTTTTAGCCGACTTCAAAGAAAGGAGGAGGTTCTCAATTCGTCGGAATCTTTTTTTATGTATATTCCCCGATTTCTCTAAGACGCCTGGACCGATTTCGAAAATTCTTGTTTTGATTGAAAGAGTATACCTTCTAGTTAGTCCCATGATCATCAGGTCAGGATCTGATCACGGAATCCTGAAAAATCGAAGGAACACTTAAAATTTTATAAGCACACTTGAAGCGATTTGACGATAACAGCCCAATGCCGTCGAGTTTGGGCTCGTTTGAGTCGTCTTTACATAGACTATCAAAGTCTATGTAAAGACGACTCAAACGAGCTGGATGATTTCCATGGTCTGATGATAGAGTTGGAAGGTAACAATCTTTGTGATACAATAACCCAATCTCATCGAGTTTAGGGTCGTTTGTTTCGTCTTTGCATGGACTTTGGTACTGGATGCTTTGCAGGGTCTGATGATCGAGCAGGAAGGTGGCCATGGGATCTTTGTAATACAATAACGCAATCTCATCGTGTTTAGGCTCGTTCGTTTTGTCTTGGCAAACGCTTTATTATTAGATGATTTCCGGGATCTGGTGATGGAACTGAAACGAACGTGTTTAGGCTAGTTAGTTTAAATAAATAAAAAATTAAATTTCCAGAAAGGTGCAGGTCTACATTTCAGAATTGAGGCACGTAAGGCCTCCCCACCATGTACCACCTACACTATCCTATGTACCTACTTACCACCTATTACTATTTTTTATTAGTATACCACTAAAAGGCAAAAAATAAAAATTCTTTTTAAATAAAAAAACAAACCGACTTCAGAAAACACTAAGGAACTAAAAAACAAAAAATAATTGCTTTTGGAGCAAACATTTTTGGAGTCGGTGCCAAGCCCTTACGCAAAAAGTTACTAAATTAACCTGCCTACTCTATCAACTTAAACTACCTATTCTATCAACAACGAAAGTTATGTAAAAATGTGTAGAGGTTTTATTGTCAGATCAGAAATAGGTCTTGGCTTGGCATCGACTCCAAATCGTTTGCTCCAAAACCAATTATTTTTAGTTTTTTAGTTCCTTAGTGTTTTCTGAAGTCGGTTTGTTTTTTTATTTAAAAATAATTTTTATTTTACATAAGATTATTTTAATGTTCCAATGTTAAAATGCAAAATAAATAATGTGTTAATAAAGTTAAGCACCTGAAACAGTGTAATTTACAATGACTAACCTTGAGTTTTAAAAATAACAATAATAAATATTAAGTTGACGGAGCCCTGCTTCGCAGGGCTCCTATTTTTGGGTGCAGGGTCACAAGGGAACCTAACATAACCTAATAAGTTGCTTAGTATAAATTTGATCTAACAACAAATATAAAAAAAAAAAGTTGACACAGTAAAACATACATGAAATATAATTAAAAATGTACCTATGTTTGGAGTCACCGGTGGGTCAGTCGGCGTTCAAAGGGTTAATAAACACAATTGAACACATTATTCTACATATATTATAGACTCAAAGACCATGACCGGTACAGTCATTCTACGAGGAGTGCACTTATTTTGTGGTTAACAAAGAAAATTATTTCATAACACATTATATCCGTATAATATAAAATAAGCTCTGCATATAAATTGCCTCTTTTTACTATGAGAAAGGTAACGCCTTAGTTCAAACACTAATTAGCACTGTAGAGAACTCTCAATCTCTCACTCACGATGTTTTCCTGCATCGTTAAGTGACCTGTAAATAAAAACGCGCATAATGTCGGTCAGTTAGTGCGCGCCGTGATTTTGAACGCAAGACCCACTGCTTAACTATCTTTGCTTTAGCCTATCGCTCCCTTAACAATAATATAATAATGGTGATGCTAATAATAATATATTATGGATTGTCCATATAACTAAAAGCAAATTACAACCTCAAGACAAAAACTCAAAATAAAGCTGAATTTTTAAGGAACGCTGCATACCTTCTCATGTTCTAATGGAACAATACATTGAAATATTTATTTTTAGTTGAAGCATATCTTAAACTACTAATATCATAAACTGTAAAAAAAAAAATTGTATCTTTGGATGCTTCCAACTCAATCACGCACGACTGGATTGATTTGAATGTTTAGAAGACAATTATTATACCTACTTATTATCTTTATTAACATTCGACGTGGCCAAAACCAAAGGCGGTACCTACCGTTTAAAGCGTATTTGGTATTGGTATTACATTCTGCAAATAAACGACTTTCAGCTATGCGTCAGTAAGCTATAGCAGAAGTTAAAACAATAAATTGGGCAACAGAGATACATAAGTATTTGGTTATAATTTTGGTCGCTGTTTAGATAGGTTTCACGGCCTTATATATATTCAATCGCCAAGATTGGATTCAAATTATCCAAATGTCATTAGGCGGGTTCACACAGACCGAGCAGCCTCGCGCGGAAAATGCTTCGCGAGGCTGCTCGGTCTGTGTGGACGTTTCTCGGTCGAGGAAAGCGCACGGCAGCCGCGGCCGGTCGCACGCGTGCGCCCGAGCTACGTCCACACAGAGCGCGCAGCCTCGCGAGGAATTGGCGCGCGTGGCTGCGCGCTCTGTGTGGACGTGCCCCGGCCGAGGCAAGCGCGTGTGCCGCCGCGGGCGAGCGACCGAGCGGCCGAGCCATCGAGTTTGGTTTTTTGTTTTGCCGCTGTCTGGACGCTGTTTCGTGCCTCGCTCGAACATTATAATCCCTACTAATAATATAAATTCGCAAGTGTGTTTGTATGTTGGACATTTTTTTTATAGACTCACGTCTGTATCCGCTTAAGGATAGGCAGAGTTGTAATATTATTACATCCATATTTCACCATGAAATGTTAAGGTCCCACGTAATAGGGGACGAGCCTATTGCCGGTAACATCAGCAGACTCCGTGCTGCTTCTGAGAATTCGGGAAAACCCAGTAACACTTTTGCCCGACCCGGGAATCGAACCCGGGACCTCCGATCAGCAGTCGCATACCCTATCCACTGGTCACTGAATGACGGAGGATACATTCATCATAACATTCTCATCTTTGACGCTATTTATTGTACCAATAATAATCCTTCAGTCTGTGCTTCGGTTACAGTATCCTTGCCTACAGACATTCATTTCCTATAATTCATTCTATATTTTCTTCCATGTCTACCTATTCCATTCTTTAGGTATAACAATAATAATTGACGACCGGTTGGCAAAGCGGGAGTGTAAGCGACTGCAACGCCGAAGGTCGCGGGTTCGAATCCTGCTCATGTCAAACATTTGTGTGCATGAACATGAATGTTTGTCTTGGTCTGGGTGTTTCTAGGTATATATTTACAAAAAAAGTAAGTATAAGTAAATATGTATGTTATGGCCCATTATTACCATTGTGCCCATTATTTCTATGCCATCAGCCGTGTGGTTGATGGCATAGAATACAAGTGTCACCACCCCCTATCTTCCCGTTGGTGTCGTAAGAGGCGACTAAGGGATAACACGATGCAAATACCATCTTTGCGTAGAGATGGAAAACTCGACATCAAACCCTATACGACTGCCTCGTTGGTCTCGCGGCATAAATGTGCGCGTGGGATCGGGAGGTCCCGGGTTCGATTCCTGGGTCAGGCAGTGTTATTGGGTTTTTCTGTCACGAAATTCTCAGTAGCAGCACGGAGTCTGGAAATGTGCCCGGTACGGCAATAGGCTCGCCCCTTATTACGTGGGACTAAAGCATATCTGGCGAAAAGTGGGTGTAGAAATACACCTCTGCCTACCTCTTCGGGGTTATAGGCGTGAGACTATGTATGTATGTATGTATTACCATTGTCTAGTACCCAAAGTAGGTACAGCAATTGGCGTCAGTCAGGCAGCCGGCTAGTAAAAACACATGCCACAACCCTATTGCAGTATGACCGAAATGGTCATACTGCAATAGGGTTGTGGCAAGTACTATATTTATAAACAAAATTTAAAAATAAGAGAGAGGAGAGACCAACGATCTCACATTGATACGTAGACCGATAGATGGCAAATGTACTATTTCACTCTAATTCACAAGTCGATTTGATACATGCGCAATAATACATAATAGATTTTCAACTAAATTTTCATGTTCTGAATTCAAACTTTATGACAACTACAATTTTGTTTTTTCCTACGGTGACGAGGCTGCCGCGCTCTAGGCCGCGTTCACATTAATTATCTGATGTAATCTGTCGTGACGGCGTCTGTTGTGTCGCGACAGACAATATCCCGGTCTACGACAGAGAGGGGGGAGGGGGACGGTACAGCGCGAATTAAGAGATTGGACTCATAGATTAATTGTTAAAAAAAATACTTTATTTAATTATAACAGCTTAACAGTATATTTAAAATTTAAAATAGTCATTGCTAATGTTAGATCTACAAAGGTATTTATAATAAATTTAATTAATGCTAAGATGACAATAAGATTATCTAGATAATTTGGTGGGGAGAGATGTGCTGACGAAGCTAACATTGTTGGGTTCCGTACAGTTAACTCGCGCGACAGAACTCGTCAGACTAATGTGGACGCGCCACTGTCTGTCGTAACGTGCGCGTCAGACGCGCGTATGCAATTGTGCGCCATGGACGACGAACTAATTGACTTCCTTTTTATAATATTATTCTTATACAGTACCTAAAGATGAGCTAATTGAATATGAAATAATAAAATCCTATGTAAATAATTTATGGATATAATTGGATATCTACTTATTCTGAATCGGATAATTCATGAAAAACATTGCGAAAGTTTGGACTCCCCGAGAGTCAAGACAGAGCTGATTCATAATTGGGTCAGATCGCGACAGATGGCGACAGACAAATGTGAACGGTAAGTAATTACGACAGAGACCGTCATGAGAGATCACGTCAGATAAATGTGAACGCAACTTTATTCTATGGCCGCGCTCGTTCGGGGACCGTTTCCTCGCGCGGCAAATTCCTCGCGAAGCTGCTCGCTCTGTGTGTCTCATGCATGCTCTTCTGTTCAGGGTACTTCTATCCTGTACTGTTTTTAGAATGTCTCCGATCTGGTCAGATAACGTCCGCCTAGGTCTTCCCCTTCGTCCTGTCCCTTCCACACTTGCCTTATAAATCTGCTTGGTCAGTCTTTCGTCATCCATCCGCTTCACGTGCCCAAACCATCTTAGAATACCTTTCTCGATGCTTGTCACTACATCTTCTTTTACTCCACAACACTCTCTTATCACACAATTCTTTACTCTGTCAGTCAAAGAAACACCACATATACTTCTCAGTGCTCTCATTTCTACAGCATTTATTCTACTTTCATAACTATTCTGCCATACCCAACTATCACTACCATACATAAGAGTAGGTAGTTAGGTACTAACACTCCTCTATGCACAGCCAAACGTACCTTTTTGGACACGTTTTGGCTATCCATAAACGCCTTCAGAGCTCGATTTACTCAATTACCTGCATTAACTCTTCTTTCAATATCTTCTACATTCTTACTATCTCTTGTTAACAGCGTACCTAAATATACAAACTCATTAACTTGCTCCACTTGCTATCCATCGATCGTAACATTACAAGCCGTATCGCATTCCTCCTTTTCAAAAACCATAACTTTCGTTTTACTTACATTCACTTACATTCCTTTCCTCTCTAACGCACCATGCATGATTGTTACCATCTCCTGCAACTCCTCCGCTGAAGACGCAAGTTTAACCTGATGATCAGCATAAAGGAGGCATTTGACAAGTAACTCATTCATCCTTAATCCAAAGTCACTATTTTTTAAATCATGCAAACAACTGTCCATGAAGAGGTTGAACAGCCACGGCGACGCTACTCATCGCCCTGTCTCGATGGTAAACCAATCCGTGTACGACCCATTTATCCTCACACAAGCTCTAGAATCTTCATAATGGGATTTCAGAGCTCGTATGAGGCTGCTGAACACCCCATACATCGACAGTACCGACCACATTTCATTCCTCACCACTTTATCGTAGGCCTTTCCAAATCCACGAATGCGCAATAGACTTTTTGACCTTTGGCCAAGAATTTTTCGGCTATGCACCGCAAGGAAAAGACTTGATCCGTGCACCCCATACCCTGTCGGAATCCTGCTTATACATCCCATATTTTCTTGTCGGTTACTTCCATAACTCTTTCAATCAGTACCTTCGCATACAATTTGCCAACAATGCTGAGAAGGCTAATGCCTCTATAGTTTTTGCAGTCTTGTTGCGAGCCTTTTCCCTTATATCTAAAGAGGCACATCCACCGCTGTGGCCCAGTCATCAGGTACTCGGCCGCTGCTGCAGCACAAATTAAATAAGCGCTGCAGCTGACCAACTATGATGCCCTGTCCAGCCTTCAGCATTTCAACTGTAATCCTATCATATCCTGCAGCTTTACCTAATTTCATATTTCCCAACGCCTTCACAATCTCATCCACACTAATATCGCTTTCATCATTGCTATTATTACCATTCATTTCGTCGATCGATGTCTCTATCGCCATTCTTTCGATTCAACCTTCAAAATACTCCTTCCATCTCTTCAGCACGCATGATTCACCATTTAGTATCTTTCCATTCTTGTCTCTGATTGACGTGTATTCTGAGGATTGAGTTTTTCCTCGAACTGCACGAACGGATTTCCAGAAAAACTTTATGTTTCTCCGGAAATCTTCAGATAGTCTGCTATCAAACTCATTTTTCTTTTCCTCTTTTTTCCTTTTAACAATTTCTTTCACAATTCTTTTTGACCTCACAAAGTCCTTTCTTGCTTCATCTATGTCATCACTTGTTGCCTTTCCCATTCTTTCATTTGCTCTGACAGCCAACCAATCTAACCAAGCTTTCTTCTTCTCTGATACTGCTGATTGTACATCCTTGTCCCACCATGTATTCTTAACCTTTCGTATTTTCTTTCTCTTGATCACCCCACATACTTCAGATGCTACACGTACTATCCTGGAGGGACTTAACGATAAACTCACAAGTACACTACCATACTTATGCTATAATAACGATCCCAATAAGTTGTACAATTCTTTCTTTGACATGTACTGTACTATATTCAGTTCTATCTTGGTCCCTAAGAGGATCTCAGTTGCTGATACTACATTCTTCAGTGAATGGGCAACCACTGGAATTTATAAAAGTAGAAATAAGCTTTACGAATTATATGAACAGAAAGTAATAAATAAAAATTATGAAAAATTTTGTCAATATGTAAGAAATTATTCTAAGTTATTTAAAAAGATTTGTCGTGAAGCTAAGACACTTTATTTAAAATCAAAAATTAAAAACAGTGACAATAAAATGAAAGCAACGTGGGATATTATAAACAATGAGACTGGAAGGGTCAAGATTAAAAGTAACGATTACACGCTTCAATTAAATAAAAAGATATTAAAATCAGATTTTGAGGTTGCCACAGCATTTGAAAATTTCTTCACAGACATTCCAGTCTCAACCACTAAATCCCTGAACTCGTCCTCTCATGACGCCGAATCTCTATTAAAAAAAAATTCAATAGGTGTAACATACATTTTAGATTTAGTTATGTCACTGACAGAGATATTGTAAAAACTTTTAATACCCCTAATTTGAAGAAGACGTGATCTATGGGGCAATTCTGTTGTGATTACAAAATCCTTAATCAACACAGTAGCACCTGAACTGGCAATGATTTTCAATAGATGCATTGACTGTGGTGTGTGTCCTGATCAAATGAAAAGTAGTAAAGTAATTCCGTTATTTAAATCAGATAGCACATCTGACCCGACAAATTATAGGCCATTATCTGTGCTACCCACGTTTGGTAAAATTTTTGAAAAATTAATTCTAGGCCAGCTTCAAACTCATTTTAATAACAATAAGCTGTTACATGACAAACAATTTGGTTTTACTAGGAGTCGCTCAACTACCGATTTTGAGCTTTTAGATAGTATTTTTGATGCCTGGGAGGAGTCGCATGATGCTCTAGGAGACTTTTGTGACTTATCTAAGGCTTTTGATTGCCTTTTTCATGAAAAATTGATCAGGAAATTACATTACTATGGAGTTAAGAATACTGCTTTGGATCTCCTAACATCATATTTGAGTAATAAGATGCAGAGAGTTGAGATAAATGGAAAAGTTTCTATGGGTTCAGTGGTCACAATGGGAGTGCCGCAAGGTTAAATTCTTGGTCCATTCCTTTTCCTTGTATATATTATTGATTTGCCATATATTATGCAAAATAATGAAGAGTTAGTGTTATTTGCTGATGATACATCACTTATTTTTAAACTTAGACAAGAACAATCAAATAATGAAGATGTAAATAACGCTCTCTCTAAAGTAGTACAATGGTTTACTGCTAACAATTTACTGTTAAATTAAAGAAAAACAAAATGTATACGATTTTCAAGACCGAATGTAAAACAAGTTAAACGTAACATATGTTTGAATGGAGAAGAGTTGGATCTTATAGATAACACCGTATTCTTAGGCATAACCTTAGATTCTAATCTACAGTGGGGCCCACATATAGGTCAGTTGTCGAATAGACTTAGCTCTGCAGCGTACGCGGTTTATAAAATTCGTCAGTTAACTGATACAGATACGGCCAGATTAGTATATTTTAGTTATTTCCACAGCATAATGTCATATGGCATTTTATTATGGGGCAACGCAGCTGACATTCAAACTGTGTTTGTACTGCAGAAGCGGGTTATTCGTGCAATCTACATTCTTGGTTCAAGGCATTCACTAGGGGAAAAATTTTAAGAAATTAAGATAATGACAGTCTCATCTCAATACATTTATGAGAACTTGTTATATGTCAGGAAAAAAAAAATATGTTTTCTAAATTCAGCGACATTCATAAATTAAATACAGGAAACAAAAACATACTTGTTCTACCTTCAACGTCTAGTTGAAAAAATAAGTAACTCATACAAGTGTCAAAGCATACGTTTTTACAACAAAATTCCAGGCAATATTCAGGAACTAAGTATAAATTCAAAGTATTTATTAAACAGAGCTTGATTTTAAAAGCTTATTACACAGTTAAAGATTATTTAGCAGGAAAAACGCCTGGAATTGAGTTAAAAAATTATGAATTGACATCAAATTATGAATTAACATTATGAATTTTGACATTTTGAAATTAGTGACATAATATTTTTATTTACATTTGTAGTACTTATATCTTAACATTCTGACATTTTTGATTTGACATTTGTAATTTTATTTATTTTGTTTTGACATTGTTTGATTTGACATTGTTCTTTTATTTATTTTCTTTTGACATTTAAAATTACTTAAGTAATATATTATTATTTTATTTTTTAGACATTCTTAAATTGACATTCAATAATATTTTCTGACATTTAAATATATGACATTTTATTGTTTAAATTTTTATTATTTTTACATATTGTTTACAACATGTATTTTATTATGTATTAGCATGTAAAGTTGTGAGTACGATGTGGGCATTATTAAACAAATAAACAAATAGTTGTGGCAACCTGTCTGATGGCTTGGGCTGATATGCTTATGCATACACCTTCTGATGGCGTGGAGGCATAGTGATACAGATCGTGCTGGCTCCCTCAATCAAGGTTGAGCCGTACGATTGCTGTCGAATGCGGACCATCAGTGGGCCGAGTCAGTCAAAAGCGTCAGATGATTTCCTGCTCATCACCAAGAAGTGGTCTGTGTGGATGCTGATCCCTCGATACACACTTGTATCTAACACATTCTTTCTCAAACGTTCATCTTCAATTACAAAATCAATCATGCTTCTTCTAACATTCTTAGCCTCACGCGTATACATGTGTATCCTTTTGTGATCAAACATGGTGTTTGTCACACAAAGGCTCAACCAAACCTCAAGCAATACTTTTCCATTTCCATTCACACTCTCATGACCAAATCCACCTAAAACCCTTTGAAATCCATCTCGTTTTACTCCCACCCATCCATTGAAATCACCTAACAAGATCAATCTTTCGTTATCCTTACGTTTCCTCAAAATCGCCCTTAAATTCTCCCAAAATTCCTGCCTTTCGTCTTGTTCTCGCTGTGACATACCTGCTACTATATTGACCGGGGCGTAAACCCCTACAATAAAGAAACGAGTAAGTCCTACTTTCATTCTCATCCCCAATAGTCTAGCATTTACACATTCAAATTCCTTAACGCATTCATTCATTCGCGCAGACAGTATTAAACCAACTCCCTTGCAGGCTCTGGTGGTACTGTCTACCCCAGACCAATAAGCCGTGAAGCTGTCATGCTTGGTGAGGCCACAACCTTTCCTTTTTGTCTCATTCACATATAGAACATTAATCTTTCTATCATCCATCATCTGGCATACTTCATTCAATTCACCATCCATTCCTCCTCCAACATTTAATTTTGCAAACCGGCTTTCCGTAGGCCGCTTTTCGCCCTCGCAGGAAACGAGACGTGATGGGTTACAAACCGCGTCGCCGCCGTCTGGAAAAATATAATTTTCAGTTCCCATAGCGTTCCCACGAGCATTAGGGATTTAAAATGTCCGTCCCCGCAGAGCCCTTTACGGGGTTAAGGTGGAATTCCAGCTATGCCCTGTGACCACCAACACATGCACCCTCCGTTTGCGATCAGCTTGCGCTCTGGCCACGAATCCCTCGGCACGGATCGGTTGACAGCTTGGATTGGGGTTTGTTTTCGGGTATGCTCCCTGAATGTTGGTTTAATTTCGGATTGTTCCTTCTCCTGGACGGGTTGCCATTCAAAGCTGACGAGGCCCGTCCCCCCAAAGAGAGTGGTTTAATTTCGGAGTTTCCCTTCTCCTAGACGGGTTACCATCCAAGGCTAACGAGGCCCACCCCCCCGAATTCATTACATAGATGACAAATACAATTAATAGTGCCAACATATTAACCTTATGGTTTGCGAATTATTAAATAAAATTGTATTCATTGATTATTATATTTTAAAAATAAATTATATAAAACAAGTCATAATAATAGTCAATTTATACATGATTTGTCTATAATAAAAATAATATACTTTAAGTCAATTACAGTAATAACAGTCTCAAATTATTTATCCATAAAATACTATTTATTATTCTCATTATGTAACAAAGTGATTAACGGCTAATCTCGCATATAATTTTCATATTAAATCATCAATCATGCACAATCTGATCTGTACGAATTTTGATGACATTTCGATTGGAAGCAAGTAGGTTAGAATTAGACGAGGAATTCTCTTTAATTAAGAAAACGTTTAAGTTAGTGGCAGCACATGAGTATCGACTAAATCAATAGAAATATTATAAATATATCATAATTTCAAACGACTTGATTTTGAATTTGATACAAATTAAGGTTTAATTTAAAGAGCAAAGTGAAAGCTCAATGCTTTATAGACAAAAGTAATTTATTTAAATATGAGCCGGTTGGAGCGTCGCGCCTACCACATTACCATATAAATTAAAAGCTGGTTTCCAAACAAGACATTTGATTGCATGCTCTAGTTTCGAGAAAATTAAATTTTTAGCACTCCGACAACTTTGAGATAGCTAATTGGAAAATACCTTTCCACTACGACGAAAATATTGCTCTTGAAGAAAATGTTTTATGTTTGTTAAGTAATATCGTGTAGAGCCTAGGTTTCGGCTCATAACATATTGGTCAATGGTTAATCTCGTAGCATCGATCTATAGAAAATCCGGGTCCGTGCCTTTTCGATGATTAACAAGAAGTAGAACAATCCACCAAAGCTTGTTAGGAATAAACTTTATACATACATACATACATATCGTCACGTCTTTTATCCCCGAAGGGGTAGGCAGAGGTGCATTTCTACACCCACTTTTCGCCAGACTTTAGTCCCACGTAATAAGGGCCTATTGCCGTATCGGACACATTTCCAGACTCCGTGCTGCTACTGAAAATTTCGTGACAGAAAAACCCAATAACACTGCCCGACCCAGGAATCGAACCCGGGACCTCTCGATCCCACGCGCACATTTATGCCGCGAGACCAACGCGGCAGTCGTATAGGGTTTGATGTCGAGTTTTCCGTCTCTACGCAAAGATGGTATTTGCATCGTGTTATCCCTTAGTCGCCTCTTACGACACCCACGAGAAGATAGGGGGTGGTGACACTTGTATTCTATGCCGTCAACCACACGGCAAAAATAAAAATAAACTTTATAGTAATCATTTTAATCAACATTAAAGTAATAAAATGATTCTAAATTAGACAAGTCCTTTGGAAAATTACAAACGAGTCTACAAATGTCTAGACAGCTACGTTAACTCCTAAAACTGTACATTTGAATCAAAATATTCCAGCCCAACGTTTATACCGATTATACACAAACAAATAGTCAACATAAATTCATACCAGAAACTCTGCGCTCTGTTTATACAAAGCTCGCATTCGTCATGTTTGTTTTGCAAAAGTTTTCTGCCTAGTTACACCCGAGGATATTAACATATCGATAGACGTGGCGTTTGATACTTCTTTACCTTAAGAACATCGTAATGAATTTACTGAACATCTATGCCAGTGAACCGGAAAATATATTAACACGTAGATAAAGTATAATAGTTACGATTAACCTTTCTATTGATCTTTTCTTATATTAACAGTATTTTATTGTCCGTAGTATATGTGTAACGGTAGTGGTCCTAAACGTCCACTTCCGCTCGCCGCAGACTCACCGGATGGCCCCCTGGGTGAAGCGAGTTTTCATACACATCCTGCCACGGTTGCTTTTCATGAAACGACCGCAATACAAGTTCGACACTACGAGGTGAGACTAAGTACTGACAATATCTCTAACTTTGTTTCAGAAGCTTCACAATTAAAGTCAAATTAACTCGGACTTTACTACTTCTCATCGAATTCGTTTCGCCAAGTTATGTGTGTCGGTATCGGTTGGTCGACTCATAAATCCCACCGCAGCGCCGATCAAGAACTCTAAATAAATTATAAGTTTTAAAACAGTCCTCTTCTCGGCTTTACTTCACACTTTATTGTTAAACTTTAGAAAGTATAAGTGATGAACGTGTACAAGTGATGATTGCGTAGCTTGGATTTTTCAAAAGCGCGGTTCAGGTGGCAATCCGCCTTGTGACGAGCCTATTTTATGAATTAGCATCTCTTTGAGGTATTTCTGCCAGATTCCGAGGTTGGTGTTTTTAATTAAACGGTTAAAGACTCCATAAGAAACGTTCAACATTGTGATTTTTCTTGTAGAATAAATTTTTACAAAGCGTGTTGTTTTAGGCTAAAGTTCTTTTAGATTAGTAACATAATACGGGAATGTAACTTTTGTCTGTTGAAAGACCGACGTAAATATTCATTTCCCTACAGCATTTCGATAATCCCGTGGATCTCCCTCGAGCCCAGCACGAACGAGGAATACTTAAACAGGCGTTGTTTAGTATCATCGTTTGTCAATAAACTGGTTCGCAAATCATTCGTGCAGATAGCCAGTCGGTATCGTAATTCACTTAGCGAATGGATGTCTATTAACTAGGCAAGTGGTATAATGGGCCGACGCCGCCGCCGCCGCCGCATCGCACCGATGCCAACTTACCGAACATTACGTAAATGGATCACTGGGGCAGATTAGATGGCCGGATCAGTTGGGATCGCACTAAATCTTTCTACGAATGTAGCTTTTCGTACGGCCAGTGTTTATGTCTGTTCGAGTATTCTTCCACATCTTGCACGCAGATCGCTCGTAAACATTTCTATTCATATAACTTATGATCATTATCTACTGGGGCCGGTTAGGGATGCTGCATATTTGTCTTATTAGATAAATAGGCAACAAGTTTCCTGCTTTGTCCTATAAGTACCTCGCTAAGATTGAAAACGAAAGATTGCTTTTGATCGAGTAACTCCAGCGGTAAACCAATTTGTGATCTCATCGAATCATCAAATTCGATTTAATTGATTGAATTCTGTACGGATAGTAGTTCTGTTTCAGCATTCCCAGGTAAGTACTCACTTCACACGTGTCACTCGATGGTTGGCACATTTTATAGTTAAACAGTGACCAACGACAAACGTTTTTAAAGTTTATATACGTAGGTACGTACGTTAAAAACGTTTATTGTAGCATGCAGCTACGAGTAACACAGCTACAGATACCACTAACATTAGACTCGTAGAGAATAATCCTATACAGTGTTGGGTACCACAGGTCGCGGTACACGGCGTGCGGCGTGGTGGTGCGGTGCGGGGGTGCCGCGCGGCCTCTGTACCCGTACCGGCTAGCAGCAGCTGATGATGACTGCTGCGCACCGGGAGCCTGGCCACCGCCTGCCGCGCCACCGCCGAGGCCACTCACACGTACGCCCAGTAAAGAAGACCTCACACATACCACGTATCTTAACTCTGGGTAAGACGCCTTCATTCAACAACTAGTATTTTCTTGTGTTTACGTGCGACGTTTAGATTACTTTACAGGAACCATGGAAGACTTTTACAGCAACTAGAATACTTCAGTGGCGGTTCCATGGTGTTGTTCGGGGTTGTCTTATTTTGGTTTAGAGGTTGAACCTAGTGAACGAAGGTTTTATACTGGGAACACTAAAAGTAATTTCTTGTTGAAAGATAACAGATGAAAAATAGTGATTATAACGAACTGCGTAGAGAAAACTTACTCATCATACTTCATTCGTAGTCTGCTGCTGAACAATTATATATCTCCTAATTTGAAACACAATAGCATTACATATATTAGCAGACGGATTGGCGTTGGGTTTGATGTCGATATTGTTTTCTTCGTGTATGTTTACTCGCCTTGCCTACTAATGTTCTGTCGATACACATAGAATGAAATAGAGCGGTGACACTGTATTCTTAATCTATCACCACACGGACCTTTGTATATTTACTTATAGAGGCTAAAAATATGTGACCATGTATTATTACCGAATACCTACGTTATATGTATCTAACGCTAACATCCCTTCAACACTTTGGTAATTTCACTCAAAGCTAGAGACCGGATTATATGCGATTTGCATATTTAAAGTAAAAACCTAACTAAAATATTTTCTCGCAGTACTTTTATAATACCTATTTTAAAATATAGCATGTAGCTTGTTTTTATGTCGGGACTGTTGACGGATATCTCGCTGGGCTTGATCTTCAATTTACGCTTTTCAGAAATGTTCCTCATCTAGATGATATGGGTGATCGTTAATTTACCATGATATAGTAGTAGTCGTGTTCTAGAGTGGAGACCGCACCTTGGCAAACGTAGTGTAGGACGCCCTCCGGTGAGGTGGAATGACGATATACGCGAAGTGGCTGTCAGCGGCTGGACACGAAAAGCCGAAAATCGGGCTCAGTGACGTGCCATTGGAGAGGCCTATATCCTGCAGTGGACTATGGCAGGCTGATGATGATGAAGATATTATTTCTTAAATACTTGTGTTAAATGGAGGACACAATCGCATTGCACAGCATTTTTACTAACAACAGTAGCTGCCCTGTCGGAGGGGGTATTGTTTTTAGGGAGCTGTTGTAAGCGTAATTATTGATTGGGCCTATTGCTTAAACTTACAATAACAGCAAAATGTAAAGTAGGTAGTTTGAGAAGGTAATACAAGGGAAGGATTGTATGTTGTTATTGAAAAATATTAAAATACAAATAAAATATATTGATTTCAGGCATTAATAATATTACATGTAATTCTGTCCATATACTCCTACTTTGCAAAAGATTTGACCGCTTTAACTCGATAATACTACGTTAGGTAATCATTACACGCAAATACTACGAGGAACATTATTGTACAAGTTGACTATTCTCAATATAACGCCAATTTCGCTTTAGCTTAGGCTGCACTTGCGGTTACAACCACGGGGTGTTCGTATTCCCATAAGTAAGCCGCAAAAAACCGCCAGTGCTTACTTGTATTGAAATCTTCATGCTACAAACTGACATGCTACTAACTTGAGAGAGTATTGTCTAAAATAACTAATGAGACAGTGTAATAGTTCCTTTACATACATTCGTGTGTAGGTATGTAGGGTACTTATCCATAAACTTTACAGTTTTGCGAATTGCGACGTATGTATATTGGGCCGCCAAAATGATTGAAGATTGCCTATAAATATTAGAAGATAAATTAAATCTCAAGACGTCAAAGTTAGAATAGTTTTTAATTAGATATAGCAGTCAATATGAATACTGACTGTTGGTCATAAATAGTTCAATTTTGTACCTCAAAGATAATTTAGGTGATCAATGTATTAAAATCTGCTAAATGTCCTTTGGAGAAGGTAATCCGTCTTTACGACATTCAACGATTGCCAAAATTATACTTAGTATACTCGGCAGACGTCCTTTCCAACCATTAGCACAAAACCATCAAAAATTTGTTGCTGAAAATTAACTACATAAACAATGTAAAATATTATAGGAAATAAAAATAAAGTTGTTCGAGCGAAACCAACAGTTTAGTTGAGATAAATTGCTGATCTTTGCGAGCGGCCGCTTAATGTTTATTGGGTAACTTCTAACTTATTTCTAAGCTGCAATATCCCAAAAGGGTTGGGTTTTAGCTCGTTAAAATATTATTGTGGGAAACTTGTTCCTAAAACCAGTGTGTTCAGCTTCATTAGACACTTAGTAAACAAGTGAAAATTTATGATCACTGTCTGCTCAAATTATAAATATAATTATGCTACAATCCTGTTTACCTGACTAAGTATACCTACACATGTCTGAATTCCTTTTTATCAGAAATATTTTATACATTTGTGTTTCAATACTAAGTATATGTTTCTTTGCATATTATTTTCTTAAAGAAAAAGTATTTTATTTAGACACATGCAATGCGGTTTCAGTGACGTTTATGTTAGTTGTTGTGTAAAATATCTTGCTTGTTACCACACAAATAATAATGATATAATTGATATTATTTCTGACATGGTTATATGCGTTAATATGTATTTTAATGGCATTAAATCGAATACAAAAGAAACATAAGACAACTTCTGTACAAACAAACAAGACTTTTAGCGAATCTAGCTAAATACTCACATGAAGACCTTATTATGAAGTCATCGGGTGAGAGAATTGAAAAATAGGTATTTGTAAAATGTATTACTGTCGCGCAACCTCAAGCCTAGCCGCAGAGCGCGATAGAGACAACTGCAGCTTGGACCAAAAATGCCTATTAAATGTACACAAAATCAACGTTTCGTATTCCCTTGATTCCTTCTCCAAAACGTCATCGATTTAACTAGTTTTTTCATATTAAATTTAAAAAAGGCTTTGGCCGTGTTCCTATGTTTTCCTTTTTTTAAATAATTTTGACCAATTAATTTTTTGGATGTTTGAACACAGCGGATATTCTGGCCAATTTTCGAGGTATTGGAAGGTTCATATCATTTTTAATATTTAATTTATGAGAAAAAGGAAAACATAGGGACATGCAAATCGGGGCCATACATCTTTTGGAAAAAAATAATTGCTCTACTGGCATTATCCAGGACGAAAACAGGAAACTAAGTTTGTATGGAAAAACTGTTTTTGTTTCCTCTTAAGACGTTTGACTGCAACTAATCTGTAAAGCGGTCGACTCGCCGTTTAGCATTGCGCAGAGTGCCGACGGTTCGATTCCCACACAAATCAACACTGTTTGATCCACAAATTGTTGCTTCGGGTCGTGTAATAAGTTACCTTCAAAGAAAAAAAGTAGTTACATAGTTCAGTGCTAGGCCGTGTTCTTCTTACTACATTATGAAGTGCATACCTACTACTACTATAATAGTTATAAGATTCATCTAATGACTTGCTATTTCGCTGAATGCCCTTATATCACTAATAAGATTAGGTAATTTAAAATAGCAAAGATATTTCAACGACAAGTCCATGGGACCATGCACTACATAGAAGATTCAAGTCGATTTCTTATAAAGCAACTATTTAGGTAGGGAAGTGTTTATCTTTACATTATTTTCAGTTTAACGAGTGGCTCGACCATTATTTTATGCAAATATCTTAGAAATACAGTCCGTTATAGCAACAATGATATTTTCTTCTATCAAATAATCCACACACAACAATCATATTTTTATGAAACGTGACGTAACGAGTCTCGTTAACTCGAGAAACATAATACGTTTGTTAGGTTTCCTTGTGACCCTTTATCCTAAAAATGCGAAGCAGGGCTCCGTCAAGCTAGTTTCTGCAGTTAACGAGACTTTTTCATACGAACGATTCGTCTGCTTTACATACTTCGCTCCAGTGAACTTTCGAACTGGCGTACATCGAGATCCTGTACTTTAGAACTAACATACGTCGACATTTCTAACTTCGACATTCAGTAGCGGAGTCAGGACCCACTAATGGTGGTTTAAACTAGTGTCAGTTTATTCAGAGGTCTTCAGACTCCCCACAATGACTGTCAAAGATCTTCCTGACAGCCGGGCTGGGGCCAACGGCTTTACGTACCCTTGAAGCATGAAGCAAGTGTTAATCAACAATTTAATACGCACATAACTTCAAAAAATCAGTGATGCACTCCGTGGATTCGAAGCCAATACCCTCTGCATAGTTGGTATCTCCATCAGACTGTCAGTGTCTTCTTTTCATGATGATGATGATTATTTATTAATTACATTTTTCAGTATGGGTGATAGCAATAGGTTCGGTGGCAGCTGTCTAGTGCACGGGTCCAGCGAGGGCGGCGGTGCGGGTCTCGGGGGCCTCGCGGGTCCCGCGGCGGACGAGGAGACGCTGAGTCCCGTGCCGGACCCGCCACCAGGGTTCAGCCACTCGGCCTGCCCGCCTGAAGTGCACAAGACGTGCTTCTGTGTGCGCTTCATCGCAGAGCATACTAGGATGCTCGAGGATTCTACTAAGGTAATACTTATATAATGTTAGGTTATCTAACCTACTCTACGAAAACAATTATTCAAAATCTGCGGCCATGATTATTGGTAATGATTAAAACTAGATGTCTAAATTCTTACCTTCTGAAAGATTCAAAAATGTTTTACAGGATCTTAAAAGACGGTTGTGGCAAAAATTCATAAAAAGAACCGCTATTTTTCTATCACACACTCAATAATTATTGATTATGCTTAATATGCATACATAGGTAGGTTGTAAGTACCTTTTGATTTCTCTGTAGCTTACCTACGATTGGAGAAAATCATGTTAGATTGGAATAAAATATTACTTGGAACATACCGTTGATTTTGATATATCTGTCTAAGATGTTAAAATACTATCCCACGAAATATGTATATACAAAACAAACAAAACGAAAAAAGAAAATAATTTAGAGGGCGTCATAAAAGTCCTCCACATCGCCGTCGACCGGGAGCGTGCCCAGAACACTGGCAGCATTGCCACGTTGAATGGCAATGCTAAATTTTTGGCCCAAGTACAACCCAGCCTTCTGGTCACACGAGGCGTCGACCTGTCTCTTTGCGAGATCTTTAAAAAGAGATCTTGCACTTGGACGCCATGGCCCCAACGTTTCGACCCCAAACGGCTCAAATATGTAATCCCCTACTAGGTTTGCGTATTTGCGCCGTTTGAAGGTCTCCGCTGTAGCAGCAGCAAAAGTCTAAGTAAATTACATAACGGTATATTTAGTCCTCATCTTGTTTATATCTTTGGTAGGTACCTACTTTCTATCATTCACTACTTCGATTCACGCTGGAGGGCTTTTGTAATGATATTGAAACAGGTTCTTCAATGTTTAACAAAATGTCTCGTACTATTCATCTCGTTTAGCTAAAGGGTACTAAATAAGAATGACTTCACAGAGTAACCAGCATCGCTTTAAAACGAACGAGTGTAGTGAACTTAACGAGGCTATAAAATTTCATATTACTACCAACATGGTTGGTTAGGATTATGTCTAGTCCACTAGCACTTGCAGTAAGTATTAAAACTTAGTAGCAAAATGCTGTTGACTCGCAGCAGTTATACATATTATGGAAACACATACTACCTATTTCCATAATGAGAACGTTGCTGACTCAGCACTCTAACTTTTATTGAAAAGGGCTATATATACCTCAATCTTGGAGTTTATTTTCTCAATGGCAACATTATCATAACTTAAGAATGAGTATGAGAACCATCCACTTGTTTACAAAAATATAATTTTATCAATTCGCTTGCGGGAATCATAAAGCCTTAACTAACTGATATCAATAAAGCTCTATTTTTAATGAAGAAAAAAATGCCACCTGATTTAAACTGCTGATCTAAATTATTTTAAATACTAGGTAAACTTAAGTTATAGAAGAAGCGGCGATAGCCTAGTGGAGAGACCGACAGACTGCTACGCAGAGGGTCCGGGTTCGAATCCACGGCGCGCACCAATGACTTTTCGGAGTTATGTGCGTATTAAATTGTTAATTATCGCTTGTTAAAACGGTGAAGGAAAACATCGTGAGGAAACCTGCATGTCTAAGAGTCCTCCATAATGTTCTCGAAAGACATGTGAAGTCTGCCAACCCGCACTTGGCCAGCGTGGTGGACTATGGCCTTACCCTTCTCATAATGAGAAGAGGCCCGTGCCCAGCAGTGGGACAGTATAGAGGGCTGATGATGATGAAACTTAAGTAAACATTAATACGTTTACGTAAAAATATTTTTACAAAGTAAACATAGTAATTACTAACTTCAGTTGGAAATTTCTATTTTGTTTTCTGTAACAAACAAAGTTACGATATTATAACGCCCATTGCTCTGAAGAGTATCATGGCACGTTCAAATAAATAAATACCTAGCATTATTATCAATAATCGAGGGTTTTTAAAATGCTTTCATTTCGTTGGAACCATTTTAATGATTAATGAAAGGGATATTATTTTTAACTTAGACGAAGAAAAAATACGGCGACTAAGTGACCTACGTGGCATTAATTGGCACTCTCTTGAAAAGACAATTTAATTTGATGAAACATGACAAGAGGGGAACAATTAAATAACCGGATAGAGATTTAGTGACGTGTATTATAAAATAAATAAAATATTGCAGCAGCTAAGCACATAACAGCATCAACATACATAATTAATATACCATTCGAAAACAAAAGTTTAATAATCAAGTAATGAGATATTTGAAGAAAAAATAAAAGTAAACAGATTTCAATTTCCATTGTTATGCTTCATGCCGCGGGCGTAGCTATTTTTGTTGGTAAATTATCTTCAAATAGGTATGAGCACATTATGAGCGTTGGAAATTTCAGTGTAAATAATTTTTATGTCGATCGCTAAGAATTATAGATCAAGTTACTAAAGCTATTCATCAAGACAAATAAACTTAGAAGTTTCAGGAAAACATTGTGTCGATAAGGAGTGTTTTTGAAGTAGATATTCTTTGAACAAAAAGTAGCTTTTTACGCTCGTTACGATTGAATTGATAACAATGATTAATTAAAAAAGCTTTTTCCTTTTTCTATGTAACTTTATTAGGTACCAACCTACCCACCTACTTGTTGAATTTAAGGTTCATTTGTTTCTGTGTCCCAATTATAATTTTGGAGAAAATGTTGTCTGCTTTAGATTGCCACATATAATCATAATTTTTTAGGTGAAAGAGGACTGGAAATACGTAGCAATGGTGCTTGATCGTTTATTCCTGTGGATCTTCACGCTGGCGGTGCTGGTGGGCACGGCAGGCATCATCCTGCAGGCGCCCACGCTCTACGACGACAGGGTGCCCATCGACAAGCATTTTAACCAATACGCGACTTCTTCACTCGTGCGGTGTCCGCCGCCGTCGTAATCGCGGACATGTCTCGCAACTACAAATGTGACGTCAGAATATTTTACTGTACTTTTCACATACGTCACTGTTACTAAGAACCTAACTAATATATTTGCAGCTGTACGTAATAACACACACAGTATTACAACTAGTATCACATCACCTTGTCGTGCCAAAATTTAGATTTATAGGTGGTGAAATATTTTATTATAATCTGACGTCATGTTTGCTTTTAAATACGATTAGAGTAATATGGTTATTCAGTAAAATATGAGCAACGGCGTGTTTATATTGTAACTTGCTTAGATAAACAATTAAGTACTTATATCATTGGCGAATTTTAGTTTGTTACCTTTCTCTGGCGGTTGGTCTGAGCAAGTTACAGTGATAGAACACATGAGATGTCCGTTGCATCGCAAGACCCAACGCACACCCGTCCCGCCCGGAACGTGTTCTATTCCACGACACGTGAATATATCTATCTACTATAGTTTACGTACCTATTAGTCGTATAAGTACTTTCATATCTCTTCATAATATCTACTCTTGCACAAAACATTAGTATAGCACATATCCACGTTAAACTCGAGTTTTTTAGTTATAAAAATATACCTACAGCGTGGACATCCAGGATGATCCTAAAATATAACTTATATCAACGTCTAAAGCGACAATAAAACGTAGCGATTGTTTCCTTAGCTGTACCTACTAACTTCGTACCATTAAACACCCGAGACGACTTCATTATATCGTAAATAAATATTACCTAATAGTTCTACGAATAGGTGTAAGTAAAAGAACGAAACACCACCAAGATAAATTTGTCTGTGTTCAATGACATCATGTAGCGAATTAGCGTATTGTAGTGGCACTTGTCTAAGCTCATCTCACCTCCACTAGACCGAGACAGTCTGCTGGCCGCAGGCCGAAGCGTTTGTTCCGTTACCAGCTAAGCATCCATCATCATAATATGCACACTTGCATCGGCTCACGATCAACGTTCCACATTAGTGCTATGTAGACATCGAAGTCAAAACTAATTATAAGAAATTCATAGGCACTAGCTGTAGTGTAAGTCTATCTTGAAATCATGCTGCAACTATCAACTAGAAATTCTTCGACTCTTCTATCTCTTAAGTACATTGTGTATGTATTATTTGTCGTAGAATAGAACATGTACTTTAACCTAACGAATATCGATTTTATTATTTATAAGGAAAAAAAAATATAGTATTCGAAACCTAATGAAATACAGTAACGTATTTATAATAAGTACATTTTTTATTGTTGGCTTCGAAATCAAGATTGTGTTAATAGACTCAATAAATATTGGAACAACATTTTACATACCCAATGTGAACAAACCAATATACTTATGATAATAAATACAACATAACGATTTACTTTAAGACGATAATTGCTCAATTTTAATAATCCGTATTAATTATGTTTATCTACTTGCTGAGCATTTGAAAGATACCAGTAATTTAATTATTACCTTATTACATTATAATTTTGTTATTCATACCAACCCTTTTGAATCAAATAAAACATCGTATATTACATAATTTCAATTAAAATGTGTGATATGTATATTATGTCAAAAGATTTCCTTTATTCGTATGTTTGTGAAGAACTCATTGTAAATAAAATTATTGATATATACCTAATATATTTGAGGCACGCCTTCGAGCAATAGCCGTGCTAAATTTTTGGACAGGAATTGAAACTAATTATGTATTAATTTAATATGAACAAGTACACAATAAAATATTAAATATAAAAAATGTTTGTACAAAAATAAATAACGAATATAAATCACTAAGATATAAAGCTTGTCTTTATGAGACGAAACAACATTAATGAAGTAAAATAGAGATCGTCATTTACGAAATACTAGGGTACATATAGTCAAATATTAATGAAATAACCAACAGATTAAAGACTTGTCTACACTGGCGCGATATATCGGCACAATAAACAAGTACTTATGCGTCTGGACGACTGAAACAAATATTCCTATAAAAATATCGGTGCTTGCAGTCGGCGGATCAACATGTCACTAGTTATACATTTTTATTGTGACTGTTACCCAGAAATTGAATAAAAATATTACTGTAAGCGGCACATACCCTGTATTATGACAATATTAAACTGCCAATGGGCCTTCAAAAAGCGCATTACACTACAAAATACAATCATAGAATATTCGGCTATAAGTATACCTGGAATCGACGATTAGAAGGACGTACTGGTGCATAGTTTAGTACCCTATAAAACATGAGTAATCTAATAAATAAAATGATAGACTATTAAGAACTAAGCACATTGGACTGCTCGCAGTAGATTAGCGCAGCTCAATTGTAGAATAATAAGTTTGTAAGTACCTATTTATATTGTTAATAAAACCGTTATATATAGAGTCTATCCTTTCTTTTCCCCTTTCCAAGTAAGCATTAGAAAAAAGTATATAGTATCGTAAGTATTTATACACATACACTTAAAGATGCAGGGCTTAACAGACGCGAGTTGCAAGCTACAAGTCCTAAAAATCTCAACACAATATCAGGGGCCCAATTCTGCTAAATAAATATAGTCTCGATAAATCATGTCAGTGTCATACTTACGTCACAAAAAGCGTATTCTTCTAAATTATCTGATATTTTAATGAAATTGTAACGAGATCGTATGTGTCAACGACGAACTGTTTATTTCAAATTAAACGATAATGTAATTAGATTATCAGAATACCGCTTTTAAATCCATTCAAAATATAATATCAATGTCATATAAAAATAGCAGAATTGGCACCCAGGTATATAATCCCATGAACGACGGGTCGCAAACATAGATGCAAACCGAATGGTTGCAGCTGTCCGAACCATGAGACCACGAAATACACTTTTAAACTTATGTATAAATTATTTAACACTTCTACATATTTTTACCAGTTAGCATAATGGCCCTAGGTGTTCGTGGGCAACTCTAAAGCAATACTTCTAACTAACGATCCAGATCTTAAACATCCTTCTAAGTTAAAGTGATTCCTTATAAATTATTAGTGACGTCGCATGAAGCTATAGCTAACGTATACAACGACAGACAAAAGTAGTCAACTTTCATTTACTGAATGCGCTTCCATTATTATTTTTGAATATACTATCCATTATATGATGAGCTCGCTTGTTCTCTGCGATAAGTCACCGTGCCTCTCTCAACGCACGCTCATGTGCATCCACGGGTGCTGTAGCAGTGGTGGCATTATTGTCTGTATCCGGAGTAGCTAGCCGTGCCTGCGTTGCTAAACCCATTGGTTTATCATAGTCATTCAAAGGCGATGTGTTAGCGGCTGGTCTTGTTACACTCTTTGAAGGTTGGACAGACGACGCACTCTCGATATTATCTCTTTGAGGTGGGGTAAGTCCTGGCTGAGGAGGTAATTCTGTATTCATAGGAACTATAGGATTGCTAGTATCGTTATGAGGTTCACTCAATGTTTTCGGTATGAGCCTTGGGGTTGTTGATACAGGAATAGTTATAGGCGGAGCAAGTACACTCTGAGGAGGTATCGATTCAGAATGCGCAGCTAAATCTGTATCCATTTCAGGTATAGAACCATTTTTGTCGAGATCAGGTAAAAGACTACTTATAAGGGTATACAGATGGCATAGTTGTTGGCGGCTTCTGAGTAGTTCCAATTATAGCTGTTGAATTTGTAGACGGCGTGCTCGAATCAACGACACTGATAACATAATTAAGGTAATCATTTAGAATTGATGAGACCGTAGAATTATTTGATGCATGTACTGTTTCTGTGGTCGTAGAAATAGTAGCCAAATTAGTATCTTTGTTTTCTTTTATTTCTTCATCCTGTGCAACTTCTGATATCATAGCTGGAGTAGATATTGTTGTGATTGCCACATCATTGTCATCAGTGTCATAGTCACTTGTAGGTATTAGGCTCCCTCTTTGCTGTTCGGGTATTTCCGTAGTTGTTACAGGGCTAGATGTCTCTTCATCCTCAACGGTTGTTCTAACTACATATTGGGATAGGCGTTGTAGTTTTGAAAATCGCCTGCAAAGGTGGACATATCTCATCTTCTGCACTTGTCTTTAAATTCGATGTTGTGGTAAGTATTTCTTCATCTTCAACAGTTGTTCTAAACATTGAGTTTGGCATTGTAGTTTTTCAAATCTCCTGCAAAGGTAGACATATCTCATCTTCTTCACTTGTTTTTGAATTCGATGTTGTGGTAAGAATCTCTTCATCCTCAACGGTCGTACAACCCACTGTGATTAGCGTAGTAGTTTTTATAGTCTCCTTCAAAGTTGAACGTATCACATCTCCTGTACTTGACTTGGCATTCGATGAAAATATTTTACACCTTACAATATTTTATTCGTCATTCGCATTTGTATATGATATATTTTTTATTACTGTTCACTTCAATTTAATTTCAGACATTTTGATGTATGGAGATCTGCCATTGTCCTTTGCTTACAAAGTAATATATC